>CM075310.1:468280-764730 GCA_037672795.1 Lagerstroemia speciosa
ATCTTTCGGAGTACCAAGTCCCCCCATTCAAACACACGCCGGCGCACTCTCTTATTGAATGCCCGAGCCATGCGCTTTTGTGTACATTGGCCCATGGCACAGTGCAGTTAGCCTCTTTTCTCGATCAAGTTCAACTGCTCGTATCTCGTAACTGGCCCATTCTGCTTCTTCAAGCTCTTGATTCTGCAAGGACTCTCATTGACGGGATCTCGACCTCTACTGGCAAAACTGCTTCAGTCCCATATGTAAGCGAGTAGGGGGTTGCCCCTGTCGATGTGCGGATAGATGTCCTATATGCCATGAGAGCCCAAGGGAGCATGTCATGCCAATCCTTGTAAGTTACTGTCATCTTTCGATGATCTTCTTTAAATTCTTATTTGCAGCCTCGACCGCACCATCATCTGAGGTCGATAAGGCGAAGAATTGCAGTGCTTGATCTTGAAATGTTTGCAAAGCTCATCGGTCGCCTTTGTTGAAGTTCTTTGCATTATCCGTGATGATGGTCTCAGGAACACCATAACGAGCCACTATGTTGCGCTTGAGGAATCGAACTACCACCTTAGCGGTCACTGAAGCATAAGACTCGGCTTCGACCCATTTGGTGAAGTAGTCGATGGCCACCAGGATGAAGATATGTCCATTAGATGCCTGGGTGAAATAGGACCAATTACATCCATTCCCCACATGGAGAAAGGCCAGGGTGAGGACATTGGTTGTAGTTCGCTTGGAGGAGCATTAATCCGATTCGCATAGATTTGACAGTGGTGGCAATGTCGAACGTGCTTGATGCAATCTGCTTCCATGGCTGACCAGAAATAACCCATTCGCATGATCTTCCTTGCCAACATGTGCCCGCTCATGTGAGGTCCACAACTCCCTTCATGGACTTCCCTCATCAAGTGCTCAGCCTCTTTAGTGTCCAAACATCGTAGTAGAGTGGTGTCGAATGAGCGACGATAAAGCACATTCCCGCTCAAGAAGTAATGGCAGGCAAGCCGACGAATAGTCTTCTTGTCATTCTTATCTGCGCCATCCGGGAACCGACCGAATTCAAGGTACCTCTTAATATCCGCGAACCAAGGGGCTTCTTCTCCTTGTTCGATCATGCAACAATGTGCGGGGCGATCGTTGACCTTGATCTCGAGAGGGTCGATCATGTTATCTCCTGAAATACACACCATTGAAGCGAGTGTTGCTAAAGCATCGGCGAATTGGTTCTTGGTTCGTGGAGTGTAGGAGAAATTAATCCGATCAAACTCTTCTGATATCCTTTCCAGGTATAGGTGATATGGGAGTAGCTTCTCATCCTTCGTCTTCCACTGTCCCACTGTTTGGAAGATGATAAGCATTGAGTCACCAAACACCTCGAGTTCACGAATTTCCATATCTATTGCCGCTCGTAAGCCCAAGATGCATGCTTCATATTCCGCCACATTATTTGTGCAAGGAAACGTTACCTTGGCAGCTATTGGAATATGCCGACCTTGTGGAGAAATCAACACTGCTCCTATCCCATATCCCGTTGAGTTGACTGCCCCATCAAAATACATCTTCCATCCTTGTATTTGTCCCACTCTTCTTCCATAGCCAAGATGCCATCATCTGGGAGTTCATCCCTTAGTGGCTCATCATCCTCAATGGGAAATTCAGCGAGGTGGTCTGCCAAGGCTTGCCCTTTCATTGATACTCTAGGCACATAATGGATATCATACTCAGCCAGCTGAACTTGCCATTTCGACAAATTCCGAGTTGACACAGGCTTCTCTAGTAGATATCGAAGTGGATCTGTCTTGGATATTAGGTGTATGGTGTAGTACAAAGTATATTGACGTAAACGTTGGACTACCCATGCAAGTGCGCAACACAATCTTTCCACTTCTGGGTATCGTGCTTCTCCTTCAGTGAACTTCTTGCTTAGGTAATAGATAGCTTGCTCCTTGTGTCCCGTTTCATCCACCTGCCCCAACATTGAGCCTAACGATTCTCGTCGCACAGTTAAGTACATGATGAGTGGCTGACCTGGAGTGGGTGGGACTAGTACCGGGGGACTAGCCAAGTAAGCTTTTATTGTGTCAAAGGCCCGCTGACAATCATCATCCCAATTGATAACGGCATTTTTTCGTAGTAACCGAAAAAGAGGTTGACATTTATCAGTGAGATTGGCAATGAAACGGGCTATATAATTCAATCTCCCAAGCAAGCTTCTTACTTCTCTTACTGTAGCTGGTGGGGGTAGATTCATGATTGCCTTGGCTTTATCTGGATCGACCTCTATGCCCTTTTTACTAACAATGAACCCCAAAGTTTTCCTGAAGCGGCTCCAAAAACACACTTCGCCGGGTTGAGTCTGAGCTTATATTTTTGGAGGCGCTGGAAGAGCATGCGCAAATTCACCAGATGGTCCTCCCCTTCACGCGACTTTGCGATCATGTCATCCACATAAACTTCTATCTGTTTGTGCATCATGTCATGAAACAAGGTGACCATGGCACGTTGGTAAGTGGCACCTGCATTTTTTAGCCCAAAGGGCATAACTCGGTAACAGAATGTTCCCCAAAGGGTTATGAAGGTTGTTTTTGACTTATCTTCTTCCGCCATCCGTATTTGATTATAACCCGAGAAACCATCCATGAAGGAAAACATCTCGTGGCGTGCGGTGTTATCAACAAGCACATCGATGTGAGGTAGTGGAAAGTTGTCCTTTGGGCTAGCTTTGTTGAGGTCTCGATAGTCCACACAAACTCGTACTCTTCCATCTTTCTTCATGACTGGGACTATATTGGCTACCCACTCTGAGTAGTTACTCACCTCCAAGAAACCAGCATTAATCTGTTTCACGATCTCCTCCTTTATTTGTAGAATCAAGTCTTTCTTTTGCCTGCGTAAATGTTGCCTTACAGGAGGGAATTTACTGGTGTCGACTGGTAGAAAGTGTTGCACTATCTCAGGATCAAGTCCAGGCATGTCAGCATAGGACCACGCAAATACTTCCTGAAATTCCTTCAACAAATCGATCATTCGAGCACGTTGAATTTCATCCAAGCCAACCCCGATTTTAAGCGTTCGTGGCTCCTCTTCTGTGCCAATATTGATCACGTCAGTACCTTCGGCAGTCATAGGCTTGTTTTCTTCGAACCGCTCCCAGCTTTCCACGATCTCTTTAGGGGCGTCATCCTTACACGGCTCTTCCCCGTAAAGTATTGAGTTAGAGTCGTCAAGAACTTCTCGAAAAAGGACTGAGTTACCGCATCTTTTTTCGTTTAGGTACCTGGAAAAGAAGAGCTGGAATTATTCGAGATTAACAGATAGAAGAAACAGGAGAAGATCAAACTAAAGCAGGAGAAGATTGGATTGAAGCATGTGATATTTCATAAAGGGATTTCTTTAGAAAGGTAAGGCATGGGAATATCCCTTCATCCGTCACGGGCTCATGGCAAACCACGTGCGGGTAACATCATTTTCTGAACTTTCTTACTCATCACGAGGCATGAGTGGAAGCTTGGGAACTGCAGTCCAGTTGGGTAGCTCCTCATTTCTTGCAAGCGGGCGGATCAGGGGCTCCCGAGATGTCTCCTCCAGAATAGCCCCAACATGGGACGCAACATTGGTTGTAACAGAAGGTGCAGCCAAGACCTCCTCCACATTCTCTCCAATGATGAGAAGTGGTTTTTGGAAGAGGACTGGGCTAGTTGGTATCATGGTGTCTTCGAATGGGCTACTGACAACATTCAGACGTGCAAGCTTCCAAAGCTCCCTCTTGTCACGTATGCTCATGAAATAGTGCTTTGAGGGATGAAAGCCTAGGCCATATCTCTTCTTGTTTCCTTCCAACATGAGGGGAGTGCGGATTCCCTGTCCATGAGCTCCCAATCCGGAACCGGGAGCGAAACCATTCCTGAGTAGGACTTTCCCTACCATACAGTCGGCTGAATTAGGGCGAGGCTCACCAAGATCTCTTATCACAGAGACCAGTTCTAGAGCTTGGTAAGTCGGGGCTTCCTCATCAGCATCCCCGATGTATGGTACTGCTGTTTCCTTGTAGATGGAATAGTCATCTTCACCATGGATGGTAATGAGTTTGTTGTCCACAATGAATTTGACCTTTTGATGAAGGCTTGAAGGTACAGCACCAGCAGCATGTATCCATGGCCGCCCTAGTAACATACTGAAGGCATTGGGAATGTCCAAGATTTGGAAAGTGACATTGAACATGCAGGGCCCTATCTCGACTGGTAGGTCGATCTCACCACTTACTTCACGACGGGTCCCATCAAATGCCCTTACAGCAGATTTAGAGGTTCGGATCTGAGTCATATCCACTTGGAGCTGTTTGAGTGTTTGGAGCGGGCACACATTGAGAGCGGAGCCGTTATCAACCATTATCCTGGCTACGATGAAGCCCTTGCACTTGCAAACTATATGCAGGGCTTTCACATGCCCATTCCCATCGGGTCCCAACTCTTCATCTGCGAATGAGATCTGATTGCTAAAAATCGACCCCACTACATTTTCGACTTGACTGGTTGTGATCTCACTTGGAACTTTTGCCTCCTTAAGTACTTTGAGAAGAGCCTCCCTGTGTGGTTCAGAATTCAAAAGGAGTGCAAGAAGAGAGATCTGAGCAGGAGTTTTGCCCATTTGCTCAACTATCTTGTACTCATTGGCCTTGATCACTTTCATAAAGGCCGCGGCTTCCTCGTCGGTCACCTTCTTCTTGGGCACCTCTTCTGTCACCGTCTTCCCCTTGCTTTGTGGGTCCGGCATGATGTAGCAACGACCAAAGCGTGTCACTCCTAGCACTTCCTTGTCCTCGCTGGCACCTACGACTCTTGCTTCATAGATCCAGGGTACCCTTTTGTTATCTTCATAAGGGAAGGGAGCCGGGACCTCAACAACTATAGGAGCATTTTTGACAACCGGAGGTGTTTCAGCAGGGACATAGTCAATGACCAATTTTGTCAACATGGCCACCAATCCTTCTTTGGGAACTTCCCGAGAGCAAGCCTCCAACATGTTGATAGTCTGATGTGAAGTGGAGGTATGAGCTGGCAGTGGATTGGAGTTGACATTGGGTGGCTGCACTGCATTGAAGGCTAATTTGCCTTCATCTATGAGGTTTTGCACCACATGCTTCAGCCTTGGGCAATTATCAGTCGAATGCCCATGAAAACCCAAGTGGAACTCACATTCTGCATTCGGGTCCTGATTGCGAGTTACGAATCCAGGCCGACAATTCTCACCCACGACATATCCCTTCTCCTTGAGTACTCGAAATAGTTGCGACAGTGGGATAGGTAGTGGGGTAAATTGCCTTGGAGGCCTCCTTTGCTGATTTGCTCCGTTGTTTGTGACAACAACATTCTTGGGTGCTACAGGTTGCACTGGTGGATCTGCTTGAGGGTACGTGATCTGAGTTGGGGGGACATGTGGTGGTGCTTGATAAACCGTGTTTACGGTCGTCTCTTTTCCATTCTTCTTTGGTGGGTTTGGCCTTTTAAAAGCTTCTGAGGATGATGACTTGGAGGGGTCCGGAACCTTCCCTTCACGAATACCTTTCTCCACCCGCTCTCCGACCTCAATGAGGTCTGCAAATGTTGTTGAAGTTTGACTGAGCATGTGGGTGTAGAATGGTGCACGTAGCGTTCCTATGAAGAGGGATGCCATCTCTTTCTCTGTTAAGGGCGGTTGGACTTGAGCGGCTTGAGCACGCCATTCTTGAGCGTACTTTTTGAAAGACTCATTATCCCTCTTTGTCATTGCCTGCAAATCAGCTCGAGTAGGGGCAGTATCCAAATTGAAACTATACTGCTTCTTGAAAGCCTTGGCCAAGTCTTCCCAAGTCGGGATGTCAGCTGCATTCAGTTGGGCAAACCATAGGAGAGCCGGCCCTGTCAAGCTTTCCTGAAAAGTGTGTATCATAAAATGCTCATACTCATGATATCTGGCCATTTTCAAGCAGTAGAGACTCAAGTGGGTTACAGGATTAGTGGTCCCATCATATTTTTCAAAATCAGGGATCTTAAACTTCTCTGGTATCGCCATGTGCGGGAACAGGCATAAATCCGCATAGTCACTCCCTCCATATAAGTCGTACCCTTGGAGAGCCTTCATCCGCTCTTCAATCTTTTTGAGTCTTTTTTCTTGGTCCGAATCATCCGGTTGCGAGCTCATTTGGATGGTGATAGGAGTGATCCCAGCATCTTGAGTGGGGTTGGGGATGGCTATTTCTGGATTGAGTGGTGCTTGGACAGGAGGGCTATTTTGGGCAGGTGGAGCTGAATTTACGGTCGGAGTAGTTTGAGATGGTGACGCCACTACATCACCACGAGCTTGAGTTTGGGCAGCCAACACGTTGATCAATTGCTCAAGCTGGGTTGAGAGGTTTGCTACGGTTTGTTCCAACCCAGCTATGCGCTGCTCCTGGTTCATTTGCTCCTCCATTCTTGCCCTTGATCTCGTTCGTATCGGGCTATGCCTCGCCAGATGGTGCCTACAACCGAAAAGAAAAAAAAATGGTTGGAATTAGTGTCATGAAACAAAAGATTTGATGCATGGGAAATCCCTTTTGGCCAAACACTACTTCAATTCATGCATCATTGAACCTTTGTCATGTTTTACTAGTAAAATAATGTAATAAAAGTTTGAAAAACACAAAGGCTCTCATGTCTAAACATCATCCTAAGACCCTTTCCATCTTATTCTGTTGGGGCGCATCTTCGAATCGCGCCTTCTTCCTCACGGCTTCTAGCTCGATTCTTGTCTGTTGCAGCTCCTCCAATGCCTGGTCTCTCTCATCTTGGAGTCGAGTTACATCTTTAAGCCATGCCTTGCACTGGTACTTTACCTTGATGGACATCTGATGGTAGTGGTCGGTCCACACTAGGCCATGATCAGGGGGTGGCGGGCCAATGACTTTGTTCGGATCAACAGGAAGCTGAAGGAGTTCGGGATCCGAGGCATGGATGTATTCACGGGTGGCTGAATAGATCCGTTCTTCCTCGGAGTCAGGTTCTGCTAATGTGATGGGGAAATACTCACGTGTACTCCAAAGCTTGTTGACTTCTTCAAACTTACCCTTGGCCACCTCAAGAGAGAGTTCCCGAAAATTGAGGTAGAGGTCATGTTTGTCCTCGACAAGTGGTATGGCTTGTAGTCCCCCATATTGACGATAAACACGTGCTGGAAAATAGGCCAAACTTCCAAAGTATCCCAAGAGTGGAATTCCCTTGAAATTTTGACATCTAATAAAAGCTTCTTTCCACAAAAACCAACGAGCTTTCCATAAAAAGTCCTTAGCTTGTGCCTTTGAAAGAAAAGCTTTCCATTCTCGGACTGTACGAGCTGGAAAATGTGATTTCTTTGATAAAACCTTGAGTTTTCTCCAAATACTCGTAATCCGATTCTCATTTGAAAAACAAATTGGAAAGCACAAGCCAATTTTTCGAATGTGGCTTAGGAACCAAATTTGGAGTAAAATTGGGCAGGCCAAAATTCCTTTACCATGGCTCTTTACGTGATTAACCGACCTTAGTGTTTCTGCAAGTAGAGTGGGTATGTAATCACCGCCTTCAACCACCTGAAGGACGATGTCAGCAAGTGCTGCATCAAACAAGCGCTTGGTTTTAGGAAAAAGAAAGGTTCCGAAAAGAGCGAGTATGAAAGTGTTGGCGTATGATTTTCGAAAAAATCCTTTCACCATTTGTCCCTTGTGGTGTAAGGAAAGATCATCTAAGTCACTCAAAGTCAAAATGTTCCCACAATTTTTGTCAAAAATTGGTTTCACGTGTTTTCTCTTTACCCCAATCAGGCGATCAAGATTCTTCTCAGGGGAACTGTCCAAGCGTGGGACGACCAATCCACTTCCCCAAGTAGGGGCGGATAGGAGTTCACAATACTCCTCTAGGGTCGGCACTAATTCGTGCCCCGCTATGTTAAAAACAATCCTTACGGGATCCCAGAATTCTGTGAGTGCAGTAAGTACACGCCAGTCGACCTCAACCTCAATTAACGAGTAGGTGTTTCCCACCACGCTTGCAACATAATCTTGTTCCGAACATGTAAGATCCTGCCACCATTGGGTCATCTCGAAGTTGGGGAGACGGTAGTTGGTCGGGGTCGCCATCTATGAAGGGATCAAAGTCAATTTAGCTCTTATGAATTTAAGCAGCGTTTGGCCATTTTGTTTTTTTCGAAAACATGATGCGAGTGCAAGAATGTAAATAGGCAAGGGAAGGAGATACCCAATCATGCTATTTACAATTCAAATATCCCACCTATACATCATTTTCTACCCTAAAGGGAAAGAAGGACCTATAATCATTTTCTACCCGCCTATACATTATTTTCTACCCGAAGGAAAAAAGAAATATACAACTCGCATTTCCCACATATACAATTGTTTCTACCCTTTTCTAAAAAATGCCTCGAAGACAAAACAACATTCCTATTCACAGCAAATGATGCATGAAGGTTGGGTGCTAGGGTGGGTGCTAAAAGGTCCTTGATCAGCAGTGTCCTCGGTTCCCCTTTCAGGGTACTTTGGGCTTACGAATCAAGCGGAGGTGTTTCAAAGCCGTTTCCGGTGGGAGCTCCCACGACGGGCGTACTTCTACTGACCCCCTCCTAGGGAAGTTCCTACGATCCGGGTTCGATCGTTTAGGGTATGCAATGCTAAAGTAAAGTGCACAAACAAACGACCAGGGATTATGGGGCGCGGACCCTCAAAATGTCCCCAGCGGAGTCGCCAAGCTGTCGGACGTCGAAACTTCCGACTTGAGAAAAAGAATAAGGATCATGAGGCACGCGCGAGGCCTAACTTGGGACTTTAAATCGGTGTTAGATTGGAGTCGCCACTAAACCATTTATTAAGGCCGTTTAGGCGCCTAAGTCACTAGGTGATCATGATACTAATCACCTAGGTTGTTGTTGGTCTTGAAACCGAGATGTGAGTCCGGAGGTCCTGTTACGTATCTTGAAGCTCGAAAGCCAAAATACGCCCAAACTTGGTACCCGTCCCTAAGTATAGGTCGTTTGTTTGCACATTTTAATTTGTCCAATTATTTCCCTGATCGAAGTTCGAATCGATGGTCCATAGAGAAATTCGATAATTCGTACCACGACCCTAGCATGCCACTAACCGTCCTATTCTAAGTGCGGAAAGTAAAGATTTTCACTATATTTGGGATTACATACATACATCCATCATCATCTCTCTCTCACACCCACCCAATTACATTGATTCACACAATACATTGATTTTCCCTTCTCACATACAATCGAAACAATACACATGAATAAAATATTTCAACCAATATTTACATCGATCAATTCAATCACGATAGATTTATTCGAATCGAAGCAACAAAATTATTTTTTGGTTCTATTACTTAAAATAAGAACACGAGATATTGGGGAATGACATAAAATTGAGTTAAATCGTTCAGGACCCGAACAAATCTACCCTCGAAAGTTTCAAAAGATATTCCCAAAAATCGATTCGTCTCATTTCAAAATACCCAAACTTGGCCCGAAATGTTTCGAAATTTTTAAGGATCAAACCCTAAGACTTGGAATACACTTTGACCCACTTCAAAGCACACAAAAATACCAGAGGCTGATCAGGAAAATTCAGGTAGGGCTAGAGTGAATTTTCTAAAGCATGACAAAAGCCCCGAATCGATCTGAAATGATCTTCAATTTTCAAGATCCGACCCTAAACTTTAGTAATGCCTAAGAACACTACTAAACACAAAAAATGACATCAGGAACAGATTTGCACAATTCGGAATCAATCTGGACAGATTAAAAAAAAAGGTAAAAGACCTCGAATCGATCCCAAAACGATCCAAAATTTTCAAAATAGACCCCCAAATTTACACAACATCTAAGACCATTCTAAAACACACTAAAAGTATCAGAAACAGAGCTGAAAAATTCGAAATGGTGCTGGGCTGGTTTTTAAAGGACTGACAAAAGACTTCGATTCGATCCGGAAAGATTTGAGACTTCCAAAAAATGACCCCTAAACCTTAGGAAATATTTAGACCCACTTTGAAACATATTTTTGACCCCAGAGCTGACCTAAATGCTTCGAAAAAGTGGTCGGGTTTATGAACAAAATTTTGAAACCCGACTTTGAACGATCTTTTTCATCATTACGATTTTTGCACAACCCATTTCTTAGTCATTCCCCGATTTTCTTACATAAAAAATATATTTTTTGTGATTTTCTTGGTTTTTCTATTTTCTCATTTTATCATTTCTTATATTTCCTAAAAAAAAGATGAGCAATACATATTCATTCTAAAAAAAACTAACTAGCAAGTTTTCATTTTTTTTCAAGGATCCTTTTCCATATTTTTATGAAAACATGAATCCTAATTTTTTTATTTTCTCATTTTTTTGTATTTTCTATTTTTCGTAAAACATTTTTTGAAAAGGAGAAAAGAAAATAAAAGAAAACAAAGAAATTATTTACAAGGATAATGCCTAAATCCCGATCAAGAAGTTATACCTACAACCGACGATGATGACGATGTCGAGGAATGAACAAGACTTCGACTTGGTTGATGTCGAGCACCTTCGGGATTTGAGGAAGACTCGTCGATTCACACGGGCTCGGGCATGGGCTTGGTCTTGATGAGTTCGCACGGGCTCGGCTCGGATCGATGAAGAACTCCAAGTTGGTGTCGGAATCGGGCTCGGGTCGGCGGCGGATTGGAATTTGGAACGGGATGAAGATTCTTGATTTTTTTTTTGCTCAACACATGAGTCTAAGAGTGGATATTCAAGAGAGAGTTCAATGTGTGTTTTTGATGTCTTTAAGATCTCCCAAAAATCTGCAAATGAATGGCATATTTATAGAGAAAATGTTGTGACGCACCACCAGAAACTGCTGAAATGTAACACACCAGAAACTTCAGGGGCTGAAAAGAGAAACGAAAATAGAATAAAATAAAATTTTTAAAAAAAGTGACGAACAGAGATGGGACGGGCGGGGAAGACGGCAGCCGAACTGCTGGAAGCCGGGATCGGTACGGCTGGAACGGGAGAGGTCCGGGCAAGTCAACAGAGGCGGCCGGGATAGGATGGGGCCGTACGGCCGGTCAGAACGCCCGTGCCGTGCACGGCAGCCGGTGGTACGAATCTCGGCTATGAGGGGGAGAGAGAGAGAGAGAGCCGGTGTGAAAAGGATCGGGGAGGTCAGCAAGGGCGGCTCATCGATGGCTGACATCGGTGGATGTCAGAGGAGGCGGATACGGCACCGGAACAGACGATTTCGGCGCCGAAAGGTGGAGAGAGAATGAACGGAAGTGACCGGAGAGGGAGAGAGATGGGATCGGGAATGGCCGGGGGTGGATTCGGGGTGGAGCCGGGAGCTCAACGGAGTCGCTGGCGTGGCCAGAAGTGGTCGGAAGTGGCCGAGAAGGGCTGCCCGTGGTTTACCGTGGCTGCCGTGACCTCTCTGTAAAATTGCGGGGAGGAAGAAGAAGGTGAACAGTGCATGCACTGTTCACATGCACTTTCATTCAATTTGCAAATTTTTTGCCTTCCGTTTCGTATGAAATAAAACGAAACAAAATGAAAAAAATTAAGTTTGAAATAGGATTAAAATATGTGACACTAGTAGGAACGAAACGGGACTTTAATCGGGTCAAAATCAGGTGTCCACGAACACTGTGTTCACTTCCACTTAAACCCCTTTTTTTTGTATTTTCAGTTTTGATTTAATTTTATGTATGAAATAGAATAAAATAAAAATAAAGATAAAAATAGAAAAATTAATATATCGAAATAAAATTTAAAATATGGGATACTAAAAGGAACGAAATGGGATTTGACCGGGTCAAAATCGGGTGTCTACAATACTTATCATCTTGTCAATCAGCTAAAATATATTTCATGAAACACTTGCACTCTTGATATTTACCTAATATATATGGCCTTCATCGTTTGCCCCTTTTTGAAATATCATGGATAATGTTGAGTCATTTAGCTTGCTCATCACTTGTATGGATATCTATATCTGCTTCTTCGTCGTTCATGGGCTTCTCATCATCGGATCATGAGGGACTTTGATTACAGCCTTCGAGCTGGATCACATCATTCCCCTCCTCTTGAAAAAGATTTGTCCTCAAATCATGGCCTACATGAAAAGAAAGTAAATCACCAACATTGAACGTAGCACTAACATTATGCTTACCTTGTAGATCTGACTTGTTGGATCTATCATTAATGTGTTGAGTATTTGAGGTCGTCCATCTTCAAATTGAAGTCCCTTTGCATTTCCTCATCTCTTAAACTTCTTCATTTTCAAGTGCCATGAATTATAACCTCCTGGATCAAAAATAAATTTTTTCTCTGGGCACTTGTAGGACACTTCACATAATACTTCTTCTTGATCCCAATGTCAACTCCTATAGTATTATCAATATGCTCAACAACTTCAATGTATTTTTGTTCATATAAATCCACACACTCAAACAAAGGTAAATTAGTTAAATCACAACGATTTGAAGTAAACCTATATGGAATTTCCAAATATGAAAATTTTCTGATAGAATAATCAAATTTATTAAAAGAAAACTCAGTATGAGGAAAATATTCTTCACATGCTTCGATATCAATTTTTGCATAACAAGTCAGAAACAATAATTTGTTTCCAAGTTCTCTCAAATTTTTCCAAGTGTAGTTCAAAAACATAACTTGTTTCCTCAAAATGAAGACACTATGTAACCCCAAAATCATGTCAAAGTTCGATTCATCATGTGTGGCATCATCCATTATATGACATGGAATATAGTACCAATATAAATTTGATAAGAAATGAAAACCATTTACTTGACTTACTAAAGTAGATGATTCCAATCTTGGGTTGCCTTTTCTTCTTCAACATGATTCTCAATCTTTATAACACTTGCAACAAAGTTAAGAAAAATAACGTTATCCATGCAAAGATTACCAATTTCATGTTTACGAAATAATGATCTTTCCACAGAGCATTGTAAACAAATATCGGTTGCTGAAGATGATCGACTAGGCTCTTGCTATGATCAATGCCATCAAAGTAGATAAATGCATACAAATTATGGCTCACAAGTCTCATAAAAGCACTGGACCTATTAATCATTCCAAGAGATATAAATAATATCTTGTACAAATCACATCATGCTTAGCGTTCAATGTTTAACTCATGATTTTGTCTCACCCTAGCATGATGGAATTCACCTTGAAATCAATCAATGAAATCATATATGCCTTGTTCAATTCAACTAACATATCATTCATATAAGGAATAGGATTTGAACACATTATCATGATGTTGTTGATGGACTGAAACTCAGCAAACCTTCTCCATGTTTGATCCTCTTGCCTAACTTGAAGCCCTTCATTTTGCTCCTGTAGGTTGGTCGGTGTAAAAGTAATCCTTCGGTCATTCCGTTGAATTCCTACAAATAAAAAATGATGTTTCCCAGCAAGAATCCGACAAGATTGTTAGTAAATAAAACCAGCTCCTTAATCATAAGGGGTTGATATAAAATTAAAGAACTCTCAATCTCATGGTTTTTTTCCTCTCTTACACTCACCAATGAAACATCACTCTTATTTTCTCTCTCCTCAATTTCCTTTCTCTCATTTTCTTTTCACAACCTCAATCTCTTTCTCTTTTTCATTACTCTCTGTTTCTTGACACTCATTTTTCTTTTCACCACATTGTTTCTTTTTCTCACTCTCTCATTTTTATCACACTCTTTTTCTTGATTATTCTTTTGGTTCTCATGAATTTGTGTAATACTTATAGCTTGTTTGACTTTCATAGATGGCTCAGAATAGAACTTCATTGAGGGAACCTCAACTTACTGAGAGGTTGATCTTGAAGAACTTGCTGCAACCATTCTTGTGCGCCATTCATCCATGTTTCTTTCCTTCAACTGTCGTTTAACTTTCATGGCATGGAGCAACATATCATTGGGCTCCTCATAGTAACATATCCCACAACATCAGCAATCTTACGATTTAGTCTGCTTAAGAACCTATACTTGGTGGTTTCAATATCCTCCTCTACATTAGTTTGGCTTATTACAACCTCCATCTCTTTGTAATATTCGAGAACGCTCTTTCATCCTTGAGTGAGATTTTGCAATTTGTTGTGCAATTCCTATCGATAGGAACATGGAAGGAATCGTCACCTCATTATTGACTTCATCTTGTTCCATTTCTCAACAGATCGCTCTCCATTCTGTCTCTTACTTGTAATAATCTGATCCCATCAAATAACAACATAGTCGGAGAATTGAAAAGAAGCAAGTTGTACCTTTCTCCTTTCGGAGTAGATATGGTGTTTGAAAACCATATCCATTCTTTCCTCCCACAAAAGATAAGTTTCAGGATCGTTTTTGCCTTGGAAAGTTGGAAGCTTCACCTTTGTGTTAGCTAACCCATCATCCCATCTTGATCTTCTTGACTCTCTATCTTTATGTGGAAATTAAAATCTTTTACCATTTGCTTCTTCCTTAAGCCAGTCGATCTTCTTGTGTATTTACTTGAATTCCGCTTTCACCATCCTCCTTACTTCATGTATGAATGTTTGTAGTTGTACATCTTTGGATGACTTTGATCTTGATAATGTGACACGATGAGGATCTTCAAAAGATATTAGGACCTCATAAGCACTCCCTCACGTGTTTCACTCTATAATAAGTTCACTCAATTCCACTTGTGTTTGCACTCAAAAGACTTTTACCCTCTAATAATCTCACCACTCTTGCTTTTTTTCACTAGTATATTCTCTTTTAGTTCTTTTCGAACTAAACAAACAAGAATCAGAATATCCTGTAACAATCTACCGTGACTTCACCAAGATTTGAAAGAAGAATGTAGGGTCGAGTTCCAAATTTCCAAAAATCAACAGTAACAAGGTAGTTAAGGACTGAGAATAATAGATCAATGGAAAAGAAACGACTTTGAGTAAGAAGGCGTTGATAGCTCTATGAATAGATCAAATAATTCTTGAACTTGATCAATATCTCACTTTTTGATTTTTTTTGCCTTTCTTTTTTGCTACTACTTCTTTTTCCTTCTCTTTTTTTCTTTTTTTCTTTTTTTCTCATTTTTTGCTTTTTTTCCACTTTTTTCTCTCATACTATTTTTTTGTTACTTTTTCTGAAGAAGATAATAGAAAAGAAAGAAGATAAAGAAAAACAATGAAGATGAAAGAAAACAAAGATAAACTAAAAGGAAAGATTGAACCTAACTTAGAATGTTGGCTCTGATATCAAATGATACGAACCTCGCCAACATCGTGATAAAACTCGATGCCAAGAATGATATGAAACTCAGCAGCTCGTGACGAAACCCGTATTCGACTAAGGTTTTTCGGAAACGTGTCCCTATCAAGCTCAAAAGGTGGAACCTTGACCCATTAACTATAAAGAGGTAAGAACCTTGGTATAGTGAACACATCACAATCAACTATGGAAGGGTTGATTGATAAGTCAATGACGAATGACATAGAAAACTTCGATAAGTTCGAATAGTTCTTCAAAGAACCAAAGGGAATAAACTCTCACACTTTAATAACGAATAATATGGTCTTTCCCAAATTCGTCCAAAGGCAAGCCCCAGCCTTTAAACATGTTAAACTACAATATTACATCAAGAATAACTTTCGTAAATGGTTCTCATGGGATAGGAAACTAATTAGAATTCAAATCTAAGTGTTACCCGGGAGAAATTACAAAATATTACCAATATCTTTAGAACTAAATAAAGGGAAATGTAATATATTCTACTTGTTAAAAAAGGAAGGTGATATATTTTGAAGCTAATTTAAATATATCATAACTAATATGTGCAGCTCTTGCCCTTTGGTATAGTGAAGACGCCACAATCAACTATGGCAAGGTTGATTAATAAGTAGGGAATGAACGCCACGGAATACTTCAATAAGTTTGAATAGTTCTTCGAAGAACTTAAGAGAATAAAATCTCAACTTTATTAATGAATAATAGACTCTTCCCATCAATTCGTCCAAAAGCAAGCACCAGCCTTTAAATAGGCCAAAGTGCAATATTACATAAAAAATACTTCCTAAATGGTTCTCATGAGATAGGAAACTAATTAGAAAGCAAATCTAAGTGTTACCCCAGAAAAATTACAAAATATTACCAATATCTTCATAATTAAACAAAGGGGAAGGTAATATATTCCACTTGTTAAAAGACGGAAGTGATACATTCTAGAAGCTAACTTAAATATATCATCATTGACTTGTGTTTCTCTTACCCTTGTAGTTGTTCTCAACTTCCTTTCTTGAAAATATTCTTTCTCTTTATATCCTGTTGAGATACATTTCTTCAAAATACTTTTCTCTTAACATTCAGCTGAAATATATTGCTGGAAGCACTTTCCTCTTGATATTCAGCTGAAATATGTCGCCTCCAATGTTTGTCCAATTTTGAAATATCATGGAAAATATTGAGTCATTTAGCTTGCTGATCACTTGTGTGCATATCCATGTCGGCTTCTTCATCGTGCACGAACTTCTCATCATCGGACCGTGAAATATTTTGATTTCACTCTTTCTGCTCGTATCCTGGATCAAATCATTCCCCTCCCCTTAAAAATGATTTGTCCTCAAATCTTGCCTTGCATTAAATGGAGATAAATTACAAACTTGGAAAGTATCATTGTTTTTATACTCACCTTGCTGTTCATCATTAGTAATCTGCTCAAGAACCCGAAATAGTCTATCTCCACGAGGATGTCGCTTTGAAAGCCTTTCAATGCGAGTCCTCTTCTTCCTCATGTGCAATGAATTACAACCACCCGGATCAAAAACAAAATTCTTGCTGCCACTATTGTGGTGCATGGCTTTCACATGATTTAACTTAACAAATTCACCTTTCATCATTCCACCTAAGTAAGCGCATCCACTTGAAGGTAAGATGTTAAATCCATAAGAATCAATAAACTAAAGCCATCTACTTGCGTTGAATGAGAAAATTTAGTAGTAGAAGGAATGACATTAGAATGAGCAACCCCAACATTGAGAAAACAATATTCACATTCTTTAAAATCAATTTTTGCATAGCAATTCAAAAACAATAGTTTGTTTCCATGTTCTCTCATATTTTCCCAAGAGTAATTTAAGAAGTTAGCAACTTTGTGTAAAATATATATAACATGCATTCTCACAATCTCTTTAAAGAAGAAATCATGATGTGTGGTATCATCAATTATATGACAAGGAACAAAGCACCAATATAAATTAATTGTGCAATGGAATACATTTCCTAAATTACCAAAGAAGATGATTGCCAGTCTTGGATCGAACTTTCCTTTTCAGCATGACTCTCAATCTCTAAAGTGCTCACAATAACATCGTGAAACACAACATTATCCATGCAAGGAGTACATATTTCAATTATATCAAATAATGATTCGTTCCTTAAGGCCTCCAATATGGGATTCGATTAGAAATGGATAGGGATAGAAAGGTGGAGGATATGACCAACTAAACTTACTTGACAAGATAAATCGCCATAAGCAAGGCTAGTCGGTTTGATTCGCCATGCTCAAGGAAGAATGATAAGAATTGGGATTTCGCCATTGAACAAAGAAGAATGCTCATATAAGAAGGACAATGCTCAAGGGAAACTTTTCATTATTCTGTTTTTTTTTATAGCTCTAATGATGCAATATACATATAGCTCCCTTTCCCAACTACTTAATGATCCACTAGTTTCCATGCATAGGAAATGAAGGAAAGTTGACAATAGCTGGCAACAAACTGCAAAAATTCATCCAAAATATAGTTAAATGATAAAGAGGCATCTAATCTAGATATTCCAAGTGCTAACCACTTATTTCCATGCATGTGAGAAGGGTAATGTGGCCCAGCCTTGCTGCATCCTATTTTCCTGCTTTGGAACTCGTTATCGGACCAGAAACATAATCGAGTTTCTCTGGGACAACTTCATGAGGCACATCAGCCTCTAAAATAAGTCTTGGGTGTTCAACATTGTCGCAACCCCAAAATAAATCGAGTTTACGATATCATGGCTAAAAATAGATAAATAAACAAAAAGGAGTCGCCACTAATCATTTACGGAACTAATCCTAAGGTCGATTAGAAACCTGTTATTCACCTAAGGGAGCATGACACTAACCACCTAGGTTTTTATTGTCAGTCTTGAACCAAAGTTGGATCCGGGGTTCTATTACGCTCGAAAGGCTCACAAGCCCATCGACACGCCCTAAATCGGTACCCTAGCAATGTTTCTAAATTTCCCTTCTTTATTTAATCTTGTATTTTCTAATCCTACGACCAAACATGTGGAAGAATGCATAGACGATGCATGAAATACTTCAAGAAAATAGAACACTTACCTTTTCAAATTATACGGCATATGCATGTTGACACGGAGATGATAATGGTAAATGATTGAAAGCAACTTATACACCATAACAATTGCTCGGAGCCCACTATTAATTCATGAATATGACAGATGCTTAGTCAAAAATTCTTGAAAGAAAAGAGAATGGACAGACGATGGACCAATCAAGCATGAAACCTAATGATTTACAAGTCAGCCATCTATGAACCAATCTATTCAAACCAATCATCAATCCAAATCAAGAAATCACAAGCAAGGGAATGATCTTCGATCAAAATTGTATTCCGTTAGATCAAGGTCGCTACAAGGACAATCCTATCGACATAATATCATTTGGTATTAATAAAAAAGAACCAATGTCCTTCCATGAAGCAAACGAAAAAGTTATAGACCAAGAAGACTTAAATAAATAAGATTCGGTAATGACCCATTTAATCCTAAACCTAATGAATCATGAATCCATAATCGGCCACGACAAGGAAATCAAAAAAATCAAGCAATCGGCTATAGCCATCCTAATACCAATGGCCTAATATCATTCAAACAATTCAACCTATTATAAGACACGTCATGGGGAGCAACGGACAATGAAAAAATTTAACATGTTACTAATGAAACCAATGAGTGGCTAATCATGAGGCTCAGTGATGAAAAACAATGGTAGGACAAATATGAGGATTAACGAGAGCAAAATAGCAGCAAAGTAACAATATGAAATCAAAGCAACAATCATCCGATAACCAAAACGACTTAATGTTAAGAGAGAAACGAAGAGGAGTACCTAGCCCCGCAGCAGAATTGGCTCGATGCGTTGTTGACCTGAGCAGCAACGTCCTTCTCAATCAATGGGGCTCAGCAATCTCAGTAATATGGAGCAATCCGTGAGAAAAAGATGTTGGTCAGAAGCCTCAATGGAACCCCTCGCCGAATCCCCATAACCTTTAGCTCTTCCTCCTTTTATACACTTCATTCGAGAATTAAATTCGGAAGAAGAGATATATTGAGACTCAAAATCAGTTAAGTATCTTCTAATTTCTAAATCCATGGAGCTGCAACAATATTTCCTTTCCATTTTTACTCAAAACTTATAACTGAAATATTATCAATATATATCAGTTCAGGACCTGCCAATTTTTCCTTCTCTTCAGCTCAGCACGAATCTTACCTTTCCTTTATAATAATTTCTGATATATATTCATCATATTAATGACCATTGAAAAGAAGAATCCCGTGAAAAGGCCTCAGAATTAGTGAGCAATGAATTTTTGAATCCAACTGGCCGGCACGGGCCGGCCCTGCACACTGAGGCTCGGTGATCAATTTTCTCAGGCTGATTCTGGATCTTTCAGCATTACGCTCTATTTTTGTATTAATCCTTCATGAGTTAGGATCCAAAGTCAGAAAGCCTTGCTTAAATTATACTCCCAATAAATAGATATGATTTTTTCCACGAAATCAACCACAGCCCGATTACTGTTCACATGTCGGGCAATCTTCTTTCAAAAAATTATATCTCCCTCTCCAAGATGAATTTCTGGTCCAAAATCCATCAAATCAAGGATAACTCAATGATCTTCATGATGAATTCAAATTTGCTCACTTTTAACTCTGTTAAGTCCATCTGCCAAGCCTCTAAACTCCAATCTTGCTGCTAATAGCAATAGTTCTGTGTCTTGAACGAGTTTGACCATCAAGTATTTCTTCTTGAGCTAAAATGAGGTGTCTACAGCTGCCCCTCTTTGAAGCGACTCTCGATAATAAGTTAGAGATCTTGAAAAGAGTGTCGTTTCAAAGACAAATATAAGGACCTAATTTTAGATCGAAGAAGATTGTGATTTCCCTTGAGACAATGATCTTTCAATCAAGTTTTTTTTTTCTTTTCTCACTTTTTTTTCTTTTTTCTTTTTTCCTTTCTTTTTTCCTTTTTTCCTTTTTTCCTTTTTTCTTTTTTCTTTCACTAAACTACCTCAAACCATAAAGAAGGTAACTAGTCATAATAGAAATGAGCTCTTGGTGCAAGGACAAGTTCATGCTCAGGGTGTGAGGAAGGGAAGGATACGCTGTTGGGCGTACAGAGGGATATACGCAGTTGAGGGCAAAAATGTGGGCACGCAGTTGAGCGTGAGGAAGAAGTGTGTAGTTGAGCGCGAGGGAGGAAAGAAAGCACGCAATCGAGCGTGAAGGGATAAGCACACAATTGAGTGCGAAAAGGAGGTGCGCAGTCAAGCGCGAAAAGGAGGTGCGTAGTCGAGCGCGAGGCAAAAGAAAAGCACGCAATTGAGCGTGAAAGGAAGGTGCGCAGTCGAGCGCAAGGTAGAAGAAAAGCACACAGTTGAGCATGAAAAGGAGGTGCGCGGTCGAGCGCAAGGAAGAAAGGCACACAGTTGAGCGTGAAGGGATAAGCATGTAGTTGAGCGTGAAAAGGAGGTGCGCAGTCGAGCGCGAGGTAGAAGAAAAGCACGCAGTTGAGCGTGAAGGGATAAGCACGCAGTTGAGTGTGAGAAGAATTGCACGGTTGAGCCCGAGGAAGAGAGGCACGCAGTTGAGCGTGAAGGGAGGTGCGTAGTCGAGCGCGAGGTAAAAGAAAGGCATGCAGTTAAGCATGAAAGGAAGGTGCGCAGTCGAGTGCAAGGTAGAAGAAAAGCACGCAGTTGAGTGTGAAAAGGAGGTGCGCCGTCGAGCGCAAGGAAGAAAGGCACGCAGTTGAGCGTGAAGGGATAAGCACGCAGTAAAGCGTGAAAAGGAGGTGTGCAGTCGGGCGCGAGGTAAAAGAAAAGCATGCAATTGAGCGTGAACAAGAAGTGCACAATTGAGCGCGAGGAGGGAAGGCACGCAATTAAGCATGAAAAAGAAGTGCACAAATCAAGTGCGAAGAGTCATGTGCCATCAAGCATGAGTTTGTCAAAACCATCATTTTTGCCTGTTATTAGGTTGAAGCCAATTCTTTTGCAATTGCTCCCTTGATCGGGCTCATGATGATAGGTCTGCTTTTTCCCTTGGGATTCACCATTGAGACTCCACTTGTAGCTCACCCTGCCTTCTTTTGCTTAATCAGGTTTCGAATCATCCTGGGGAGGATGCCTCCTGGAGTTTCCTCCTGCCCATCTGTAAAGTCGTGGAACAAACAATGCTGTCATTAGTTCCATTCTACATAGCCCGAATCACGATGAGTGAAGTAATTCAAGTGTAGATGTACGGGATTTTTTGCTTTGTAACCAACTTAAGGAGTGGTTGTGTTCCCTTTGAAAAGAAAGGCTACTAGTGCAGACATGATTCACAATATAAAGGTAAGGGAAGGGAATTTATTGAATCCTCCAGATTTCAAACGATACAGCAGTTCGATCCCATTTAGAGAAGTGCCCCCTTGAGATCCCACGTATGCCTTTCCTGATTTTTGGATCACTTGCCTTTGACCTCTTGACCATGACTCCGGCATTGTGCCCAAAGAGTTTCCCATCATTGTGGCTGAGGCAACACTTTTTCCCCTAACTTTTGCCTAAATCGTGCAATGCGCAGCGACCTAGCGGGGAGATTATCTCTTTTTTTTTTTTTAATTCTCTCAAATTTCTCTCCTTTTGCTACGGCTATCCCTTGAAGAAGTAGCCGCACCTCTCGGTTCCCTAACTTTTGCCTAGGCCGCCCTTTCGGGTTTTCAACCCAGCGGGAATATCATTCATCTCTCCTTTTGCTACGACTGCCCATTTTTGAGTTTTCAGTTGCACCTCTCTTTACCTAACTTTTGCCTAGACTGCCCTTTCAGGTTTTCAGCCTAGCGGGAATATTATTTTTTTCTCTCAAATTTATTCAGAAGTCATACATCAATGCTACCTTTAGGAAAAATACTTCTTTAATGAATCAGCATTAACAATGCTTGGGATTTCTTGACCATCCATGTTAGTAATGATCATAGCACCACCTAAGAAGACTTTCTTAACGACATAGGGGCCCTCATATTTTGGCGTGAACTTGCCCCGGGAATCAGGGGTGATATGCAACACCTTGCGCAAAACCAAGTCATCAGGCTGGAATTCGCGGTGCCGGACTTTTTTGTTGAAGGCATGGGCCATGCGCTTCTGATAGCATTGACCATGACAAAGTGTCGTGAGCCTTTTTTCATCAATAAGGTTCAACTGCTCATAACGCTACTTTGTCCACTGAGCTTCCTCTAGCTTGAATTCAGCAAGAACCCTTAATGAAGGAATTTCTAATTTAATAGGCAACACCGCTTTGGTGCCATAAAACAAGGAGTACGATGTTGCCCCAGTCGATGTACGAATCGAAGTGCGGTATGCTAAAAGTGCCCATGGAAGCATTTCGTGCCAATCCAGTCATCTTTTCAATGATTTTTTTCAAATTTTTTTTATTGGCTTCCTCTACCTCTCAATTCATTTGGGGCTGATATGGAGATGAGTTGCGATGCTTAATCTTGAACCGCTCGCAAAGGTTATCGACAAGCTCATTATTGAAATTCTTGGCATTGTCAGAGATAATTGTTTCAGGTACACCATATTGGGTGATCAAATTGCGCTTAAGGAAGCAGACTACCACTTTTGTAGTCACTGATGCATAAGATTTAGCCTCAACCCACTTCGTGAAATAGTCGATAGCCACCAAGATAAAGACATGTCCATTCAACGCTTTTGGAGAGATTGGGCCAATCACATCAATGCCCCACATTGCAAAGGGCCAAGGTGCAGACATTGTATATAACTCATTTGGGGGTGACTTGGCTTGATTTGCATAAATTTGACATAAATGGCAGTGTTGCACGTGTCTCACACAATCTGTTTCCATGGTAGACTAGAAGTATCCAAGCCACATAATCTTCTTTGCAAGCATATGCCCACTCATATGAGGCCTGCAAACCCCTTCATACTGTCTTGCTGGAGGGAATTTCTAAGTGTCAATCGGCAAATAATGTTGCACAATAGACAGATCCAAGCCTTGCATATCTACATAGGACCAGGCAAAAATTTCTTCAAACTCCCTTAGAAGATCAGTCATTCGAGCTCGTTATGTGGTATCGAGAATCGTCCCAATCTTAAGATGGTGAGGTTCATCCTCTATGCTAATATTGATGGTGTATGTGGCCTCATCAATCATTGGCTTGTTCTCCCCGAATCGTTCAAGGCTTTCTGTGACTTCATTGGGGGCATCATCTTCGTTCAACTTCTCCCCCCATAAAGTATAGGGGTGAAGCGATCGAAATGTATCTCAAAAGGGTTCGAACTGCCGCATTGCTTTTTATCTGAATTCGAGTGGTGCCTGGACAATGAGAGAAATGGCCGATTTTAATGTAAGGCATGAAAAGAATATGGAGAAGAAATGAGAGACTGATTTTAGTAAGAATTATTCAAAAGCTCATGACCATGACAAGATCCCTCTTCCGTTGTGGGCTCATGACTATGCCACACACGGGAACATCACACTACTCGAATAGGCTTGCTCATCGGCGGCTAAGGCCGAGAAGAGTGGAACTGCAGTCCAATTGGTTGGCTCCCCATCATCAACAGCCGGGCGAATGAAAGAACCAGTAGACACCTCCTCCAAGATGGCTCTGATGCCAAATGAAGCACAAGAAGAATCAGGGTAAACAACAAGTGGTGCCTCCAGAGTAGCACAATCATCTTCTTCACTATTGTCCAGCGTGACAAAATCAATCATGTTGATCCTTGGTGCTGGTGCGTTTGAATGGTCGGGCAAGGACTTGGCGTTAACATTGGGAGGCTTTGCAGCATTGAACACCAAGTGGCCCGCATTGATGAGATCCTGCACCCTATGCCTCAAGTGAATGCAATTATCAGTAGAATGCCCCATGGCCCCCATATGGAATTCACATTTAGCATTTGGGTCAGGATTTTGAGGTTGGTAGTCTCACCTCCCTGGCTCAGGTACAATCTTTCCCTTTACGATCAAATTCTTGAACATCTCCGACAAAGGGATAAGTAGTGGAGTGAATTGACGACGACTCCTACTCGGCAGGGTCCGTCCATTTGATGCATTTCGAGTCGCAAGAAGAATTTGGGGTGATGCAGCTTGAGGTGCTTGAGCAGGTGGAGCTGAGTACTACATTGTATATTGCAATGGTGGATAACATGTCTGACACGTATATACAGTGCTCACAGTTGCATCCTTCTTTTTACTGGGAATGACTTTTTTAAACCCTTCTATACCATTCTTTTTGAACGGGTCATCAATCTTTCCCAACCTTATTCCATCCTCCACCCTTCCTCCAGTAGTGATTAGGTCCGCAAATGTTGATGAAGTGTGGCTCAGTAGGTGCGAGTAGTATGCACCTTTCAGCGTGCTGATAAATAGCGAAACAGCCTCATTGTCAGTCAATGGAGGGCGAACCTGGGCCGCTTTTGCTCTCCATTCTTGAGCATACTTTCGAAATGACTTACCTGCTTCCATCTCCATTCGTTGTAGCTCAAGACGTGTCGGGGCAATATCAATGTTAAACTTGTATTGTTTGAGGAATAAACTAGCCAAATCATCCCATGTCAGGATATCTTCTGCTTTAAGGTCTGCAAACCAAATCAATGCCACACCCTTTAGACTTTCCTGGAAGGTCTGAATCATGAATTTCTCATAATCTTTGTATGGGGCCATCTTCAAACAGTACAGAAGGTGAGTCTTTGGATTGCCAGTACCATCGTACTTCTCAAATTCTGGCATTTTGAATTTTTCTGGGTTGTGCATATATGGGAACAAGCATAGATCAGTATAATTGACACTCCCATATTGGTCAAGTCCTTGAATAACCTTCATTTTTTCTTCCATTTTCTTCAATCGCCTCTCCTGCTCAGTCTCCTCATTTGAGGAAAATTGGATTGTAATTGGAGTTGTATATGCTCCTTCAGTAGTTGGAGCATGGACAGGGTTGATTATTTGAGGTGTCGGTGGAGCTAGGTTTGGGAGGTCTTGTATGGGGGGTGGAGTTTGGACAGGGGTAGGCTCAATTGTGAGAGCAGGAGTAGGTGAAGGGGCGGAGCTAGCAGCTCCGGTAACCTGTGCTTGAAAGAGCGCCATTAATTGTGCCATCTGAGTGGACATGTTTGCTATGGCATTCTCGAGTTGAGTAATTCTCTATTCAGAGTTACTAACTTGCTGAGATTGAGATTGCCCTTGATGTTGTTCTTCCATTCTCGCCTTGGATCGTGTGCGAATAGGACTACGGCGAGCCAGAGATATAATAGCACCTAAAATAACCAGAAAATGGAATAAATGAGTCAATAATGAAAATATGGTTTGTAGCATGAGAAAATTCACTAGTAAATAGCCATTCATATTGATAACAAGAGTCATAAAACATGTTCATTTTTCAGAAGATCTAAACAACATCTTTCGGCCCATTCTCAAGTTGCCTAATTCGCACCCTAAGCTCATTAAGTGCTTCCTTGCTCCTTTGTGTTTACAAAAGCAAATGACATATATTTGGAAAAACTCGTAATTTTTCTCACTCTTCTTTTGAAATTCTTCAAGGAAGCGCTTAATTGAGCTACTTGCTTGTCACACTTTGCAATCATTTCATGGGCTTGCACTAGTTCTTCACGAGCTTGGTCCCTTTCCTTCTTCAAGGTGAGCACTTCACTCAGCCATGCCCTGCTCCAACACTCTAGCTTGACCGCCATCTTCTCATAGAAATCAGTGGGTTCCTTCAAATAATTGAAAGGCTTTGGATACAAACTTGCTCTATGGGATGCATGGAGCTCCATAAGTGGTTGATAACTTTGGCGGTACAGGCAATCTGATCAATTTGTGGACAAGCAAGTCAGGACTCCATTCCTTACCAAAATGGGAAATTAGGCGACCTTAGAATGTTAAATCAATATGAATGGCATACTCACTAGGTTTTGTTTTAGAAATTATGATGCATATGCAATAATTATCATTAGTGCGCTAACAAAATAGAATACATGTACATCAATTGCCACTGATCCGTGAAAAGACCAAAAAAAATTCAAAATAAAAAAGGCTCGCTTAACCTAGAATGAGCTAACCTAAAGGCCCGCCTAATAAAGTATGGAAGAAAAGCCTATCTAACTTAAAATAAACTTATTCGAACTTATCAGAGTATTCCATGGCATTCATCCCCGACTTATCAATCAACCCTTCCACAGTTGATTGTGGCATCTTCACTATACAAAGGTTCTTACCTCTTTATAGGTAATGGGTCAAGGTTCCACCTTTAGAGCTTGAGAAGGACCCATTTCCTGGAGACCTTAGTTGAATATGGGTTTCGTCATGAGTTGGTGAGATTCATATCATACTTGGTATCAGGTTTTATCACAGTGTTGGTGAGGTTCGCATCAGAGGGTGCGGTGGCGATTCACTTTTTGGACAAATTTGGGGTGATAATTGAGGCTTGGCTAATGCAATGGAGCCATTTCTGATAAAAGTTAATGTCGAACCGTCCGTAACTGGGGAGATGGGCAAATCCGTCATTGCATCTTTGGCGGAGGGCCTGCTTGCAATTGACGTTTATGATAATAGAGGCTTGCTGATTGCAATATTTTCGAACAAAATTAATGGTGGACCGTCTGTGGCTCAAGATAGGGGCAAATCCGTCACTGTGTCATTTGTAGGGAGTGCACTCGCAACTCACGTTTCAAACAACCTAGGAGTGATAATGGAGACTTGGCGCAAAGGGGCCATTAGTTAACACTGCACCATCCATAGCTCTAGAGATAGGCAAATCTGTCATTACATCATTAGCAGAGGGTGCACTCACAATTCTTGTTTCGGACGACTTGGGGGTGATATATGAGGCTTGGCCATTGCAATGAGGCCATTTCCAGCAAAAATTATGTTGGCCCGTCTGTGGCTCGGGAGAAGTGCAAATCAGTCATTGTATTTTTGTAGAGAGTGCACTACCAATTCATGTTTTGGACGACTTGGGAGTGATAATTGAGCTTGGCAATCGCAATGGGGCCATTTCCGGAAAAAGTTAACATTGGACCGTGTGTGGCTCGAGGAAGGGCAAATCCACTAGTGCATCATTTGCAGACGGTGCACTTGCAATTCACGTTTCGGACGAACTGGGGGCTATAAACGAGGCTTGGCTATTGTAATGGGGTTGTTTCCGACAATAGTTAACATCACACCGTCCTTTGCTTGGGAGATGGGCAAATTTCATCATTGCATCATTGACAAAGGGTGGGCTGGCAATTCACATTTCGAAAGACTTGGGGGGAGAATTGAGGTTTGGCAATCGCAATGGGGCCATTCCCCACAAAAGTTACGTCGGTTCGTCCGTGGCTTGAGAGAAGGGCAAAACCATCATTCCATCATTACGGAGTTGCCGTTTTGCCAAACCATGGATGATTGATCGTAACCTTGGCAGGAAATGACTCCATTACGGTCAGTAAGGTTCAACGATTGCCCTCAAGTCATCGAAAATGTAAATTGAGAGCAAAATTTCTTGTGATGATGGAGTTACCCTTGTTCCAAAAGCGCGGATGATCCACAGTAACTTTGGCCAGAAATGACTCTATTGTAATCACCAAGGCTCAATGATTGCCCCCAAGTCATCCGGAATGTAAATTGCGAAGTTTCCTGTGATGACAGAGCTGCCCTTTTGTGAATCACGAATTATCCATCATAACATGGGCCGGAAATGACTATATTGCGATCACCAAGGCTCAATGATTGTCCTCAAGTCGTTTGAAATGTAAATTGAGGGTGAAATTTCCCATGATAAGGGAGTTGCCCTTTTGTCGAATCACGGATGATCCATCGTAAATTTGGCCGGAAATCACTCCATTGCGATCACCAAGGTTTAGTGATTGCCTTCAAGTCGTCTTAAATGTAAATTGAGGGCGAAATTTCTCGTGATGACGGAATTGCTCTTTTGCTGAACCACGAACAATCCATCGTAAATTTGGCTGGAAATGACTCCAATGCCATCATCGAGGCTCATTGATCCCCTTCAAGTTTTCCAAAATGTAAATTGAGAGCAAAATTTCCTGTGATGATGGAGTTACCCTTCTGCCAAACCACGGACGATTCGTCATAACTTTGGCCATAAATCACTCTATTGCGATCATCAAGGCTCAATGATTGTATTCAAGTCGTCTAAAATGTAAATTGAGGGCAAAATTTCCCATGATGATGGAATTGCTCTTTTGCCGAAGCACGGACGATCTATCATAACTTTGGCCGGAAATGACTCCATTGTGAGCACTGAGGCTCAATGATCCCCCTCAAGTCATTTGAAATGTAAATGGAGAGCAAAATTTCCCGTGATGACGAAGTTGTTCCTTTGCCGAACACAAACGATCTGTCGTAACTTTGGCTGGAAATGGCTTCATTGCAATTAGCAAGGCTCAATGAACACCCTCAAGTCATCCGAAATGTAAATTGAGAGCAAGATTTCCCATGATGAAGGAGTTGCCCTTCTGCTGAACCATAGATGATCCATCATAACTTCAACCGAAAATGAATCCATTGCGATCACCAAGGCTCAATGATCCCCCTCAAGTCATCCAAAATGTAAATTGAGAGTGAAATTTTCCGTGATGACGGAGTTTCCCTTGGGCCAAACCAAGGACAATATGTTGTAACTTTTGCTCGAAATGACTCCATTGCGATCACCAAGACTCAATGATCACCCTCAAATCATCTGAAATGTAAATTGAGAGCAAAATTTCTAGGATGATAGAGTTGCTCGCCGAACCACGAACAATCGGCCATAACTTTGGCCAGAAATGACTCCATTGCGATCACCAAGGCTAAATGATTGTCCACAATGATGGAGTTGCCCTTATCCCAAACCATAGACGGTCCATTGTAACATTAGCCTAACTGACTCTAGTGCGATCACCATAGCTCAATCATCGCCCTCAAGTCGTCCGAAATGTAAATTGAAAGAGAAATTTTCTACGATGTCGGAGTTGTCCTTGTCCCGAACCACGGATGATCCATCATAACTTTGGACAAAAATGACTTCATTGCGATCACCATGACTAAATGTAGACCTGACCATGATTCCTGAATCGGACGATTTGAATTCGGAACCATCGGTTCCGGTTCCTTGGACCCATGGAATAGGCCCTGAACCTTCCCTTGGACGAATCAAGGGAGGTTTGGAACCACGGTTCCATTCGGTTCTGAACCGACTGGTTCCATTTTTGCTAAAATTAAATAAAATTTGGTTTATATAATGAATTCGTTATGTAAATCACAGTTAAATTGTTGACACATAATATTTTTATAATTATTGATGGTCAACTCTACAAGTGTCAATATTTAAATAGTGATTTACATAATGAACTTTATTTATAATAAATAATTATTGTAACTTTTTTTCTTTTAAAAAAGTCGAAGGTTAGTCATAGTTCTGTGGCTAGGTTTTTCCTTTTGGTGGGGGGCTTGTCTTGTCAGTAGTAGGGTACTTGAAATTCAAACACTTTTTTTTTTTTACTTTTCCCGTCGGTTTCGGTTTTGGAGGCTACTGGAACCGGCCTTAAACCTTGAGCCTCAAGGTTCGAGGCTGATTCTGGGCTAGTTTCGATTTTGACTAGTTTCGCTTTGGTTTTGACCAGGCCCGTATCAGGCCCAAACAGGCCCATGGCTAGCACTAGCTCAATGATCGCCCTAAAGTCATCCAAAATGTAAACCAAGAGTTAAATTTTCCACGATGATGGACTTGCCCTTTCCTGAACCATAGATGACCATAACTTTGGTCGGAAATGACTCCATTGCCGTCACCAAGGCTGAATGATCTACCTCAAGTCGTCCAAATTGTAAATTGAGAGCAAAATTTCCTGTGACGATGGAGTTACCGTTGTCTCAGACCATGGACAATCCGTCATAACTTTAGCCGAAAATGACTCTATTACGGTCACGAAGGTTTAATGATCACCCTCAAATCATCTGAAATGTAAATTGAGAGTGAAATTTCTCGCAATGATGCAATTGTCTTTTCCCAAACCATAGATGATCCATCGTAACTTGCGTTGGAAATGAATCAATAGCGATCATTAAGACTCAATGATCATCCTCAAGTCATTCAAAATGTAAATTGGGAGTGAAATTTTCCGTGATGACGGTTCCGCTTTTCAAGGTTTACAAGGACATGTTCGTGGAGACCTTAGTCGCATACGAGCCTCATCATATGGTGGTGAGCTTCTTCTCATATCTGATACTGGCTTGATCAAGTTGTTGGCGATGTTCGTACAATTTTCATCTCTTTTTGGCTTATGGTTAAATTTTTCCCTTTTTTCTACGACCTTTACTTCTTTTCTCCACACAAATTTATTATTTTCATTTTTTTCAACTTCTTTTTCTACTACTAAAAGAAAAATAATAAAAGATGAAACAAAATAAAGATAAACTAAAGATAGATAGAACTTGACTTAGAACATTGGTTTTGATACCAAATGATGGATAATGGATTAATAAGAGTGATTTCTTATTCTATTTGGTTCTTTTAAAACCTTCGAACTTATCAGAATCATCTATGGTGTTCATACTTGACTTATCAATTAGCCATTTCATAGTTGATTATGGCATCTTCCCTATAGCGATTCTACATTTTGTGATGTGAATCAAGACAAGGATTTTACAAATGGAAGTCAATATCAGCTACAAGGGAAAGAAGAGCAAAACGAGCAACAAGATACTGAGCAATATTTACTTACATTTGCTAAATATATCTAGCTTATTACAATTTAAATAAATTAGGAGAGTATATTTTTGTTATCTTTAGGAAATATTACGGTTTCCTAGAAATGTTTTTAAGATATCTTTTAGATATAGATAGATTATATTTACCATATCTTTAGGATAAATGTTAGAATATTTTACAACTTTTATATTTTCATCAGGAGTCTATAAATATCAAAGAGGGTCACATTGTATATTCATCCATTCAGATAATGGATCAATAAGAGAGTTCTTATTTCATTTGGTTCTTTTAGAACTTTCGAACTTATCAAAATTATCTATGGCATTCATCCCCGACTTATCAATCAACCCTTCCATAGTTGATTGTGGCATCTTCACTATACCAGGATTCTTACCTCTTTATAGGTAATGCATTAAAGTTCCACATTTAGAGCCTGAGAAGGACATGTTTCTTGAAGAACTTAGTTGAATATGGGTTTTGTCACAAGTTGGTGAGGTTCATATCATACTCGGTATCAAGTTTTATCACAGTGTTGGCGAGGTTCGCATCATTTCGAGCTTGACAAAGATAGGCTTCGGAAAACCTTAGTGGCGTACGGGTCTCATCACATATTATTGAGGTTCTTATCCTACTTGACAATAGATTTCATCTTGAATTAGTTTTGATTGGACATATTGCGGCCCCCGAGTTTTGACCCGAAGTGATGTGATCCAAGATACAAGCTCGAAGGGTGTAGTCAGAGTCTCTCATCATCCGATGATGAGAAGCTCGAGCAAGATAAAGAAGAGGACATGGATACACATACAAATGATGAGCAAGCTGAATGACTAATATTATTCATAATATTTCAAAAGGGAACAAATGATGAAGGCCATATATTTTAGCTAAATATCAAGAGTGTAAGCGCTTCAAGAAATATTGACTGATTGACAAGATGACAAGCATTTTGAAGAAATATATCTCAGCCAAATAAAAAGAGGAAGAATATTTCCAAGTAAGGAAGTTGAGAGAAGCTTAAGAGGTAAGAGCTGCACATGTTAGTTATCATATATTTAAGTTAGCTTTCAAAATATATCACCTTCCTCTTTTAACAAGTAGAATATATTACCTTCCCCTTTGTTTAGTTCTGAAGATATTGGTAATATCTTGTAATTTCTCTGGAGTAACACTTAGATTTGTTTTCTAATTAGTTTCCTATTCCATGAGAACCATTTAGGAAGATTATTTTTGATGTAATATTGCACTTTGGCCTATTTAATAGTTGGCCTTGCCTTTGGACGATTTGGGTAAGAGCATAATATTCATTAATAAGGTGTAAGATTTTATTCTCTTTAGTTCTTTGAAGAACTATTCGAACTTATCGGTGTACTCTGTGGTGTTCATCCCCAACTTATCAATCAGCCCTTTCATAGTGATTGCGACGTCTTCACTATACCAATGTTCTTACCTCTTTAAAGGTAATGGGTCAAGATTCCACTTTTAGAGCTGAAGAATGACACGTTTCCTAAAGACCTTAGTCGAATACGGGTTTTGTCACTAGTTGGTGAGGTTCATATCATACTTGGTATTGGGTTTCATCACGGTGTTGGGGAGGTTCGGATTATTTGCTCCAAGATACGGGCTCAAAAGGTGCTACAGAGTCTCTCATAATCCGATGATGAGAAGCTCGAGCAAGATGAAGAAGAGCACATGGATATGAAGACAAATGATGAGCAAGCTGAATGACCATAATATTTCAAACGGGGACAAATGATGTAGGCCATATATTTTAGCTAAATATCAAAAGTGCAAGTTCTTCAAGAAATATATTTTGGCTGATTGACAAGATGACAAGTATTTTAAAGAAATATATCTTAGCCAAATATAAAGAGGAAGAATATTTTCAAGAAAGGAAGTTGAGAGAAGCTTAAAGGGTAAGAGCTGCTCATATTAATTATGATATATTTAAGTTAGCTTCCAAAATATATCACCTTCCTCTTTTAGCAAGTACAATATATTACCTTCCTCTTTGTTTAGTTCGAAGATGTTGTAATATTTTGTAATTTCTCTTGGTAACAGTTAGATCTGCTTTCTAATTAGTTTCGTATCCCATTAGAACCATTTATGAAGGTTATTTTTGATGTAATATTGCACTTTGGCCTATTTAAAGCCCGGTGCTTGCCTTTGGACGAATTTGGGGAAGAGCATAAGATTCATTAATAAAGTGTGAGATTTTATTTTCTTTAGTTCTTTGAAGAACCATTCAAACTTATCAGAGTATTCTGTGACATTCATCCCCAACTTATAAATCAACTATTCTATAGTTGATTGTAGCATCTTCACTATACCAAGGTTCTTACCTCTTTATAGGTAATGGGTCAACATTCCACCTTTAGAGCTTGAGAAGGACATGTTTCCTGGAGGCTTTAGCCAAATGCGAGTTTTGTCACGAGTTGATGAGATTCATATCATACTTGGTATTGGGTTTCATTACAGTGTTGGCAAGGTTCGCATTATTTACTCCAAGATACAAGCTCGAAGGGTGCAGTCAGAATCTCTCATGATCCGATGATGAGAAGCTCAAGTAAGATGAAGAAGAGCACAAGGATATGTATACAACTGATGAGCAGACTCAATGACTAATATTATCCATAATATTTCACAAGGGAACAAATGATATAGGTCATATATTTTAGCTAAATATCAAGAGTGCAAGTGCTTCAAGAAATATATTTTGGCTGATCGACAAGATGATAAGTATTTTGAAGAAACATATCTTAGCCAAATATAAAGAGGAAGAATATTTCCAAGAAAAGAAGTTGAGAGAAGCTTAAAGGGCAAGAGTTGCACATGTTAATTATGATATATTTAAGTTAACTTCTAAAATATATGACCTTCCTTGTTTAACAAGTAGAATATATTACCTTCCCCTTTATTTAATCATGAAGATATGTAATATTATGTAATTTTTCTGGGTTAGCACTTAGATTTGCTTTCTAATTTGTTTCTAATGCCATGAGAACCATGTAGGAAGGTAATTTTTTATGTAATATTGCACTTTGGTCTATTTAAACGCTGGTGCTTGCCTTTGGACGAATTTGGGGAAGAGCATAAGATTCATTAATAAAGCATGAGATTTTATTTTCATGAGTTCATTGAAGAACCATGCGAACTTATCAGAGTATTCCGTGACGTTCATCCCCAACTTATAAATCTATCATTCTATAGTTGATTGTAGCGTCTTCACTATACCAAGGCTCTTACCTCTTTGTAGGTAATGGGTCAACATTCCACCTTTAGAGCTTGAGAATGACATGTTTCATGGAGGCCTTAGTCAAATACGAGTTTTCTCACGAGTTGGTGAGGTTCATATCATACTTGGTATTGGGTTTCATTACATGTTGGTGAGGTTCGCATTATTTGCTCCAAGATACAAGCTCGAAGGGTGCAGTTAGAGTCTCTCATGATCTGATGATGAGAAGCTTGAGTAAGATGAAGAAGAGTACATGGATATGCATGCAACTGATGAGCAGGCTCAATGACTAATATTATCCATAATATTTCATAAGGGAACAAATGATGTAGGCCATATATTTTAGCTAAATATCAAGAGTGCAAGTGCTTCAAGAAATATATTTTGGCTTATTGACAAGATGACAAATATTTTAAAGAAATATATCTTAGTCAAATATGAAGAGAAAGAATATTTTCAAGAAAAGAAGTCGAGAGAAGCTTAAAGGGCAAGAGCTGCTGTTGATATTGTGATTTGTATGATTTGTGCATCCATTCTCGACCTAGAATCGTATGTTTTCGGTCATTTCCCATATAGTTAGGGGGTAATTGCATATCTTTTCTGTATTGGGATTATATTGCTATAAATGATAGTTTTCAGAGCTCCACACATGGATTGGATACTGCTGTGAGTTGTTTGATGTGCAGGGAATGATGAAGACACGGCTTGTCCGATGCAGCTCCTTTTATAGAGAATTTCTCATATTTCTTGTGTGAGAAATAGGCCAAATAATATATCATTGGAAAGCTTGTCGAGTCAGGATTCCAACGCATCAAACGGATCTCAATCGGAGCTGAAACAAGGAAGTTATGGCAGAAGAAAGAAAACTGCGCGCTGAACAGAGGATAGACCGCGGTCTACTGAGGCAATTTCGCGAACAGGCTTAGACCGCGGTTTACTGAGGCTAAATTCTGGGGACCATTACATTCTATCCCACACTGACCAGACCCAGAATAGAGGAAGTATACCTCCTCTATATATAGTGGTGCACCCCTACATCAAGAAGGAGGATAGATACACATACATATAGACAATATTTGAAGAGGGAACGCAAAGTAACATTAAGAAACACGAAGAACGGATCACAACAACACATCGAAAAGTCGGGATCGGGAGATTTGACTTCATCATCTAGAGTTTTTTCTGTCCCTTTTCTTCTTGTTTCTCAATGTTAACTTCTCTTCAAACTCTTGTATTTCCTTCTAATATGTTGAACTAAACCCCTAGAATCCTAGGGGATCAATGGACCCATTTCTATGTCTTAAGTAAAGCTCTTATCTTTCACATGTATGATTCTGTCGAGGTACGCCTCCTTGGTGTTATTTGTGCAATTTTGTACTTCACGCTTTCTTTTGGAATGGCCACTCACGAGAATGAACTTGCGACCGTGAGGAGCCTCGGAAGAGGGAATCGATGTCATGCTAGAAGTTGCATAATCTAGGTTAGCTTATGCCGGAAGGTGAGGTTATTCGTGCGAGCGCATCGGAAGATGGTGAGCACCCTAGATAGCCATTTAGGGTTGGTTTAGTTTGGCCTTTCAACACTAATCGCCTAGGAATAGAGTGGATTAGTGTCTTCCGTTTAGGTACATTCGTATGACATCGGAAGGTGCTTACGATGGAAGTGGGGAAACCCTAGAACCCTACGTTAGTAACATGACAGAATTCATCGCGTGAAAGAGGATTCTTGCTTAAGACTAGAATTGGCGAAGTTGTGAACCTTAGGAGCCTTTCATCCACTAATTTCTATCTGTTTATTTTCTATCTGTTTCTTTTCTGTCATTCTATTTACGTGCACTCTACTCAACCGAATCGATTCACTTCGCTTGGAACTAGTTGTGCCAATTTTAGTGCTTAGCATAAGAATTCTCGTGGGAACGATACTCTACTCACTCTGTATTACTTGTCTGCGATACGTATACTTGCGTGCAACATGTTCAAATACGCAATAGCTGCACATGTTAATTATGATATATTTAAGTTAACTTCCAAAATATATGACCTTCCTCGTTTAACAAGTAGAATATATTACCTTCCCCTTTATTTAGTTATGATGATATTGTAATATTATGTAATTTCTCTGGGTTAATACTTAGATTTGCTTTCTAATTGGTTTCCTATCCCATGAGAACCATGTAGGAAGGTAATTTTTGATATAATATTGCACTTTGGCCTATTTAAAAACTGGTGTTTGCCTTTGGACGAATTTGGGGAAGAGCATAATGTTCATTAATAAAGTATGAGATTTTATTCCCTTCAGTTCTTTGAAGAACTATTCAAACTTATCGGAGTGTTCCGTGGCATTCGTCCCTGACTTATCAATCAACCCTTCCATAGTTGATTGTGGCATTATCACTATACCAAAATTCTGACCTCTTTATAGGTAATAAGTCAAGGTTCCACTTTTAGAGCTTGAGAAGGACATGTTTCTTGGAGACCTTAGTTGAATATGGGTTTCGTCACGGGTTGGTGAGGTTCATATCTTACTTGGTATCGGGTTTCATGACGGTGTTGGCAAGGTTTGTATTATTTGGTATCAAAGCCAATGTTCTAAGTCAAGTTCAATCTATCCTGTTATTTTATCTTTATTTTCTTTCATCTTCGTTATTTTTCTTTATCTTCTTTTCTTTATTATCTTTTTCAGAAAAAGTTCAAAAAAAAGAAGCGGAAGAGAAAAAATGTAGAAGGAAAAAAAGAAGCAAAAAAAAAAGAAAGAAGAAAAAGTTACATAAATAAAAAAGGAAAAAAACAAAAAAAAGAGTATCATCAACAGAAAAATAGAAAAAAGAAGAAAAGTGAGACATTGAACCGGTCCAAGAATTATTTGATGATCGATTAGTGTTATCTTAATTTCTCCTTCAAAGTTATTTCTTTTCCATTGATCTATTATTCTCCATTGTAATTATCTTATGACTCTTGATTTTCGGAACTTTAGAACCCGACCCTACATTCTCCTTTCAAATCTTGGTGAAGTCATGGTGGATTGTTGCAAGACATTCCTATTATAGTTTGTTTAGTTCAAAAAGAACTAAAAGAGGATATACGAGTGGAAAAAGCAAAAGTGATGCGATTATTAGAGGGTAAAAGCCGTTTGAGTGCAAACATGAGCAAAATTGAGTGAATCCATTCTTGAGTGAAACATGTGAGGGAGTGTTTGTGAGGTCCTAATGTCTTTTATAGATTCTAAACATGTCACACTATCAAGAGGAAAGCTCGTCCGATGAAGTGCAGCTACAAGCACTCATACATAAAGTAGGGATGATGGTGAAGGATGAATTCAAGCAAATCCACAAGAAGATGGATCGGATTGAGGAACAATCAAAAGGAAAAAGATTTCAATATCCAGAATCAAGAAGATCAAGGTGGGATGATGGTTTAGCGAACACAAAGGTGAAACTTCCAACTTTCCAAGGCAAAAACGATCCTGAAGCTTACCTTTTATGGGAAGAAAGAATGGAGATAGTCTTCAATCATCACAATTACTCCGAAAGAAAAAAGGTACAACTTGCTTCTTTTCAATTCTTCGACTATGCTGTTATTTGGTGGGATCAACTTATTACAAGTAAGAGACAGAATAGAGAGCGACTGTTGAGACACGGAATGAAATGAAGTCAATAATGAGGTGATGATTCCTTCCAAGTTCCTATTGCCGAGAATTGCACAACAAATTGCAACATCTCACTAAGGTTCAAATAGCGTTATCGAATATTATAAAGAGATGGAGGTTGCAATGAGTCAAGCTAATGTAGAGTAGGATATTGAAGTCACCATGAACAAGTTCTTAAGTGGACTAAATTATGAGATTGCTTATGTTGTGGGGATGCATTACCATGAGGAGCTCAATGATATGTTGCTCCATGCCATGAAAGTTGAATGACGGTTGAAGTAAAGAAACATGGATGAATCGGGTACAAGCATGGCTGCAACAAGTTCTTCAAGATCCTTAGCAAGTTGAGGTCCCCTCAATCAAGTTCTATTCTGAACCTTTTATGGAAGTGTAACAAGTTGTGAGTATTAAACAAATTCATGAGAATAAAAAAATGATAAAAAAACGAGTGCTATAAAAGAATTGAGTGGGCAAAAGAAATAGTGTGATGAAATTAATATCAATAATTGTCAAGAAACAGAGAGCAATGAAAAAGAGAGAGATTGAAGTTGTGGAAAAAGAAAATGAGAGAAAAGAAATTGAGGAGAGAGAAAATAATAGTGATGTTTCATTGGTAAGTGCAAGAGAGGAAAAAGACCGTGAGATTGAGAGTTCTTTAATTTTATATTAGCCCCTTATGATTAAGGAGTCAGTTTTATTTACTAACAATCTTGTCGGATTCTTGCTGAGCAAATCATTTCAAATTTGCAAGAACTCAAGGAAGTGCATTAAGGATCTAGCCCAAACCAACTAGCCATTACAAGTAATCATGAGGAGATAAAGGAAATTCAACAACAACCCCATGAGCTAGTAAATATACAAGTTAGAGAGTACATGGGTCCTTTGATGTTACCAGGGCATGAGGACCAAATGTGGAGAAAGTTTGGTGATTTTCAATCCATCAACAAAATCAGGGTAATGTGTCCTAATCCTATTCCTTATGAGAATGATATGTTAAATGGACTGAGTTGTAGATATATGATTTCAAAGTTTCGTCTTGAAAGTGAATTTCATTATGTTTGGTTGAAAGAGGGATATGAGTTCAACAACACATTCCACATAAAACTTGATTTGTTTGCCTGGTTTGTGATTCCTTTTGGAGTGATTAATATGCCTAATGCTTTCATGAGACTTATGAGCCATAATTTGTATGCTTTAATCTACTTTGATAATATTCATTATAGTAAGAGCCTATATGATCATGTTGAACACGCAAGAGTTATTTTAGAGGCCTTAAGAAAAAAAATCATTATTTGATATACATGAAATATGCACTCCTTGGAGGGATAATGTTATATTTCATGATGTTATTGTGAGTATTTTAGAGATTGAGAATCATGCTGAAAAGGAATGTTCAATCCAAGACTGGCAATCATCTTCTTTGGTAAGTCAGGTAAACATATTTCATTGCATAACTAATTTATATTGATACTTTGTTCCTTGCCATATAATTGATGATACCACACATGATGATTTCTTCTTTAAAGAGATTGTGAGAATACATGTTATATATATTTTACACAAAGTTGCTAACTTCTTCAAGTGCTCTTGGGAAAATATTAGAGAACATGGAAACAAATTATTATTTTTGAATTGCTATGCAAAAATTGATTTTAAAGCATGGGAATATTGCTTTCCCAATGTTGAGGTTGCTCATTCTACTGTCATTCCTTTTACCACTAAATTTTCTCATTCAAAGCAGGTACATGGCTTTAGTTTATTGATTCTTATAGATTTAACATCTTTACCTTCAAGTGGATGTGCTTACTTAGGTGGAATGATGAAATGTGAATTTGTTAAATCAAATCATATGAAAGCCATGCACCCCAATAGTGGTAGGAAGAATTTTGTTTTTAATCCGGGTGGTTGTAATTCATTGCACATGAGGAAGAAGAGGATTCACACTCAAAGGCATTCAAAGCAACTTCCTCGTGGAGATGGACCATTCCAAGTTCTTAAATGGATTAATAATGAAGCATACAAATCTGAACAACAAGGTGAGTATAATGATATTGATACTTTTAGAATTAGTAATTTAGTTGTGTTCCATGCAGGTGAAGATTTGAGGACAAATCCATTTCAAGAGGAGGGGAATGATGTGATCTAAGATATGAGCTTGAAGGTTGCAATAAGAGTTTCTCATGATCCGATGATGAGAAGCTCGAGAAAGATGAAGAAGAGGACATGGATATGCATACAAGTGATGAGCAAGCTGCATGACTGATATTATTCATAATATTTTAAAAGGGGACAAATGATGAAGGCCATATATTCAAGAGTGCAAATGCTTCAAGAAATATATTTTGGCTGATGGACAGGATGACAAGTATTTTGAAGAAACATATCTCAACCAAATATAAATAGAAAGAATATTTTTAAGAAAGGAAGTTGAGAGAAGCTTAAAGGGCAAGAGCTGCATATGTTAGTTATGATATATTTAAGTTAACTTCCAAAATATACCAACTTTCTCTTTTAATGAGTAGAATATATTACCTTCCCCTTTATTTAGTTTTGAAGATATTGCTAATATTTTATAATTTCTCTAGGGTAATACTTACATTTATTTTCTAATTAGTTCCTATCCCATGAGAACCATTTAGAAAGATTATTTTTGATGTAATATTGCACTTTGGCCTATTTAAAGGCTGGTGCTTGCATTTAGACGAATTTGGGGAAAAGCATAAGATTCATTAATATAGCGTGAAATTTTATTCTCTTTAGTTCTTTGAAGAACTATTTGAAATTATCGAAGTATTTCATTGTGTTCATCCCTGACTTATCAATCAACCCTTTCATAGTTGATTGTAGCGTCTTCACTATACCAAGGTTCTTACCTTTTTATGGGTAATGGGTCAAGGCTCCACCTTTACAGCTTGAGAAGGACACGTTTCCTGGAGACTTTAATTGGATATGGATTTCGTCACGAGTTGGTGAGGTTCATATCTTACTTAGTATCGGGTTTCATCATGGTGTTGGCGAGGTTTGCATCACGAACAGGAATATGTGATTTTTTAGGTTAAATTAGTAGGATTTATCAAATTCATTAAATCTCGACCGATTTTATTTGAACAATCATAACTTACTATTGGGAGGTTTAAATTGAGCAAGACTAGTGCTGTTTGATTCTAACTCATTGAAAATTGAAAGAAAAATAGAATGTAGTGCTGAAAAATTAAGCATGAGATTAGGGAAAATGAATTTCCAGCTCCAATGAGATGTATGGATTGGTAGAAGCTAACATGTTAGAAAAATTATATAGAATATATTTGAGGACATTTTTCTAAATTTCATCTTCGATGTGAATCTTAATTGAGAAAATTTTAAATAAAAAATTAAAAAATGAAACAAAATACAGCCCTTTGTTTGGATTGAGGGATTCGAGAGGAAGGATTCGGAAGGACAGTATAATCCCTTACTTGGGTAAATTATTATGAGGAATTTGGAGGGATTTATAATCCCTCTGAATCCTCCAAACCTCACTTTTTTAATTCCTCTGATTTGGGGGAATTTGGAGGCATAGTCAATTTTTAGATAAAAATACCCATCTAACTTCTTTAAAAAAAACCTTAGTTACGCCATAACTTTGCATCATATAATTGCACAATGCCCGTCTTCCCTTACTCGGCTACCACCAGGTCACAGCCACTTATCCTTCCAAGACTATCATGAAACCATAATTTTGTTCCAGTTTCAAGATCATCATAAAATTACTGTGTCCCTCTTATGTCGTTCTCTCGTTCAATGGGTCTTCCAAATTAAAAGGGTAAAATTATTAAATTAACTTTTTTATCCCTCCAATCTATCATCTAATAATAATATGCAAATGAATAATTTGGATGAATAAATTATCCATCCAAATTCCTCCCTTTCCCTCCAAATCCCTTCAAATACCTCCAAATCTCTTGCAAAAGAAAAAAAAAAGGCTCAGCCGCTTAGAGGGGAAAGGAGGGATAGAGGGCGAGGAGGCGATAGAACCACTAATTTTCAGGGAAGATTTAGTCATTCTCTAGTTGCTCGCTTCAACAATTTCCTCAAATCGGACCATGAATCAGGATCTCTCACCGCTCACCGCCATCTCCGAGCTCTATCAACGCCAATGCTTCTCCACACCCAAAGAGATGTGCCAACCTCGGGATGCTTTACTCCTAACCCTACAAGGTTCCGAGACGGAGCTTAACCGGAGTCTCGGTTAAGAACGGCGATGATCTACGTTTCACACGGCGCACGATTCCATGGATAGTTTCATTCGACATCGTGATGGAGGACATAGCTTACGATCATCGGCTTTGATCATGCCACTAGGCATTTGATTAAGACATTGCACAATGATCCGAACACTTTGTCGCATCTCTTCGATACGGATACAGTAACGATCATAGCGATCTCCTCTGGTACCTACTGGTACGTCAAGATCCGATTGGTCATGAACATCGTAAGGTGCTGCTCTTCGCGAATCCCAGCATACCCCTGGTTGGGATGGGTAGGCCCACCACTTCACTTTCACTTAGGCCGGGGCCAAGTCAGTGGGGGGACCCTGTCGGGCTCCTCCCCCCCCCCAAAAAAAAAACTGTACGTGAGAGTTTCCCTTCATACAGCTCGAATCATTCTCAGATGCCCCGAGAGGCATCCTTTCCTTGTTTGTTGGGTTGGTTCACGCGCGCGCGAACGAGCACCGGCCGCAACAGCAGGAAACTTTGACAGAGTCAGACACTTAGCTACATCCGCACGCAAAAGGAATGTGGTTGTGGTTGAGACTTTCTTTCCCTTATTAGTAAAGGGGGCGCGGGACGTTCGCGGAGTCCGTGCCTTCCGTACCACCACAAGACTGGTCGTTCTTGGGCGGATCCCGCTCCTAAACATAAGGGATAGGGGGTTCCTTAGGGACCGATTCGACCGACTTTTGGATAAGAAGAAGGCGAGCTGATCTGCCTTGATCACGGAAAAAGCCCAGTCAGCCACCAACTCGGTGCAGGTCACGTGACCTACAGCTCGGCCTTCGCTTTTTGAGGCTTCCTCTACCCACATCTCTATGTGCCCGCGGCACTTCCATATGGAGAAAGATAGGCTTACCATGTTCCATCAATAGCACCTAACCTATGCCGATTTTGGCGGACCGTGCTCCACCCCGGTGAACTCATGCGGTTCCGACATGCCCAGAGGCCAGAGGCAAATCTGTTCACGGTCCTACGGACCAACACCATTCGAAGGTGGGTGGCCCGCCCCTCCTAGAACAGTCATGTTTGACTGGGCTTACACACATTCGCTGACTTACGCTGTCCCCCCTCAGCTCACCCTAGCCCCGGGCCTTTTGCTCTTCTAACGTAAGCTCCAAGGCTTCACACCAAGTCTTCACTGACATAATATGCATGCTTAAGTAGGGTCAGGCAGAACCGTTGTTGCCTGATGGGAACTTCCCCCATATTGCTATCAATGTCTTCATGTCGCACGACCTCTTAACATTACACCACTGAATCCCCAATCCTTTGCTTGCTGTGCAGTGACAGTACCAATATCCACTAATCGTTGTTTCCAGATACGGTTGCCGGTTGACATCTCTTCTAATTCGTCGATACGAGAAGCAAATTGTTGTGTGGAGGAATCAATATCTCGACATAAGCCAAGAGGCAGATCTTGTGCCACTCCACCTGGTCGTATGAAACTGGCATGCATCCTGGCTCCCGAGACTCTTTCATAGAATTCCAACAATTTCTCCCGCTCCTCAAAAGCCCACAGGAACGGAGTTGATGCTCCCACATCCATAGCATGAGTAGTTAAAGCAAGTGAATGATTTGAAATTCGAGTTATTTCACGGAATAACACTCGTATATATTGAGCTCGTAATGGTACCTCGCAATTCAAAAGTTTCTCTACGGCTGAAGAATGAGCGTGTTCTTGGGCCATCGTAGAAACATAGATAGGGTCGACGACGGAACGAACAACGAAACTTTACGACAGCTTTTTCGTACACGTTCACTTGCATCACATACACAAGTGCTCTCTGAACCGTGCAATAAGGTCACCCATAACACGGCTCTCCCACTTGAGTTACCTTAGCCCCAGGCCATGCTATTCAATGATATTGGAAAAATGGCAGCGTAAGGTAACAACTAGTATTGAAAGCGGGTCGCCTTTGGAAGCGTTCGCCGGTAACCAAAGCGTATCGTTCCCGCCTTTGGTACTTTGCAACTAGCTTTTTTAGGTTATGCTATAGCAGGGGGCAACGCTCTGGATCCCCCCTGCTTGCAGAAATGAATGGAGCAAGCGTAGGCTCGAAGGAGCGCGCGTTAGCGCGCCTACCCGTTTTCTCGCTGGCTTCTATTTCCGGGCCGGGCGGGAGGTGAAGGCCATAAGAGAAGATTGCCCTCCCGGTAAGGAAGAGAGGAAAAAGGTGCTGTCATCTATCTCGACCAGTTTCCCGGAAATCCAGACCGGCTCAGAGAATCACTGGCGCTAACGCGCCCTTCGTTTCGCCAACAAAGAAGTCATCCTTGACGATTGCCCATTCCTTCCCTGCCGAGCCGCCTCTCTTCGCCATTCGAAGTACTACCTCTGCCTTCCCTTTCTATAACATACCCAGGCGCCCTCCTTTCCAATCACTAAGAAAAAATCAATACCAATCAAATCAAAGCCCAGCAAGCGTAGGCGCCTACACGCGCTAGCTAGCTTTCCCTTTTCTCGCTTCGTCTCTTATTTTTCCGGCCCAGGGGAGTTTACTCGAACCATTCCCCAGTCTCCCGCACTGCTCAAGGTTGTGTGCGACTCCGTATGAGGACCTCCTTCCCTTCTGCCCACTCTCCGTTCACACGGTTCTCAAAGCAGAGGAGGAAGGGTGGGCAGCAGGTACCACGAGCCCTCTGTCCCACACATCTATCCAGAAGCAAGTGTAGTTCACCGGTTCCACCGAATGCTCCTATCTCTCGGCAAAGATCGTGTGAGTGTGCAGTTATGCTTCGGATGCTTCGCCATAGAATAGATCGACCCAGTTCCCGTTCTTTTCCGGTGCACTCGCTTTATATCTCCGACACACAAGGAAGGACGCGGTGGGAAGGAAGCAGCCCTAGCCTCTGTCCGGCCGATCATTCCGCTGGCATCTTGCATTCACGCCTCCGTTTGACTGCCGCTCGGGGATGTAGTTGTAGATACGTTAGTCTTAGTGGGTCGTTGGCTCCACCTGTTATCTCCTTCTACGACATGCTGTTGTCGTCGCCATATTCCATATGTCACTTAGTCATCTCTGCCTCGCTGGGGGTCAGCACCTCCGAAAGAAACGGAGGACTTCATTCAGTGACTCCGCGATCGCCCTCTAAACGATCAGAATAAGGTAAAGCTTGAAGATAAGTTTTGTACTCTATTAATTTCTCAGTCCCTCTAGTCGGGTGGGCGCCGGCCGGTCTTTCGACCAGATCCCCCTAAAAACCGTACGTGCGGGTCTCCCCGCATGCGGCTCACGCCATTCGAGGTGGCCCAGCCTAGCATTCATTCGAAAATCCTGTAGTGAAATTGAGACTGCTCGACCTCGGAAGCTAATTCGCGTGTAGGCAGCGCTGTCTGTCGTACCGTTGACTCTATCTATTCATTGAATTTGCTTTAAACCAGCAAGCGTAGGCGCCTACACGCGCTAGCGCGCTTTCCCTTTTCTCGCTCCCTCTTTTTCCAAAAATTCATGCATTTCCCTTTACTCCATAGGGCCTTCTCTAATAGGGGAAAAGCCTTCCATTTCCGTCAAATGACCCGGCCTCCCCTGGCTCTTCCACCGTCCGGGCTCCCTTTCCTCCCTATGCTATGCTCCCCCGGCGCAGGCCTACACGCTTCGCGCCTGCGGCGTTTTCGCCAGACGGTCTTTGCCAGTAGTGCCATCCTCCCCGCTGGCTGTATGGGCGGATTGTCCCTCGCTGCTGCGTTCTCTTAGGCTATGGAAACCAGGAACAAATGTAGTTGAATGGGACAGCAGGCGGGTTACACGTTCCACTGTGCCGAGATGTGAGGTGCAGGTGGTGATGATCACCCCGGGGTATGCGCTAGCGCCCTTGACAGGCACTCCAGGACCCGCCAACGCTCATGAAAACCCGGGTCGGTCCTCCATTCATCCGACCGGAGGTGTGGATAACGAGGCCACCTTCACAACCTTCTCCCTTCTGTCCCTATGTTGTAGTAAGGTAGGGCGGTTCGCTTGAGTTGCTAAACCTCCCCTTAGCCCGATGCTCATGACGCGCTACGGAACCTCCACCGTGCCGGGGGACCAAGCAGGGCATAGCTAGCGGCATAGGAGCCGACTCGGCGTCAGCGGCTTCGTGCCGCACTGGAGTAATCCAATATGTGGTTCCGCACGTTCCACCACTTCTCCGTTCATTTCCAATACTGATCGTGAAACACCATGAGCAGCAGGATGTTGAGGTCCGAAATTCGAAGTGAAATTTTTGATTTGCCTGTTCCTAGTCGTCATGGGAAAGAAAGGCAGAAAGAAATAAGAAAGAGATTATTCCCTGAGAGCTTGTCCAGTACTACCAGTACCAGAAATGCATCTCCTTGCGTGCGAGAGACTTCTATGCCAGCCGTTATTCCCGGCTCTGTTATGAAAGAAAGCGGCAGACTAATCAACCAGGTGTTCCCTAATGATGGATTTTAGGAAGAGAAAGAATCTCTCCTCCACCCATCCGCGGAGGGTTTCAGTATCCATCTCCGCAGATATTTCAAGATCGCGAGACATAATGTTCTCTGCGACACTGGAGTCTCTTTTCTGCCATTTCCGGAAAGTGAACGGACAGCCGCCCTTTCCCCTTCTCACAATGTTCCCGAACTTGCGCAAGAATCAAAGTGTGAATGGAAAAAAACAACCTCACGTTGTTCTTGATGGGGATCGGCGTGGGGAACTTCCGCCGGTTCTGAAGCCAGCGGCAGCGCCTCTTGAGCCGCCTCTGGTGGATTAGCGGGAGGTAAAGGCTCTGACAAGACCTGCTGATTCACAGGCATGCCCTCTCTGGATGTGCCTGTGCCATAGGTTCTTCGAGACCAGGACCCTTAATTCAAATGAATCCTCCTCAAAGGAGGAGGAGCTTGGTGCGCCAGAAGGTCCCGCATCCGCACCATTACTCTTTGGCCCCTGGTTTACGCTTGGTTCCGAACCGGAAGAGCCCGATGGAGCCATCATCGTCTTACCGGATTCGGTCTCGCCCTCTTCTTGCTCCAAGAGAACAAAAATGGCTGCCAAAAGGAGACCGCCCTCCCACCCGAGCCGACTAAAGAGGAAGTTGAATGATCTGCACAGTAGAATTGAGTTCAGTTTTCTGAGGACGAGATCGAACTCAATGCCAATCAATAGAAATGCCAAATATAATAAAAAAACTAAAAAGAAAACGATCGAAATTCTGACCAAAAAATGAGACATTTGAATACTCTTGTCACTAATATTAGCACCCTTGCTTTCTACAGTTCTCATTGGTCTTATCACAATCACATTTGTTTCCCTCTTTTTTCGGCTGGGAAACAGGCCTTTTGTTTTTTTTGTGTTGAAGGTCATTTTGTTTTTTCTTTTTTTTGCGAAGAAAGACATAAAAGAAATAAGGCCTCACCTTTTCCGTGAGAGATCCGATCTCAGTCGTTTTCAACTTTATCTCCTTCTCAATCGGTAGGGCTTTTGGAGGAAATTGGATCCAGGTTGGTTTCCCAACCCAACGGATCGTAACCTTAGGGCGACCCCCCTTCAAATCTTTACTGAACTCTTATTCGTCATATCTTTGCGAGTGAATTGAGTGCCCATCCCATCCGGGCGCGAAAACGCTTATTGCAGCTTTCTCGTCTTGAGTCGAAGCTAGCTCTATTGATTCCTCCGGCGATTACGAGAATCAGCCGCTTCCCCCCTCTCGAGGGGACTGGATTCAACAATTGCACGTAGCTAGTCCTCCTGTAGCGCTTGTGTGCTCCTTGATGCGTTCGTCATCCCTCGCGGTTTTCCGCCCTCCGCTCAACTGGTTAGCATCCAGTTATAAAAAGCTTCAGGCAAGCCGATTTCACCCTTCGTCAGGGCCCGAGACACATTGACCAAGCAACCCTCAGGTCGAAATCAAGTTTCTGCAATATCACTTACGCTATTTCTAGACGGTTACTAGACGGTTATTCGATTTGTTTTATTGATATCTAATTTTTTAGATTGCACGAGTTAATAGTTGTAGTAAGTAGCGATAGAGGTAGCTCAGCTCCCATTGCTCCCGATAGAGCGGTTAAGGAAGGCTATCGTCTCCCCGTTGCAGGTTTAAGAGAGAAGCCTTCCCTCCTTTTCGGGTGTTTTCCGCCTTCTTTTAGCCGTTCCTGTCCAATCAAAGACTGACAACAATCGACCTACAAGAGCCCCTTACACACACGGGAAAGACTAGGAGAGAGTTGGAATGGAAAGCTTACAAGGCTTACACCAATAAATTCTATGGCAATGGTTCTAGACCCGGAGACTCAGTCCCCTCAACCTCTTCAATTGGAGCTAGCTATAGAGCACACTTTTCTATGCTTTCTTTACTTACTCTAGAGGTCAGGTTCCCTTCAAAAAGGGGCTTCGTAGCTGACGCCAAGCACAAGCTACTTATTTCGACTGATTCCTTTTCTATTATCAAATCTGGAGTTTGAACATGTGCTCACTCGACGGTATGGTGGATAAGAGGTAATCAGAGGCCAGCCTTCAGCCAAAGAGGCACAACAGTGCAGCGAAATGAGATGGAAGGGCTCGAAAGCAAGAAAAGGTTCCGAAGCCCTTTGACCCAGTGCTATCTATGTTAGAGGACTGGTTGAATGAAACCATATCTCATAGGGAATAACTCGTTCCTTCCTAATCGATTACGCTGCCTTCCCCCTCTATCCCTATATTCCAGTACAACGGCAGAATCCGTATTGGAAACCTTTCCCATAGAAAGGTTAAATCCAAACTCAAGTATTCCCAAGGTGCACACTCAATGCCAGGAAAAAAGCAGACAAACGATGGGAAGCACTTTAACTCAAGAAGAACGAGTCTAACAGCATAATATGGGTTTTTGGTCTTTTGATCACATCTCCCAGGGGAAAGAGAAGGGAAATCTACTTTATGCCCCAAAGACGGTGTTGTGGTACTTGGATCACATCTCAATGTCTCAAAAAAGGGGAAATAGACTAAAAGCCCCGGTCTAAGGAGAAAAGAAGTTGACTGGCATTTAGATAGACGAATGAGCTCCTAGCTCGTCCGACGAGTCCTTAAATCGGGCTATGGAAAAAACAAGCTCAAGCTCACCCAGAAAAGGTCAAATGAACAGGTTTGATCATGGCTGGATGCCAAGTCTCCTAGCTATAGGGCAGGGCGGGCTAAGATGTATTCTATAGCGAAGATGCCTACAGAAGGGTACTCTCTAGCTCCAGCTATTGAGTCAACTAAGAATATTGCACCTACTTTACTTGATTAGATCTACCTCCGTAGACCCGCGTCTCACTCTTTCTCTTTAGCTTTAGGACCGGTCAAAGAAGGGGATCTTTGTAGGAGTTATTTCATCTTTAATATTAATAGAACTCTATTCGAAGACTTCTATAGAAGGCTATTCATGGGCGAAGGAGACGTTCAAAAGACAGCTTGCTAAGAGTGTTACCACGAGTCTTTCTATACGCTATTTCTGGATTGATTCTCTCTTACTGGCACTCGAACCGAAGGACTTGAGCTATAGCCCTTGTGATATTTTCTTATGTCACGATGAATCTTCCATGCTTTGAGCTCTTTCATTGGTTAGAGTACTGCTTTCATACGGGGGAGTCATTGGTTCAAATCCAATCTCTTAGAAAGGAATGCATTACTTGGGCGTGACGAACTCTCTACTCACCCACTACTGGAAGCAAATCCGTAATTCAAGTAGTTTCCTCGTCGGTAAGCTCTGCTCGTCGCGTAGGCGTCTTGTCTTCTAAATGAAGCTTTGCAAGTCCACTCATAGATCGAAATTCACTCATAGAAAGGAAGTCAGACTATGGGTTTTCTTATTGCCCACTGGAACTTGACTCACTTTTCTCAGATTTGGTTTCTGCCCCGGCGGGAAACGAAGCAACCTTTATCCGTGGGTAAGATCCATTCCTAGGCATTTCTCATTTCTAATGACGGCAGTGTGCGAGTGAGCTAGAACGAACCGGAAAGGAATATAGCAAAGCTTGCTTAGGAGTTAACGGACGAGAGGTCAAATAAATGTGAATAAGGAATAAGATCCCGGGGATAAAAGATGGGAGAAAAGATCCTTGCCGAATCGAAGCGAAGGGATAATGCAATTATGCTCAGTCGAACCGAACTTCGAATCCAATGTTTCATAGAAGGATAAGCTGTGAGCCAAGCACTTGAAATAGGTATCGATTAAGGAGCGGGTCACCAATCCCCTTTTTAGCCTATCGTATATGCATAGCCGCTACCAGTAGCGGGGACATAGGCACAGACAGAAGTAAAGTAGCGGGGGTGGCAAAATCAATCTCTTTCTTTAGTTGTCCGAGCAGAGCGCTACGCAAAGCTCGAGGATGACGTTCAGAGTAACCTCTTGAAGTATTCCCAGGAGATCCTGAACGTGTCCAAATGCTCGACTGAAAGGAGAGGAGGATGGTTATAGAAAAAGGAACAATAAGAAGAGGAACGGGTGCCAAAACCACAATTGGCAGCCCAGGCCCCCAAGGAACTAGACTCCGCTGAGCACTCCGCCCGACCTGATCCGTTGCAGGATCAGGAATAGGAAATCCTTAGGTGGCCGAATCCCATGGGTCCAGAAAACAAAAGCACCCAGGACAAGTCGAAGTACTGCCAGTTCCACAAGTCTCACAGTCATGCAAGATCAAGGATGGAGGCGTGAATTAGACGGAGGAGAGAATATCAAATTGCAGTTCTTCTTTTTCCAAAGCCACCCGCTAGCCCGGGTGGTATACTTAAATTTCCATCAAACTTCAACACCCGAGAAGCCTGCCTTCTCTTATTTTCCTTTCTAAGAAAAAGGAGTAGATCAGGTGAGTCTAACTCCTCTTCCTTCTATAACTATAAGGGGTAGGCCTTGCAAAAGGCATAAATAAAGGCATAAATGGAGTCATTTTCTAGCCGGGTATCCCGATCGAGTATATGTCCAAGAAGGGGTCTCTTCCCCCGGTCTTAGAAAAAAAAGTACAATGATTTGTAATAAAGAGTTGGTTGCATGAAACAGACGAGAGAGGGATTTTACAATCTGTAACTAACTCTATTCTCACTCCCTACAGTTCTACATCACATATAATTACATAAGTAGAATACATAGCCATTCATTTGAGTGAGTTCAATTTCATTCTCTGTTAGCTCCTCTGCTTCCCTCTATGTTTCTTCTCTCTTTCTTCATAGCAAGAAGACTCTCTTTCAAATCGTAACATGGTATTAGAGTGTATGTCTTCATCTGCTGCTTTCGATTGACTCTGCAAAACTCAAGTTCATCCATGGCACGAGGAAACCAAGCACAGTAGAATTAGACTCAAGCCAACAATAACAGATACCAACCGTTCTAGAATCCTTTTGATTCTTCATCAGATCTTACATCGGCCAATGTCAACATTCATAGTCCCTTCTTCTTGCATAGTGGTGATCATCCCGGCTTGAATTTGGTGTCTCATATCTTAACCGGAACAAACTACAAAACATGGAGCAGATCAATGACTATGGCTTTGAATGCAAAGAACAAACTATGTTTTGTCGATGGAAACCTAAACGAACCTTCTCAAGGAGATTTGAATGCACAGGTTTGGTCCCGTTGCAATAGGATGGTCATGTTGTGGATTTTGAACGCAATCACGAAAGAAATCACAGACAGTTTATTGCATCTGAATTCTACAAAGGCTGCCTGGGATGATTTAAGTGAAGGATTCCAACAAAGCAACACGCCATGAGTTTTTCAAATCAAGCAACAGCTAAACAATTTGTTGCAAGGATTTGTAGACGTCAATACTTACTTCACTCATTTAAAGATTCTTTGGGACGAGTTGAAGAACTACCAACCAACACCAATTTGTGAGTGCGGAGGAATGAAATCATGGATGAACTACCAGGAACAAGAATACCTGATGCAATTTTTGATGGGGTTAAATGACTCCTTTACCGGAATTCATGCTCAAATCCTCATGGTCGATCCCCTGCCTACAGTCTCCAGAGCTTTCAATCTGGTAATCCAAGAGGAATGACAACGATCTATAGGGCATGTTCTGGATTCTACCAAAAATCCGATGACATGTGCAGTAACGCCGTCATCCTCAGAAGCTCCGGCAATGGGGCTTACCGCTGCAATTACCACAGGAAGGGAAGAAGAGAAAGGCCTTCCTGTTCACATTTTGGCCTTGTGGGCCACAGAGTATATAAATGTTATAAGTTGCATGGGTATCCCCCTAGATATCAGCCCAGATCCAAGTCCACTCAAGCTCAAGACAAGCCAGTCATTCCTGCCAACAGAACTTCTTCAGTTGCAGCTCCAGTTACTGCCATTCCATAAGGACCTCTGTCCAACGATCAGGCTCAACAACTAATCGCCCAATTGAGCTTGCAGTTTCATGTTCAGGTTCAAGACAACTATTGATATAATGATTTGTATGATGTGTTTATCCATTCCTGACTTAGAATCTTAAGTATTAGGCCACTTCCCATACATTTAGAGGTTAATCTCATAACTTTTCATTATTGGGATTGAAGTGTTGTAAATGATAGTTTTCAAAGCTTTACATGTGGATTAGATACTGCTGGGATTGTTTGATGTGCAGGGAAGGAAAGAACATGTGCAGAAAGATGAAGACATGTCTTATCCGATATAGTAGCTTTCACAGGGAATTTCTCATATTCTGTATATGGGAAATATGTAAAATAATATATCATCGAAAAGCCTAAGGCATCAAACGGATCATGAATCGGAGCAGAAATGAGGAAGTTATTGCCGAAAGAAGAAAACTGTGCATAGAATAGCGGTTGAGCCGAACGTTGGGGCCCACCATCTCCCATCCACACTGATCAGATCAACAGTCGAGGTAGCATATTTGCTCTATATATAGAGCTGCACCCCTACAAGTAAAACACACATATATATAGATACATATAGAAAAAAGTTGAAGAAGAGAAGAATGGATCACAACAACATTTCGTGAAGTCGGGATCGAGAGATTCGGCTTCACCATCTAGAGTTTCTTCTATCCCTTTTTTTTTCTTGTTTTTACAATGTTGTCTTCTCTTCAAACTCTTGTATTTCCTTTTAGTATGTTGAACTAAACCCCTGGACTCCTAGGGGGATCAGTGGAACCTTTTTAATGTCTTAGGTTAAGTTTTTTTCTTTCATACGTATGATTCTATTGAGATACACCTCCTTGGTGTTATTTATACAATTTCGTATTTCATGCTTTCTTTTGGTTTGACCACCCATGAGATCGAACTTGAGATAGGGAGGAGCCTGGAGAGAGGGAATCGACGTCATGCTAGAAATTGCATAGTCTATGTTAGCTTATACTGGAAGGTGAGATTATTCGTGCAAGCGCATCGGAAGATGGTGAACACCCTAGATAGCCATTTAGGATTGGTTTAGTTTGGCCTTTCAACATTAATCGCCTAGGAATAGAGTGGATTAGTGTCCTCCGCTTAGGTACATTCAAATGATATCGAAGGTGCGTATGATGGAAGTGGGGGAACCCTAGAGCCCTAGGTTAATAACATGACAGAATTAATTATGTGAAAGAGGGATTCTTGCTTAAGACTCGAATTGGTGAAGTTGTGAACCCTAGGAGTGCTTCTTCAACTGATTTCTATCTATTTACTTTCTATCTTTTTAACTACTTGCATTCTACTCAACTTAATCGATTGACTTGGCTTAGAATTAGTTGTGCCAATTTTAGTGATTAGTACAAGAGTCCTCGTGGGAACGATACTCTACTCACTCCGTATTACTTGTCTGCAATACGTATACTTGCATGCATTACCCATAATCACTCGCAACAACAACTCTGGGATGCAAGCAGCTTCATCTCCAGAACCTCCCACACCTTCTTTTGTTGCACATATATGTGGTATTACTCATTCCGTTGCACAACCTTCTACTGATCTCAATACCTATATTCCACCACATGCCTGGATCATAGATACTGGAGCTACTCATCATGGCTGTCATGATTTCAATGCATTTCAAAACTTAGAGCATATTCCTCAAACCAATGTCACTCTTCCTAATGGGTCTCTGATTTCCGTAAACTAAATGGGCACAGTCCAACTCAGTCCCTCTTTTTCTTTACATCATGTTCTGTACATACCCACCTTCAAATTCAATCTTATTAGTGTCAGTGCACTCACTTCACAATTACCATGCTCAATTCAATTTCTTTCTAAGTCATGTGTGATCTAGGACCTAGCTCAGGGCTTGATGATTGGGAAGGGTAGAACACACAACAGCCTCTATTTCCTTCAGCTTGAACTAGATGCCATGATAGAACATTCCAACATTCTTTCTTTTTCTACTCACTCAGCTAGTGATGTATTGCATAATGGTTAGGGACGCCCTTCTCCTATCAAACTTCTTGTGATACGAAATGAGTTACATCTTACCAATCCTCTGTTTCATTTGTCTAAACATTGTGCTATCTGTCACAAAGCCAAACAAAAAAGATTACCTTTTCCTTCTCACAATCACTTGCCCAGCCATGCTTTTGACTTGATACATATTGATATTTGGGCTCCTTTTCATACTCCCACTGTTGATGGCTTCAGGTTTTTCTTAACCATTGTCGATGATTGTACTCAAGCCACTTGGGTCTATCTTCTTCTATCAAAGTCTGATGTTCTCTCGATCATTCCTACTTTTTACAACTTTGTTGAAACACAACATCGAGCAATAATCAAAGTTGTTCGATCTAATAATGCACCAGAGCTTTCTTTTACTAAGTTCTATCAATCCAAAGGCATTATGCCTTATCACTCTTGTGTTGAAACCCCTTGATAAAAATCAATCGTTGAAAGGAAGCATCAACATATCCCAAATGTTGCTCGTGCTCTATTTTTTCAGTCACAAATACCCATCTCATATTGGGGGGATTGCATCCAAACTGCTGTCTACTTAATCAATCGAACTCCTTCTCCACTTCTGCAAAATAAAACTCCTTTCGAGTTGTTGAATAATAGTAAACCTTCATATTCTCACCTTCGAGTTTTTGGTTGTTCATCTACTTCTTTTCATGGTCGCTCAAAGTTCAGCCCCCAAGCTAAGGCTTGTGCGTTTCTCGATTATCCAACTGGTTATAAAGGTTACAAGCTCTTGGATCTTGAAACTCATACCATTCACATATCCAGGCATGTTACTTTCCATGAATCTATATTTCCTTTTGCTACTTCCCAACCTCATTCAACTGATGATCCCTTTTTTAGTGAACGAGTTCTTCCATTTTCTGTCACCCACTCTGTTCCTTCTACTTCAGCTGATGTCCCAGTGTTTGATTTACTTCCTGATGCAACCACTACTTGCACTAACACTTCTTGCCCGAAAAGAAGTTCTCGAGCACCATCTTACCTATCCGATTACCATTGCTACTTAGCACATCTTCCTTTTCCACATTCATTCTCTAGTTCTATAGCACATTCCCTTTCTCGCAGCCTCTCGTATCATCACTCGCATGATTCTAACATAACCTTTGCTCCATCCATTTCTTCTCACATCAAACCAACACATTTCTCTGAGGCTGTTACACCCCAGGTTTGGCTTGATGCCATGAATGTTGAGTTGTAGGCAATGGGAGCTAACCGAACCTAGTCGGTTGTCTCGCTACCTCCAGGAAAGCATACTGTTGGATGCAAATGGGTTTTCAAAATCAAATACAATTTTGATGGTTCAGTTGAAAGGTAAGCGAGACTGGTAGCAAAAGGCTTCACACAACAGGAAGGCATTGATTTTCTCGATACATTTTCTCCAGTGGCTAAGCTTACTACTGTCAAGCTCTTACTTTCTCTCGCAGCCATTCGAGGTTGGACTTTGACACAATTAGATGTCGCCAATGCTTTCCTACATGGGGATCTACATGAGGAAGTATATATGGACCTCCCTCCAGGTTACTATCAGCGACAGGGGGAGTCTCTACCTCAGCATCCAGTCTGCAAGCTTCATAAGTCCATATATGGACTCAAACAAGGCTCACAACAGTGATTTAGTAAATTTTCAGAAGCTCTTTTTGCTGAAAGGCTCACTCAATCTCAATCTGATCACTCTCTTTTTACAAAGTGTTTCCCAGATGGAGATTTTGTAGTATTACTTGTATATGTAGATGACATTATTATTGCAAGTAATTGTGAAGCCAAAGTGCAGTTCTTGAAGGAAGTGTTGCACAAACAGTTCAAGATGAAGGATCTAGGGCCCCTTCGATATTTTTTGGGTTTGGAAATCAGAAGATCCTTAGCTGGGATATCTATGTGTTAAACAAAGTATGCTTTGGAGCTTCTTACTGACAGTGGATGTCTAGGAAGCAAACATCTATCTGTTCCTATGGAACCACACCAGAAAATCTCGCAAGTTGATGGAGATCCTCTCTCAGATCCAACTATTTACAGGAGACTGATAGGAAGGCTCATATACTTAACTATGACCAAGCCTGAGATTTGCTATGTCGTGCACAAATTAATCCAATTTTTGTCCACTCCAAGGTCTTCTCATCTTCTGGTAGCTATGAGGATCCTACGATATATTAAGAGGTCTCCTGGGCAAGGTCTGTTCTTCACCTCTAGTTTCACTCTCCAGCAATGCAGATTGGGTAGCTTGCCCAGATACAAGAAAGTCGATCTCTGGTTTCTGCATCTTTCTAGGGTCTTCTTTGGTTTCATGGAAGTCTAAAAAGCAGTCGGTTGTTTCAAGATCTACTGTAGAAGCTAAATGTAGATCCATGGCAAATGCAACTTGTAAAATCTTATGGCTTCAAGGATTATTAATAGACCTGGGTGTTCATACTTAACAACCAACATTGCTTTATTGTGACAATGAAGTAGCCCTTCATATTTCTGCCAATTCTGTATATCATGAACGAACCAAACATATTGAATTGGACTGTCACTTTATACGAGAGGAGATACGAGCTGGAATAATGAAGACCATGTATATTTCTATTCAGAATCAATTGGCTAACATACTTACAAAAGCTTTACAGCTGAACTCCTTCGACCAGCTACTAACCATGATGGGAATACAGGACCTATATTCACCATCTTGAGGGGAAGTCTTAGATATAATGATTTGTAATAAAGAGTTGGTAACATGAAATAGACGAGAGAGAGGGATTTTACAATTTGTAACTAACTCTATTCTAACTCCCTTCAGTTTACATCACATATAAATACGTAAGTAGAATAAAGAGCCATTCATTCGAGTGAGCTCAATTTCATTCTCTGTTAGCTCCACTACTTCCTTCTATGTTTCTTCTCTCCTTATTCATAGCAAGAAGACTCTCTTTCAAATAGTAACAACCATCTTCGAGCTGTAGCACTGCTATCTCTACCCTCGCTCGCAGCCACCTCTTCTGCCAAGCATGACTAGCATAGCCTCAAGGAGGAGGGGGAGCTCCCGACAGAACAAAAGCTTTTAGCCTCTCCACAATCTGAGTTTGAGAATTCGATGGTTGCTCTGAGCTTCTTGAGTACACCATGACCACTGTAACCTTGCCACAAACCCCCAGAGCACCAAGCCATTTCGTTCTTCCTCTGAACAAGCTGACCATTAGTATCGTGAATTTGAACTCTATTATCTCGAGCCTCCAAACCCAAGACGATGTTGCCTATCATGCGCTGGCACTTGCTGTCGCCCTCGGAGCCCCTCTCAATCAACTTCGAGAAGCCCAGAATAGTACACCCGCAAGGAGCTCACCAAACGCATGAGCCACCCATGATTGAATCAAACCTATACCGAACCTCCATTCTTGAATGATCCACATCCAAGAGCATAGTCCGATCTATGACCATTCTGTGCCTCATCCTCCACCTCAAATCTTCTGTGGTAAGTAGGTACCTTCCCTCCTTCTACCCTACTTTTTGTCATTTCCTTTGATGAGTTGTCGCTTGCTGTTGGTGTCGACATTCTGATGGTGTTGCTCATGCTGATATCCTGATCGTGTTGCTCTTATAGTCTCATATCTTGGGATGATGGCTAGTGGATAATTGAATCTTGTCCTATTCTCCTACATGAATATGCTTCTATGGAGTATAAAATGATATGATGTGAAATGGTATTTTAAGGGCATATCAGCATTGCCTTATATGATCTTCTTGAGCTCATATTTTGCTGATCATTATCCTTGGCTAACTAGCTGCTTTTTCTTTGTTTGATTCAATGGTTGAAGTCTTGATTTGTTTTATCTTACTTTGAACCGTCTAGATCGACTTATACATTGAATGATGGCTTCTTCAATAGTTTAATGTATGTAATGATCACCATTCTTTAGAATCATCCTGCTTGCATACTGATTATTAAACATGGGAGTCGAGAGTGTGGTTCTCAAATTTAATTTGCTGGAACCAGTAGCATTCGTTGTCATGGGAGAGCTTACTGGATTGGATTTTATGATTCCTAGTCAAATGAATTGGGAGTTGCTAGGGGCAATGAAGACTTCATTCTTAGAAAGTTTATGCAATAGTCAAATGGAGATCAACAGTGCTTCAAGTGGAACTTTATATTGCTTTCCATGAGCTGTATGAATCATGGAATCGGCACATTTCCATTGGATGTGTCTGGTAAATTTGTTCTAAAATTTCGTCTCTTTTCAAGGCTATGAAAGATTGGTTGTTTATACGGTAAAGCCATTTGCTTAATTTGATGAATAATTCTTGATATTGCGAGTCCTTCCAAGTTGAAGGATGGTCTTAGCCTTGTCAGTTTGTCGTCATTTTTGGGAGCTGTTATTCATTTGCTTTAGAGAGTATTGTCTGTACGTTTTTGTCTCGCACAGAAACTTCTTATAGCTATATGAACTAAGTGATTCACTTCAAATTGCTCTTATGTGTTTCATTTCATAGTTACTGGGTGATTGATATTTAGTTTAGAGAGTTGATTGAGAAGAAATGATCCAGCTAAGGAGAGTGGAGAGATTGCTGAGGAATTGAAACACGAAATAAGTTTGCATGACAGTTGTGGTTGAATCATGTTTGGTCACATTTTGGATTTTGAATCGCTTGATTGAGTAGGAAATATGCCACCTTGGATATTGGGTTTGTTTTTATGTGAGCCATGTCTTTCGTGGAGTTGCACTTGCTTTTAAGGTCTTAGTTATCATACCGTGATGACGAATTAGGCCATTAGAATGTGGCTTCCAAGTCTCTGTCATTTTGCAAGTTAGTTCTTCATTTCATGAATTTTGCAAGCTTGCCCGTCATTTCATGAGTGTAGCGAGTAAGTCTCTTGATTTATGAGTTTTTTGCATTTTCATTCCTCACCTTATGAGTGTTGTATTTTAGTCATTCATTTTAGGAATTTTGCATAATAGTCCTTCATTTGAGGAAGTCTTTACATTAGTCCTCCATGAATTTTTGCACATTAGCCTTTATCCGGGACACTTTGCATATTAATCCTCGTTTTGTGCATTTTTGATGCAAATGAAGAGCATGATGCAAGCAATCCGGTTAGAGTTCCAAGTGAGCCATTTACGAGGGCATGGGCCAAGAAGTTTAGAGAAGATCTTAATGGGCTGGTTCGAGAAATTTGGACTCAAGCAAATTTCATGAAGCATGTTGAAGTAAGTCCACATGAGCTAGCAATAGACATCAACATAATCGAAGTTTTCGAAGATTCTGGTCAAAGATAAATGTTACCTTTCTAAGTAATATATTACCTTTCTTTAGTTACGAAGTCAGAATATTACGGTAATATTTTATTGTTTCCTAGAGAGTAGTTAGAATAATTTTGTTGCCTATTACATAGGAGGCAATCAGGTAATGTAATATTTCACATATCTTGTATTCTTGGCCTATTTATAGTTCAGGGCTGAGTTTGGACGAATTTTCAAACTTCTTTGTTATTCAATACATAATTTCATCAGGAATTTGCTCTTATTAGTTCTTGAGAAGACTCATAGAACTTATCAGGTTTCTTGTGGCATTCAGATTTATCACTTTGATCCTCGGGGTGTGGCATCCTTTCCAAATTGTAGCTTTGGTTTCTATCTCACTAGGTAGCGAGTCAAAACTCGCCTTTGGAACTTGTTCTTTACAGATCCTGGGGTTCTCATTCATATATTGTTGTTAGGTTTTGCCACGTGTTGGTAAGGTTCGCATCAGTCTTTGGTTCTAAGACAGGTTTCATCTATCCTTTTTCATTATTTTCTTCTTCGTTCTTGCTAAAACCTATCCTTTCTTTTCTTAGTTCGTTCTTGAGTTTACTTGCAAAAAAAAAAAGAAAAGAAAAAAATTCGTGAAAAAAAAGGAAAAAAAGGTATCAACAGTAAAAAGAAAGAAAGAAACCAAAAGGTAGAAAGAAACAAATCAAGTGAAGTGAAGAAAGATATCGTGCTGTCTTAACAACAACTCATCAATCATAAATCCACCTAATTTTCTTGCTCAAAATCATTCTTTTTCCATCATTCTTAAGTTTAAGATTCTTATTCATCTATTTCCTTGACACTTCACCCAAGGGATCTTTGTGATTTGTTTTGGTTGGATTCATTTTTGAATTGCTACAAATCTCTTGGTTGGTTCCTTGAGTCTAATTAATAACTAAAGAAGGCAACAAGAGTGGAAAAAGGCCAGAGCGGTGAGCATATTAGAGGATAAAAGCCAAATATTTGAGAGAAACATGAGTAAATTGAGTGAGTCATCTTTTGAGTGAAAATATGTGAAGGAGTGAGGTGAGGTCCTTTTTTCTAGATCCATACTAATTTGGTTGCAGATTCTATACATGGCTCAACATCAAGAGAGAGATACATCCGAAGAGGTTCAACAACATACCATCCCAAATCTTCAAATGGAAGTATTGTTAGGGGAGATGAGGCGGATGATGCGGCTTGAATTGGACCCGATTCAAGATAGGTTGGATCAGGTGGAAGACAAAATATCAAGTGAGCAGCGGCGATAATAGGTAGCATGGGCGACGTGTTCCATGGGGAGGTAAAGAGGATGATGAGGAGTTAGAAGAATCGTACATGCGACGGGGCATGTTTGGACATTCGGAATGGAGAAGATAACAATTTTAACAATTTGGATAGCATCAAGATGAAGATTCCATCTTTCCAAGGCAAATCTAATCCAGAAGCATATCTTGAGTGGGAGAAAAAGATGGAGTTCATATTTAATTGCCACAACTATTTCGAAACAAAGAAGGTAAAACTTGCTGTGATTGAATTTTTCGATTACACTATTACATGGTGGGACCAGCTTGTTTTGAGTAGGAGACAAAATAGAGAACGTCCGATTGAAACATGGGAGGACATGATATCGGTGATGAGAAAACGGTTCGTTCCAAGCTACTATTACCGAGAGTTGTATAAAAAGTTGCACTCTCTTAGACAAGGGAGTCGAAGTGTTGAAGATTATTTCAAGGAGGTGGAGATTATAATGATACGAGCTAATGTGGAGGAAGATCGAGAAGCCACTATGGCCAGATTTTTGTTTGGCTTCAACCGAGAGATTCATGATAGGGTGAAAATGCATCATTATGTAGAGTTGGAAGAGATGGAGCACATGGCAATCAAAGTGGAGCGACAACTCAAGAGAGGAGGAGGCACACGATCAGGTCCGAGCTCGGGGTCTAATCTTTGGAATCTGAGCTCCTCAAAGAAGGAAGAAAGGCCACAAGCATCTTCAACTCTTAAGGCTAAAGCTGAGTCTAAGTTGGGAAACTTCAGCCGTGATTCCTGAGGTACAATTGATATCACTACTACTCGGAATCATGTTATTAAGTGTTTTAAATGCCCAGGCAGGAGCCATATGGCTAACCAATGTCCAAATAAGAGGGTGGTAATAAATGCCCAAGGAGAGCTAGAGTCGGAAGATGAAGAAGATGTCCCAACATGCTACCCTTGGAAGATGATTATGATGGGCAGTATGCGGTTGAATGAGAGATATTGGTGGCAAGACAAGTTCTCAATGTGTAGGTTAAGGAGGAAGAAAATAACCAACGGGAGAACTTGTTCCATACTCGATGTTTGTGAATAACAAAGTGTGCAACATCATAATTGATGGAGGGAGTTGCACAAACGTGGCTAGCATTGAATTGGTGGAGAAATTGGCATTACCCCCCTTGAAACATCCACGACCTTATCGACTCCAATGGTTGAATGATAGTGGCGATATGAAGGTAACAAAGCAAGTTCTGGTTGCTTTTTCTATTGGAAAATATGTGGATGAGGTGCTTTGTGATGTAGTTCCCATGCATGCATGTGATATACTATTGGGAAGGCCATGGCAATATGATTGGAGGGCTACACATGATGGTTTTACCAATAGGTACTCTTTTGCAATGAATAAGCAGCCGATAGCTCTTATGCTATTAACTCCAAAATAAGTTCTTGATGATCAAATGAAGTTGAAAAGAGCAAGTGAAAAGAAAACAAGGACAGTATCTGAAATTGAGAGAAAAGAAAGGATGAGAGAAGAAAAAGAAAGTGAAAAGAACAAGAAAAAGAGTGAAAGAGAAGAAGAGAGAGTTTCAACCATAGGGAGAGCAAGAGACGAAAAATTAAGTTTCACTGCAAAGAAAAGTGAGATCAAGAGAATATTATGCTCTGATCAACCCCTTACAATACTTATGTACAAGGAGATCCTTTCAAATACTAATGATCTTGTCAGTTCTTTGCCGAGCAATATTATTTCCCTTTTGCAAGAGTTCGATGATGTTTTTCTTGAGGAGTTGTCTTCAGGCTTACCCCCAATTCGAGAAATTGAGCATGAAATTGACTTCATACCCAGTGCATCAATCTCAAACCGACTAGCCTATCGGAGTAATCCCGAGGAAACGAAGGAACTTCAAAGGCAAGTAGGTGAGTTGTTGGAAAATGGGTATGTATGAGAAAGTATGAGTCCTTGTGCAGTTCCGTTCTACTAGTACCTAAAAAAGATAAGACATGGAGGATGTGTGTCGATTGTTGTGCCATCAACAATATCACAATAAAGTATCGATATCCCATCCCTAGATTAGATGATATGCTTGATGAATTGCATGGTTCTTGTGTGTTTACTAAGATTGATCTTAAGAGTGGGTATCATCAAATTGGACTAAAAGAAAATGATGAGTAGAAAACTGCATTCAACACAAAATGTGGATTATATGAATGGTTAGTTTTGTCTTTTGGATTAGCTAATGCACCTAGCACTTTCATGAGACTTATGAATCATGTTTTGCATGCTTACATTGGAGAATTTGTGATTGTCTACTTTGATGATATTCTGATCTATAGCAAAAACTTGAATGATCATGTGGAACATTTAAAACTTGTTTTAGATGTCCTAAGACAAGAAAATTTTTTTGATAATATGAAGAAATGTATCTTTTGAAATGGATAAGCTTATATTTCTTGGATTTATTGTGAGTGCACAAGGCATTCAAGTTGACCATGAAAGGTAAAAGCAATCCAAGATTGGCCTACTCCTACAACTATAGGTCAGGTAAGAAGTTTCCATGGCTTGACTAGTTTTTATCGACATTTTGTTCATAACTTTAGTTGTCTTGCCACACCTTTAATTGAAGTGATCAAGAAGAATGCTCCATTCAAGTGGGGAGAGGAACAAGAAAGGGCATTCAAAGTGATTAAGAAGAAGTTAACAAATGCACCTTTACTTACTTTACCTAACTTTACTAAAACTTTTGAAATTGAGTGTGATGCTTAAGGTATAGGAGTTGGAAGAGTTTTAATGTAGGAAGGAATACAATTGCATACTTTAGAGAAAAGCTAAGTGGAGCAACCCTAAATATCCCACATACGATAAGGAGATGTATGCATTGGTTCGCACATTAAGGACTTGGCAACATTACCTTTGACCAAAGGAATTTGTGATCCACATAGATCACAAGTCATTAAAACACTTGAAGAGGCAGCACAAGCTGAATAAACCCCATGCTAGGTGGGTGGAGTTCATCGAGACATTTCCATATGGGATCAAATACAAGCAAGGTAAGGAAAATATAGTTGTGGATGCACTATCGGGAAGGTATGCTCTACTTTCCACACTTGATGCTAAGTTACTTGGATTTGAGTACATTAAGGAATTGTATGCATTAGATTCTAATTTTGGTGATGTGTTTAAAAAATGCACAAAAGGTTCTTATGAGAAATATTACTTGCTTGATGGGTTTCTGTTTCGAGAAAATAAGTTTTGCGTTCCCCATTCATCTTTGCATGAGTTACTGGTTAGGGAAGCACATGGTGGTGGTTTGATGGGACATTTTGGGGTAGCTAAGACATTGGCTATGTTGCACAATCATTTTTTTGGCCTCATATGAAACGGGATGTTGTGAGGATTTGTGAAAAGTGTATTACATGTAGATAAGCTAAATCTAAGTTACAACCATATGGATTATATACACCACTCCCTATTCCTAGTGAGCCTTGGGTTGACTTTTCCATAGACTTTGTTTTAGGGTTACCTAGGTCTAAGAGGGGGAGAGACTCAATCTTTGTGGTTGTTGATAGATTCTCTAAAATGACACATTTCATTGCATGTCATAAGACTGATGATGCATCTCATATAGTTGATTTATTTTTCAAGGAGATTGTTAGGTTGCATGGCATGCCTAGAAGCACTATTTCAAATAGAGATGCAAAGTTCTTGAGTTACTTTTGGAAGATATTGTGGGGAAGGTTAGGCACTGAGTTATTATACTCTACAACTTGTCACCCACAAACTGATGGTCAAACTGAAGTAGTAAATAGGACTTTATCTACTTTGTTGCGTGCTATTATTAAGAAGAATTTGAAATCATGGGAAGATTGTTTGTCACACGTAGAATTTGCTTACAATAGGAGTGCTCATTCTACAACCAAGCTTTCACCATTTGAGATTGGTTATGGGTTTAATCCACTAACACCTTTGGATTTATCTCCTTTGCCTTTGAGTGAACGTGCCAACTTAGATGGAAAGAAGAAAGCTGAATTTGTAAAGCAAATCCATAGGAAGGCACACTTGAACATAGAAAGGAGGACACAGTAATATGTCAAACATGCAAACAAAGGACAAAACAAGTAGTGTTTGAACCTGGAGATTGGGTGCAGTTGCACATGAGGAAGGAATGGTTTCCTGAACGATGACGTTCAAAACTCCTTCCAAGGGGTGATGGACCTTTTCAAGTGCTGGAGCGAATAAATGACAATGCCTACAAGTTGGATTTACCATATCAGGTGAATATGGTGTCAGTGCAAGTTTTAATGTTTTTGATCTATCTCCATTTAATGCAATTGATGATTTGAGGACAAATCCTTCAAAAGAGGAGGAGAATGATGCAAATCAAGAGCATGGTACAAGCAATCCAGTTAGAGTTCCAAATGGGCCAATTACGAGGGCATGGGTCAAGAAGTTTAGATAAGATCTTAATGGGCTGGTTCAAGAAATTTGGACTCAAGCGAATTCGATGAAACATGTTGAAGCAAGTCCACATGCGCCAGCGACATATATCAACATGATCGAAGTTTTCGAAGATTCTGGTCAAAGATAAATATTCCTTTCTAGGTAATATATTACCTTTCTTTAGTTATTAAGTCAAAAGATTAGGGTAATATTTCAGTGATTCCTAGAGATTAGTTAGAATATTTTTGTTGCCTATTATATAGGAGGCAATCTGGCAACACCATATTTCACATGTATTGTAATCTTGGCTTATTTATAGTTAGGGGCTAAGGTTGGATGAATTTTCAAACTTCTTTTTATTCAATACATAATTTCGTGAGGAATTCGCTCTTCTTAGTTCTTGAGAAGACTCGTAGAACTTATCAAGATTTCTTGTGGCATTCTACAACTGGACTTATCACTTTGATCCTCAGGGTGTGACGTCCTTTCCAAACCATAGCTTTGGCTCCCATCTCACTAGGTAGTGGGTCAAAGCTCACCTTTGGAACTTGTTCTTTGCATATCTTGGGGTTCTCATCCATCTATTATTGTCGGGTTTTGCCACATGTTGGTAAGGTTCGCATCAATTTTGCATCTTAGCCTCTCGCTCTAGGCAGTTTGCACATTGTTCCTCCATTTTAGGAGTTTAACATTTTAGTCCCTCATTTGAGACATTTTGCATAGTAGCCTCTCATTTGAGACATTTTACATATTAGTCTTTACATAGGACATTCTACATGTTAGTTTCTTATTTTGGGAATCTTCCACTATACTCTATCACCTAGGATATTCTATACCTTTGCCTCCTACTTTGAAATTTTGTAGATTTGTTCCAGGCGGTTTGATTACATGTGTTACAATCGTGGCAAGGTTTGAGAATTTCCATGTATTTGAGTGCTCTATTGTATGGGGTGGATAGAATATGAGAGAGAGGGGGATGAATATTTGCAACAAATCATATGGAACCCTTTTTATTCTATATTTAGACTAGGATGAGTAGTGGCATGCTAGGGTATATGATATCGATCATTGATATCCATTTTGGACCAGTGATTAGAACTTCAATTAGCGATACAAATGGGCAATTTAAAATGTGCAAGTAAACAAACAATCCAAACTTAGGGATGGGTACCGATCTTGAGTGTGTCAATTGGTTTGTGAGCTTTTGAACTTAACAAGACACTTGAATCCAAACTCTAGCTCAAGATTGACAAATAAGAACTTAGATGGTTAGTATCATGCTCCTTTAGGAAAATAATAAGTTCCATATCGACCTTTGGAGTAGTCCTTAAACGATTCGCGGTAACTACAAATCCAAACATGATTAAAGTCCCAAGTTAGATCTTGTGTGTGCCTATAACCCATGCGCGAGTTGGAAAATTTCTAAGTTCGACACTCGGCTTACTATGTTGAAAAAGGATTATTTTTGGAAGATTTCAAGAAGAATATGATATATTTAATATATTGATTGCAATATTTTCTTATCAAGAGATCGAGAGATTTGTATCAAGACTAGAAGAAGGATGAGACATTTCAAGTCAATTTGTAGATCGAGAAATTAACTTCGATTCCTTTAATAGTTTTCAATTAATTGTTTCTTTTATTTCATCATGATGAGCTCACATTCAATATTGGCAATTATTTTTCATTCAATGATGAAGTAAAATTCTAGTTTCTTTGGGTTAGCAATCAGACACTTTTGACTTCATAAATTCTTATCTATCTCTATATGTTGATTGATAGCACTTATATTATTTATACTATTATCACATTTTATGCTCATTTTTTCTGCTTTCTGATTAATTGGCTACCAATTAGATTGATTAGAAGATTCGATAAACTTGAGAGATGAGATCAATATCATGCCCATGATATTAACTAGGATAATTCATGTTGAGAAGTGGGAATTATTTGTGAGAATTATCAAGGGAGTGGCCTATCACCCTAGTTGTCCAATAATGGTTCATCATTCCTAGGCTTCTTAATGTTAATGGCCTACACGCAGAGTGGTTAGTATTGCTCGGACATTCTTGTTACGTTGAGAGATAGGCAATGAAACCTAGACCCTAAGATAAGAACAAAAAGTGTTAAACCATGGGTTAGCGAGAGAGAGAGAGAGAGAGAGAGAGATCCTCTCAAAGCCACCCTCGACTTTTGAAGTGTGCTTGTTCCTCTTCGTTCTCTCTTTTCTTTTCTGGAAAATTTAGCTCTCTCTTCCCAAAACCACAGCGATTTGCTCAATAGAATCAATCAAAGACCTACTCTTGAGCTCCAATTTGATAGCTTTTGATGGAGCTTCTTCCAAATGGAGCAACATGTTGAAGAAATAAATTGATTCCAAGTTGTCGTATCATGCCCGGATGAAAGCAGTTGCAAGTGAAGTGATAAAACTCCCTCAAGAAGCCCTTGTCGAGGGCATCAAACAATTGGATAACTCCTTGGTAGGTTGGTTTATTGGGGAAGCACCAGAGTTTTAGTTGGTGGTTGTCGCTATCAATAAAATATGGGGTAAGAGGGCAGAGTCAACATTGCCAAAAAGGGGCATCTCTTCATCTTTCAATTTTCTAATAGTAAGGCAATGCAATGGATCTTGGATAGTGATCCCTGGTATATGGGTAGAAGATTGCTAATAGTTCAAAGGTTGGAGAAATGGGTGAAACTAGAGTTCTTTTTAAAAATATTTCGTGAAAAGTGGTTAGTTTGAAACTAATTACGAGAATAGGATTTCAAAAACGCATGTTGAAGATGCGGTTTTGCGTTAATGAACCGCATCTTCAACATGCGGTTCTTGTGTTTTTTTTTTTTGACTTCCGGACAGAACCGCATCCTCAAAATGCAATTCTTGTGTAATTTTTTTCAATTCTTGTGTAATTTGTTTTAATTCCGGAAAGAACCGTATCTTTTTTTTAATGGTCAACAGTAGAATTTTACAAGAACCGCATCTGAAGATGCGGTTCTGTCCGGAATTGACCAACCGGTTGTATTCGGAAATTAGAAAAAATTTACAAGAACCGCATGCAGTTCTATCTGCAATTGAAAAAAAAATTAAAAGAACCAAGATGCGGTTCTATCTAGAATTTTAAAAAAATTACAAGAACTGCATCTTCAAGATGCGGTTCTCTTAAATTGAAAAAAAAAATTACACGAGAATCGCATCTTGTGGCGAAGTAAAAAAAATTACACAAGAACCACATTTTGAGGATGCGGTTCTGTCTGAAAGTCAAAAAAACTTACACAAGAACCGCATGTTGAAGATACGGTTCATTAACGCAAAACTGCATCTTCAACATGCGTTTTTGAAACCCTATTCTCGTAATTAGTTTCAAACTAACCACTTTACACTAAATATTTTCAAAAAGAACTCTAGTTTCACCCATTTCTCTCAAAGGTTGTCTCCTAGTCTAGCAGGGGGCAGCATAAATGTTGAGAAAGTTCCATTGTGGTATGTCTTCAGAAACATCTCTATGCATCTATATAGCAACACATGCTTAAGTTATATTGCAAGTGTAATAGGCAAGCCTCTTTATATGGACAAGGGTACTTCGAACCAAACTCATCTTGACTTTGCTCGTATATGAATTGAGGTGAGTATTGAGGATGAAATTCCAACTACACTGAATGTTGAAATTGGTGATGGACTGATCGTGAAGATAAAGGTGATAGTACCATGGCCTCCACAAAGGTGTAAAACTTGTCATGTGTTTGGACATGATTGTAGCAAAGGAAAAGATGACAGTAAGAAGTAGAAACATGAGGAGGAAAAGAGTCTGAACCCATGGGAAATGACTTGTAGGGATGCTAAGAAATAGAGGCACATCGTAATGTAATGTTAAATGATGGGGGCCTCACATAACTTCAAGTGATTGTGACTCTCCGTTTTCTAGCTCAATGCAACACGAAGAAAATGCGGCTCCCAAGATCTCCCTTGACCTTGAGACTCAAGTTCAAGTTGCTAGCAGCAAAATCTTGGTGAGTAAGGGGAGGAAGAATTTACTATCATCTCCTCAATTAGATAAGAAATTTCCTCTCTCTATGATGGTGGAATTCAATAAAATCTGTTAGAAAATGCCTATGACACCTGCCAATAAGGTTTTGGGGAGTAGCAAATTGAAAAGTAAAAAGGCAAAAGAAGAGGGAAAGGGAAATTGGCCCAAACCTTTGTTCCATGATTATATCATGCTGGAACACTCGAGGTTATAATGACCCAAATAAACATGGTTTAATCTGCAACCATGTTGTTGCTCATAAAGTGGATGTAATGTGTATTCTTAAAGCAAGGTTGCAAGGACAGGAGGAAGTTTTGCTCAAGAAATGGAACTCTTGGAAACATGCCAATAACATGGTGGAATTCAGAAATGGTCATATATGGTTGTTTTGGAGAGAGGAAATTCAACTGACTGTGCTAAAGAAAATAAACCAAATTATTCACTCCCACATTCACACGGATAAATATGGTCTCCTAGTCTTCTCCATCTACGCCTCGACTGAGACGATGGAAAGGCTTCAGCTCTAAAGCAACCTTAGGTAGATGCAACCTATGGGGAGCCTACCTTAGTGTATTCTGGGAAACTTCAACATTGTCATTAGCCCAGATGAGATTTATTTTCCAAGCAAACAAATTGCAATATATCTTAACATGATTGATGCTAGTGGCTGCTTTTTCACATGGTCAAATAAAAGGATTAAAGATTTCCAATGTCCGAACTTGGATCGAATAGGGGTGAATGATAAGTGGATTGACCTACCCAACTTCTCTAAGGCTTTCTATGTGAAACTGGGCATTTCAAATCCTCTCCTTTGATTCTAACTCTCTCTAAAATGGAGAACAATGGGCCAAAACCTTTCAAATATTTCAATCATTGGAGTGCAAATGAGAATTTTCTCCAACTGTTCGGCAGGTATGGAGTTCAATTTCTCATCAAAATCCTATGACATGTTTATTTGATCATCTTAAAATGTTAAAGCAAGCACTCAAGACAATCGGTGAATAGGATAGAGCTTCTCTTGCCCAACTTGACACTTCGAAGCTAAACTCCAAGATGTGCAAAGGACTATTCTCACAAAGACAACCTCCCAGGACCTCTTGACATTTGAGATGACTTTATAGCAAGAACTATATACTCTATTACACAAATAGAGTCATTGCTCAACAAAAAGCACAGGTCCAATGGCTGAAGCATGGGGATCAAAATACAACATATTTCCACAGGGCTATAAGAGGAAGGCAATTAAGAAACACAATGATGGAGTTATTGAAGAAGGTTCATGGGTACAGTCTCCTCGGCTTATTAAGGATGTGGTTGTCTGCTACCTCCAGAACCTTATAGGAACAATGATTCAAATGTCCACTCTTATTCCGTTCAACATGCGAGGATCCCGCAAAAGAGTATACGCATCGAGGCATGTGAATTGTTGTCTCATCCTATCACTACATCTGTCACTACACAAGAAATCAAAAAGATATTATTCGCACTTAATGGTAACAAAGCTCCCGGGCCCGATGGATCCAACGCACAATTTTTCAAAGACTCTTGGCAAATAATAGGTTATTCCACCATAGAGGCTATTATGCACTTCTTTGCTACTAGACAAATGGGTAGACAGGCAAATAGCACAATACTCACTTTGTCTCCAAAAAGGTCAAATCCATCCCATCTGTGTGATTATCGACCAATCTCCTATTGCTCAAAAACATACAAGTGCATTGCTAAGATATTGGCAAATAGATTGTGTGAAGTCCTCCCTCATTTAATTAGCTTGAACTAGACAGCTTTTATCAAGGGTAGATCCATCTCGGACAATATTCTTCTCACACACGAACTGGTCCAAATTATCATCATGCGAGTGCTAGCCCCAGGAGTGCCATCAAAGTTGATTTGCATAAAGCCTTTGACTCTCTTGACTAGCAATTCATTTGAACCTGCTAGAAGTGGCGGGATTTCATCCATAGTTCATTTAATGGCTACAAAATTACAACACTGCCTCATAGTTTTCAGTCTCCATCAATGGTTCTCTTGCAGGTTTTTTCAAGGGCCAGAAAGGAATTCACCAAGAGGATCCTCTATCTCCTTATATATTCACCCTGACTATGGAGATCATCACCCATATGCTTAATGCATGAGCTAGAAAAGGTTGGGATATCATCTCGTTGCTATGGTCTTTGATTGACACACCTCATCTTCGTTGATGGTTTTATCATTTTTACGGATTGCTCTAAAGAATCATAGAGAATAGTTCTTGACACTTTTAATGAATTCTATGGACTCTTTGGCCTACGATTATGACACTAGAGTTCAAGCAAATTTTTTTCAAACAAGCATTTATGGAAATTGGTGGGCTGTTGAGCTAGTTCAATTGGTGCCAACTAATCTCCTTGGCAAGGAAAGAGCAATTAATGAAGATTGGTGCCAGCCATAACCCAAAATTCGTCCAACCTATGCATGGAGGGCTGTTTCATAGACTTATCATTTATCTTGGGAGTTTTCTTCTCATTTTGGGCAGACTTGAATATTGTAACCACAGAACTCTTTGAGTTTTCTCTCTTTATCTTTGTATCTCTTGGGTTCCATCTGAGAGTGGTGAGTCACATTTGGGCCTGTATCCATGCTCTCAATTCTTTAGGGTGGTGAACTCTGTATCCCTTTGAGAATTCAAGCTTGGTGGTGACATTTTATCCACTTGTTGTTCTTCCATTTGATCCCTTTTCATCTTTCATTGTTTCGATTCTTGCTCCCGGTATCAATTTGGTATCGGAGCTTAAGGCTAGGGACCATGGCAAGGTGGAGCAGGAACGATGTTGCTGAAGGTCGAGGTCTTCAAGATGATGTTGAATCCCTAAGGTTGCAGCTCCAGCAATTGCAACAAAGTCTTCAAGAGAAAGATGAGATCATTGAAGCGCTGCAAAGAGGAGATGATAGGCAATCTCATAATGCTCGAGATTCTGAATCAGAAAGTACTCCTCCACACCCGAGAGAGTTAAGAAGATTTCGTGCAAGAATGGATGACCGAGATAGGTGGTAGAGCAAATATAACCCAAGGCTCGATATTCCAGAATTTGAAGGTAAAATGAATGTAGATTATTTTGTTGATTGGCTGAATACAGTAGAAAGGATATTCGAACTCCTTGAACCTCCAGAACACAAGAAGGTCAAGCTAGGAGCACTCAAACTCAGAAGGAATGCTTCTTTTTGGTGGGAGAAATTGAAGAAGCAAAGGGAACGTGAAGGGAAGAGTACGATCATTGATTGGCCAAAAATGAAAAGAGAGCTGAAGAGAAAGTACTTGCCAGATAATTATAGGCAAGAGATATTTTTGAAGATCCATGATTTCAAGCAAAAAGATCTTAGTGTGGAAGAGTACACAGTTGAGTTTGATAATCTCATTCTAAAGGGTGAGTTGGTGGAACCGGAGGAGCAAAGCATTGCAAGATACCTTGGTGGTCTAAAGTATCAGATTGCCAAAGTGGTCCAACTCCAACCCTATTGGTCATTGAATGATGTGAACAAGCTTCCCTTTCATTGCTATCTAGCACGCAAGAGTACGGATCGCAAGTAATAAAACCCCGGTGAGAGGGTATCATTCCCACGAGGACTAAAGCCTATAGAGCACAAACTTAAAACACCATATACTAAGCCAAACCAAGCAATAATTGAGAGGTTATAACAAAGTTGTATCAAAAAAGAAGTAAAAGAGAAGCAATATGAAAATAAAACCTAACTTCAACACAGAAACAATTCTAGGGGTTTGGTTTCAATTAGATCCATTTCAACCTTCTTTAGTTTTACCAGATCAAATGAAATGTCTTTTCTTTCCTATCCAAGGTTCTAAAGTCACCTAATCCGACTCTTGTCGTAACTACGATGTGTGCCTAGGATGATTCTAACCCACTCTATCTCTAGGTCGTTAGGATTAAGGGGCCGAGGGTCGTGTTCATAGCCATGTTAGGATCCTGGGGTGACGGCTACCTCTCAGGCCTACTCACACGTCTCTTCTATCCTTAGAATGACTAACCTACCTCTCGGTATGGTTATTCCTAGGTTATGTTTACGTAGGCAATGGGATTCTCACTCTTGTGGCTCCTCACCGTTCCTTAGGTCGATCTATCAAGTTGGCCAAACATCAATAAATGCACTAGGCATCGTAAACATAAAGAAAATCGAACACTAACATTGATCTGGACCTTACAAGTTCAATACATGATTGAAATGAACACTAAGTTCCACCAACTACCCTCAAAAAGGAAAACTAACCGGACATAGTTATGTTGCAATACATGTTCATCGGATTGAAAGTTATGAAACTGAAAAGAAGAAAAAGCAAACAAAGGAAGATGGGCACTAAAACACTGAAGATGAGCTTGATGCCTTGTCTCCTTCTTCCACGACCCTAGTTTTGACACCCGGGACTTCGTAACTTCACTCCGACTTCCTTCTTTGGCCTATGTCTGGCAGCCCTCTCAGCTCTGTGCTGAATGTTATGATATGTTGGTGTGTATTTTTGTGAAGGTGGGAAGGTCCTTTTATAGGCAAAGAGCCCCCCCTTGTCCTCTTGCACCACTTGCCCAAGTTGGCCAATTAAGGGCAGCTCTGCAGCCTTTGTTGACAATTTCTACCCATTATCCTCTGCACATGGGCCCCACGAACATGTCCACAAAAGTCCAAGCTTGAGCGTGAAAGTGGGTGCATTGTGGTGTAGCATTTTGGCACCGCGGTGTGCTAGATCCTTGGCGCTGCACTGCTGGAACTCCTGTTATCGCGGTGCACCACCACGGTATGCTGTGTTTCTGCGCAGTTTCCTTCGTGGGGCCATAACTTCCTCATTGTAGCTCCAAATCTTGCATGGTTTGATGCGTTGGATTCTTGACTCAAAGGACTTTCTGTTCATATTTTATCAACATATTTTCTATTGAGGAAATCCTACAAACACCCAGAGAAACTTAGAGGATAGATACAATCCTCCTAACAAGCATATTCAACCTAATTCACCAAATTAACAAGTGGAATGCATGTTCTTCAGTCAAATTGTAGGTTTACAAGTGTGTTTAAGGTATAACTTCTATGGCATTAACACACCCCCAAACCTAGACTTTTGCTCGTACTTGAGCAAAGCCTTAACCATAACAATCCTTCAAAAAGAGAACATGAATCTCCACTTTTTCAATTGTTAACAATGCACACAAATTGTTTTCGGTACTTTCAAGCCTTTCCCTTAAAGTTCTCAGGAATTGCTGTGGTTTTTACTTAACCTTCAGTTACATTGATCCGAACCTTATGATTCATTTCAACCCGTGCAATGTGGTGCGATCCCTTACACTTAGCCCTAAGTCTTGGCCTCACTATTGTGCATCAAAAGGAAATACTCATGCAAACATGGGTCTAGCGCTTAGTCTAATGCATGATCTTGCATTTTTGTTTCTCAAAAGTTTGCTTCCTTTTCTTTCGTATTTCTACTCAGTAAATAACCCTTACTTGGGTGGTGCATGACTTTCAAGGGCCTGCACCTCCACTTGCTTTGTAATTTACTCACACACTTTTGATGAGTCAGTCGGATGAATAGATAGTCGCCCACAAGTATATGCCGAGCCTTATTTCCAGCACACTTAGTGCATCAGTTAGGCTCAAAACCGAATAGAGGTACTCAAGGCCTTGGCACATCTTTCTTAGTATACTCAATTTTAGCCTAACACATTTTTGCAAAAGCATTTCCAAAGATGACACTTACTACCCTTGACTTAAGATCTAGATGTCAGGTTCGTGTACAATTAATTTGAGGCTGAAAATCATCACAATTTCACTTAGAGTCAAGCAATCACACTAGCAAGTAATTATTATCACAGAACAAGGATCGACTCAAGTTCCCTACTACCGCATTGCAACCATTGTTAGCTGTCAAAACACATCAATCCTTTTTCATTTTCGAATTTTTTTTCGAAATCGAAAAAGGATGCAAGATGAAATAACGTGCAATTACCTAACCCCCTATGAGCTATATGTCACGCAAATGCAAACAAAGAGCAAACAAGCAAGCAAACAATCTAAACGGCTTTGACACTAAATTAACATGCTTCATCCCCCCCAAACCTAAGCTAAACATTGCCCTCAATGCAAATAAAAGGGGAGAGAAAGGGTTAACGAATGCTTCCCTTGTGTCAAAGTCAATGAGATGGCCTTCTAGTAGTCTTCTTCATCGCTTTCTCCCGGTAGTCAACTGTGTCCACATTCATTTCATTTGTATCAGCGGAATGCTCCTCACTTGTCAACAAAATTGGCGGATATTCATGGAGGTTGATTCGGAGCGCCGGGCTAAGAAGTCCTTCATTTAGTTCCCGGACGTGTGTTGTCTATTCGATGAATTGACTCCACTTCTTTTGACTTTGATTCACCTTTACTATTAAGGTGTGTGTTTCTCAGATCATTCGGGTGACTGGGTCCTCCTCTAGTCTTTGCTCTTCTTCCGCTTGGTGAGCTCTTGGGCTTCATTACCTTGGTTGTTGTGATCCCGCATATCGCGAATGGTTGCCGCATTAATGGGCTCACGAGTTGTGACCTCGTCTACTGCCACATTGAGCGAGATACCTACATGTTGGAAAAGTGAGGTAATCAAACATGGGAACCACATACAACCTCCTATATCATGCCCATATGCTTGAATTTGGGAGTGTAACAATGCGGCAAGATCAAAATGATGATGCGTCATAATGCAATATATGATTTATATCCGCATCTTAGTGACTTGAGACAAAGTAGATGTAGGCATGATACGAGATGTCACAAAGAGGAGCCGTACTCGTGACCGGTAGTTCAAATGCTTTCTAAGAACGGTTGATTGGCCCTCGGTATGTGCATACCAAGTTACCCCGAGTTTTGCAATCACATTCAAAATATCATCCTCATCAATATTTTCAAGCACAGAAGCAAGCATGGGTGCATGTGGAGTTTGAATGATTTGCCTAATGGCATCTACTGTGAATGGCATGTGTGTTCCTCTCATGTACACTGTTTCATCACCCGAGTGGGCCAAATTAGCATAGAATTCTCGAACTAAATTCACAATGCCCCATTGGGGTGGTTCACAAAAATGATTCCAATTCATATCATTGATATCTTCCATGAAATTAGCCATCAAGTGATGATTGTCAAACATAAATCTCCTTTCCGCATGACACTGACGATTCTTCCACATGTTTTCATAAAAAAGTTTCACCTCATTAGAAACAAAAGGGGTTGTTGGTGCAACAGTAGGCTGTGGATGATTGTTCGTGTGTCTTCTATTACAACGGTGCAGGGGAGAAGCCATGGCAATCACACAACGCAAGGAACAATCACCCTTAGTTCGTGAGAGAGAGAGAGAGAGAGAGAGAAGTTACCACCCGGGAAGTTGGAATCCTGGGAACTCACTACCGAGGATTTGATTGTTGCAGTCCACTCCCGTGTAGCTTGTTCGTTTAGGCCCATGCCAAGAGGTGTTTGCCCGTTCTTCCCTTGCACGATCAATCGGAATTATGATGAAGGGAATAAGCGAATGATAGAGTAATGTGTGCAGTTGGAGTGTTAGAAGACCCTCTTTTATAGCCTTTGTGGGAATTCAAATTTTGAATTCCAAAAATCAAATTCGATGCAGGTCTCAGCAGTCAAGATTGTTCCGTCAGGAATCTTCTTACCGTGGTGCAGATACTTTAATACTGAGGTGCAGCAATGTCTGGTCGGTGTCTGGTTGCTGCCTGTGGCAGGGAATCTTTGGCAGGGAACTAGCTCACCACGGTGCAAATACCTGGATACCATGGTGAGCGGGTATCTTGTCAGTGCAGACAGCACGTTGACCCCGATGCTACCAGTGTCCACCTTGGTGTGGTCGTGTCTGATCACCCTTCTCGGTCTACCACAGTCTTCTTACTTTTTGATCTATGGCTAATAGTTTGCATTAGCCTCCTCTGTCCTTGAAGGATCTGAAACCCAGAAAACAACAAAGATTAGTATTATATATGTGAGGCTTTCAGCTAGGCTTGGGTTGAAAGAAAGTCGGCTCGGTAGTGGGTTGTAGCCCACTGGATCATGGACACCGCGGCACAAAAATCTTGGTACCACGATGAGCAGAGATGAAATCAAGCCCAATTTATATGACTGGGCTGTCTTGAGTCCAACTGTTCTCCTGTTTTCAAATACTGCTTAAAATGAATAATGCATGCTTGCTTGCAATGAAAACAATCCTAAAATGCAAAAGAAACAGACAAGGTAAAATGAAAATGCAAACTGGCTTGGGTTGCCTCCCAAGAAGCGCCATCGAAAGACAGTCCGTGGCCTAACTTTTCTAATGTTATGCATCCTTCATGTGGATCAAGGCCTCGCCTCAATTGATCGGGCCTCCTAAATATCCTTTGACACTTTGAGCGTTGACCTTGTGTTTCATTTGTGGCTTCATTCTATAGCCCGAGGACACCATATGGTAACACTTGGTTAACTCGGAATGGCCCTGACTATCTTGATTTTAGTTTTCCTGGAAACAAATCCAATCGTAAATTAAATAATAACACAAGTTGACCAGGTTGGAACTCTCTTACCATGATTTTTCGATCATGTTGTGTTGTCAGCTTCTCCTTGTAAACTCGGTGGTTCTCGAACAATTGTTGATGGAAGTTGTCTAGTTCGTGCAATTGAAGAAACCTCTTCTCACCAGCCTTTTTCCAGTCAAAGTTGAGCGCCTTGATTGCCCCATAAGCTCTGTGCTCTAACTCCATAGGAATGTGACATGCTTTGCCGAAAACTAAGTTATACGGGGATGTACCTAAGGGTGTCTTGAACGCAGTCCGATATGCCCATAAGGCATCATCGAGTTTGTGCGCCCAATCCTTCCGGGAAGTGTTGGCTGTCTTTTCAAGTATCCTTTTGATTTCCTGGTTGGATACCTCCGCCAAACCATTGGTTTGAGGGTGGTATGCTAATGCTACCTTGTGGCATACCCCGTAGTTGGTCATGAGCTTGTCAAACGGTTTGTTGCAAAAGTGGGATCCACCATCACTTATAACCACCCTCGGTGCTCCATATCTTGCGAAGATAATTCTTTGCAATAACTTAAGAACAACATCAGCATCACACGTGGGGGAGGCAATTGCCACTATACATTTAGAAACATAATCCATTGTAAGCAATATGTAACGGTTACCAAATGATAAAGGAAATAGCCCTATGAAATCTATTCCCCACACAGCAAACAGTTCTACTTCAAGAATTGAAATCAATGGCATGTCATGGCGTCTTGAAATATTGCCTACTCGTTGACATCTATCACAAGTGGATATGTAGGCAAAAGCATCACGAAAAATAGTTGGCCAATAAAAACCCGATGCTAGTATTTTCCAAGCAGTTTTGTGTCCCCCATAATGCCCTCTATATGCAGATTCATGACAATTTCGTAGTATGTCAAGCTGCTCATCATTCGGGACACATCTCAAAATATGGTCAGGCCCTATTCTAAACAAATATGGTTCATCCCATATGTATTTCATGCAATCATGCAAAAATCTTTTCCTTTGATGAGCATTGAATTCCGATGGAATGAAATGGGAAACCAAGTAATTCACAATGTATGCAAACCACGGATTACATGAGGCAAAAACTTGTTCATCAAGAAAGAACTTGCTAACCACTGCTTTTTCAATGCAATCCTCGTTCTCGAGTCGAGATAAGTGATCTGCCACTTGATTCTCTGATCCCTTTCAGTCCTGAATTTCAAGGTCAAATTCTTGTAGAGGAAGGGCCCATCAAATAAGGCGCGATTTTGCATCCTTCTTTTGGATTAAGCACTTGATTGCTGCATGATCAGTAAACACAATAACCACCTTAGTGCCGATGAAGTATGATCAGAATTTATCAAAAGCAAAAACTACAGCAAGAAACTCGTTCTCTGTTGCTGTGAAGTTGGTCTAAGCCTCATCAAGTGTTCTACTGGCATAATATATTGGATGGAAGATCTTGTTTCTCCTTTGGGCTAGAGCTGCACCTACTACAAAATCACTTGCATTGCACATTAGTTCAAAAGGCAAAATCCAATCAGGGGCAACTATAATAGGTGTAGAAACAAGTCTTATAGTTAATTCAGTAAAAGCTTCCAAGCAGTCATCATCAAACACAAAAGGGACATCCTTTTCTAAGAGGTTACACAATGGTTTTGATATTTTTGAAAAGTCCTTGATAAACCTTCTATTGAAGCCGGCATGTCCTAAGAAGCTCCTAACACCCTTGACATGTGTTGGTGGTGGCAACTTTTTGACTAGAGCAATTTTGGCCCTATCTACCTTCATGCCCATTTTAGAAATTTTATATCACAAAACTATGCCTTCTTTTACCATGAAATGGCATTTTTCCCTATTCAAAATAAGGTCAGTTTCTTCACATTTTTTAACGATACGAGACAAATAAGCCAAATATTCATCAAATGAGTTTCCAAACACCAAAAAATCATCCACGAAAACTTCTATGCATTTTTCAATAAAATCAGAGAATATGGACATCATACATCGTTGAAAGGTGGCAAGTGCATTGCACAAACTAAATTGCATTTGTTTGAATGCAAATGTTCCATAAGGGCACACAAATGTAGTTTTCTCTCAATCGTCAGGAGTTATGGCAATTTGGTTACATCTTGAATAACCATCTAAGAAATAGATGTATTCCCTACCAGCAAGTCTATCTAACATTTCATCAATAAAGGGAAGAGGAAAATTATCTTTACGTGTGGCCTTGTTTAGCTTGCGGTACTCCATGCATACCCTCCATCCAGTCATCGTTCTAGTTGGAATCAACCCATTTCCATCATTTGTTATGACTGTCATTCCGCCTTTCTTACGCACACACTGTACTGGACTTACCCATTTACTGTTAGAGATAGGAAAGATTATACCTGCATCCAGCCATTTGAGGATCTCTTTCTTAACTACCTCCTTTATGATAGGATTAAGCCTCCTTTGTCCTTCTATCGACTCCTTGTGGTTTTCTTCGAGCAAAATTTTTGTGCATGCATATTGAGGGGCTGATTCCTTGGATGTCGGATATCGTCCACCCAATTGCTTTTATGTGGGCTCGAAAAACTCGAAGGTGCTTTCCTTCTTGTATTGATGTTAGGTCAAATGCAACAATAACACGAAGTGTGGAAGAAGTGCCAAGGAAAGCATACCTTAAATGTTCCAATAATGGCTTAAGTTCTAATTCTAGAGGCTCTTGAATGGATGAATTTAGAGATTTAGATATTACCTCCAATGGTTCGAAATATGACACATTCTGTGATAGCGAGGGACAATATTCCAATACCTTGAGTACCTCTTGTAGATCTTGATCATCTGAAGACGTCTTTCTGATTAGGACTGATTCGAGAGGATCCTCAGATGTTGTTTCCCGGATCACTGTCCTAGTCATATGTTCAAATACATCAATGGAGAGAGCTTCATCAGGTTCACTAGGGTGTTTCAACGCATTATAAACATTAAAGGTTACTTCCTGGCTGTTCACAAGCATAGTAAAGTCTCCTTTTTGCACATCGATTAGTGCCCGACCCATTGCCAAGAAAGCATGACCTAAAATTATTGGGGTATTCCTGTCCTCATCATAATCCAGAACAATGAAATCAATAGGGAATATGAATTTCTCTACATTAACCAAAACATCCTCCACAATTCCTAGGGTATAAGCCAATGATCGATCAGCTAATTGCAATGTCACTGTAGTTGGCTTAACCTCACCTACTCCTAGTTCCTTGAAGATAGTATAAGGCATGAGATTAATGCTAGCACCTAAGTCACATAAGGCCTTTCCTTCAAAACTTTTACCAATAGAACAAGGGATTGTGAAACTACCCGGATCCTTGAGCTTGGGAGGGAGCTTTTTCTGAAGGATTGCACTTGCCCCTTTTGTTAGCGGCACTGTCTCGTAATTGACAAGTTTCCTCTTTCGTGAGAAGATATCCTTCATGAATTTGCCATAGCTTGGCATTTGCTCCAATGCTTTTGCAAAGGGGTTGTTAATGTGTAGTTTACGGAATGTATCTAAAAACTTACGAAATTGGAATTCGGATTGATCTTGCCTTGCTCTTTGTGGATATGGTAATGGAGAGTATGTCTGAGTTGGCTCTTTGGCGCTGTCTCTCTTCCCTCAGGTCAGTCCTAATGGCTGTGAGTTGTTCTTCGTTGTCTTGAGTTCAGTTGGGGTAGTCCGGTTATTCTAGTCCCGGGACACTGCGGTGTATCTGCTGGGTACTGTAATGTGCTAGTCTCCACATCCTATTGGGGTGCTCGGTGTCCCTGCGGGCTAAGCTGCTAGGAACTCTAGCACCGTGGTGCTGACATTTGTAAATTGTGGTGTAGCTGTTGCTAGACACCTGTTGACCGCAGAGCTGTTCAGAGTCATTTGGCTCCTCTTTGTGCGTTGGTTGAAACCCGGCGATTGAGTCAGCCGATTATTAGCATAAGAAAAGTTGGGGTGATTTTGCCAACCTGGATTATAAGTGTTTGAGTATGGGTTGTTTCTCAGGTTACTCCCCACAAAATTTGCCTCCTCGTGTCCGGTTTCCATCGGATAATCTTCGAAGGCTGCCGAGGTTGCTCTGGCACCTTGTGGCTTCATGGTTGCCATTAAAGCATTCATCTTGGCTGTGAGGGCTATCAGAGCATCCAGCAAGTGGACTCCAGCTATCCCCTTTTGAGCTTCGTTACGTTCCGACACCATGTTTGTTGCTAATGCCTCAATGAGGTCGCATGTTTCCTTCGGTGTCTTCTCAAGCATTGTACCTCCTGCAGTAGCATTAATATATGTTTGTAAGGCTTCAAAAATTCCATTATAAAAGGTGTTTACAACTTGCCACATCAGAAGGTCATGGTGTGGACAGTTATGCAATAAGCCCTTGTAGCGTTCCCTTGCTTCTGGCAAGGTCTCCATCGAAAGCTGCTTAAATGATGTGATGTCGCTTCTCAACTTGGCCATCTTAGAGGTGGAAAATACTTTGTGAGGAACTTCTCCACGATGATGTCCCAATTTTTTAGGGATCCTGGTGGGAATGAGGTAAGCCATGTCCTTGCTTTGTCCCCAAGAGAGAAAGGAAATAAAGTCATTTTAATGTAATCTTGAGGAACCGCATTTTGTCTAAATGTATCAAATAGATCATTAAAAATAGCAAGATGGGCATGAAGGTCATCATTAGGTCCTCCGTTGAACGAACATGTTGTTTGAATCATTTGGAGCATCGCCTGTCTAATCTCGAATGTGTGAGCTTGTACAGACGGTTTGGCGATACTTGATCGGTTGTCCATTTGCGATCTCACGTAATGTCTCATCTTAAGTGTGGGGTTGTCTTGCGGGTTCTACATGGTATGAGAAGATGAAATCCCCGCAAGTGATTGTTCTCGCCTATTCCGAATGAGAGTTCGCTCTATTTTCGGATCAAGGGGTAGCAAGTCTTGTTGAGATCTCCTGCTCATACACCGAGAAACTACACAACATGAGAAAAGCGAAGTAAATCAGTTTGGTCGAAGTCAAGTGCTTCACTTCAGGTCGATGGATACACTTTAGTCCCCGGCAATAGCGCAAAAAACTTGTTTGCTATCTAGCCCACAAGAGCATGGATTGCAAGTAAGAAAACCCCGGTGAGAGGGTATCATTCCCACGAGGACTAAAGCCTACAGAGCACGAACTTAAAACACAAGATACTAACTTCAACACGGAAACGATTCTAGGGGTTTGGTTTCACTTAGGTCCATTTCAACCTTCTTTAGTTTTACCGGATCAAATGAAATGTCCTTTATTTCCTGTCCACGGTTCTAAAGTCACCTAATCCGACTCTCACCGTAACTAGGATGTGTCCCTATGATGATTCTAACCCACTTTATCTCTAGGTTGTTAGGATTAAGGGACCATGGGTCGTGTTCATAACCGTCTTAGAATCCTAGGGTGATGGCTACCTCTCGGGCCTTCTCACATGTCTATTCTATTATTAGAATGATTAACCTACCTCTCAGTATGGTTATTCCTAGGTTATGTTTACGTAGGCGACGAGATTCTCACTCTCGCGGCTCCTCACCATTCCTTAGGTCGATCTATCGAGTTGGCCAAACATCAACAAACGCATTATGCATCGTAAACTGAAATCAAACACTAACATCAATCAGGACCTTAGAAGTTCAATACATGGTTGGAATGAACACTAAGTTCCACCTACTACCCTAAAAAAGGAAAACTAATCGGACATAGTTATGTTACAATACGTGTTCATCAGATTGAAAGTCATGAAACTGAAAAGAAGAAAAAAGAAACGAAGGAAGATGGGCACTAAAACACCAAATGAGCTTGATGCCTTGTCTCCTTCTTCCACGACCCTAGTTTTGACACCCGGGACTTCGTAACTTCACTCTGACGATTCCTTCCTTCTTTGGCCTAGGTCTGGCAACCCTCTCAGCTCTGTGCTAAATGTTATGAGATGCTGGTGTGCATTTTTGTGAAGGTGGGGAGGTCCTTTTGTAGGCAAAGAGCCCCCCTTGTCCTCTTGCACCACTTGCCCAAGTTGGACAATTAAGGGCAGGTCTATAGCATTTGTTGACAATTTCCGCTCATTATCCTCTGCACATGGGCCCCACGAACATGTCCAAAAAAATCCAAGCTCGAGTGTGAAAGTGGGTGCACTGTGGTGTGCTGGGTCCAGGGCGCTGCACTGCTGGAACTCCTGTTACCGCGATGCACCACTGCGGTATGCTCTGTTTCTGCGCATTTTGTTTAGTGTGGCCATAACTTCCTCATTTTAACTCCAAATCTTGCAAAGTTCGATGCATTGGATTCCTAACTCGACAAACTTTCTGTTGATATCTTATTCAACATATTTTCTATTGGGGAAATCCTGCAAACACCCAAAGAAACATAGAGGATGGATACAATCCTCCAACAAGCATGTTCAGCCTAATTCATAAAAATAACAAGTGGAATGCATGTTCTTAGTTCAAACTGAAGGTTTGCAAGTGTGTTTAATGTATAACTTCTATGGCATTGACACACCCCCAAACCTATACTTTTGCTCATCCTCGAGCAAAGCCTTAAGCATAACAATCCTTCAAAAAGAAAACATGAATCTCCACTTTTTCAGTTGTTAACAATGCTCACAAATTGTTTTCGGTACTTTCAAGCCTTTCCCCTAAAGTTCTCAGGAATTGTTGTGCCTTTTACTTAACTTTGAGCTACATTGATCCGAACCTTATGATTTCATTTCAACTTGTGCAGTGTCGTGTGATCCCTTACACTTAACCCTAAGCCTTGACCTCACTCTTGTGCATCATAAGAAAATACTCATGCAAACATGGGTCTAGCTCTTAGTATAATGCATGATCTTGCATTTTTGTTTCTCAAAAGTTTTCTTTCTTTTCTTTCATATTTCTACTCAGCAAATAACCCTTACTTGGGTGGTGCATGACTTTCAAGGGCCCGCACCTCCGCTGGCTTTGTAATTTACTCACACACTTTTGATGAGCCAATCGGATGAGCAAATAGTCCCCCACAAGTACATGCCAGGCCTTATTGCCAACACACTTAGTGCATCAATTGGGCTCGAACCCGAATAGAGGTACTCAAGGCCTTGGCACATCTTTCTTAGTATACTCAATTTTAGCCTAACACATTTTTGCAAAAGCATTTCCAAACATGACACTTACTGCCCTTCACTTAAGATCTAGATGTAAGGTTCGTGTACAATTAATTTGGGGTTGAAAATTATCACAAGATTCATCACAATTTCACTTAGAGTCAAGCAATCATATTAGCCAGTAATTATCATCACAAAACAAGGATCGACTCAAGTTCCCTACTAACGCCTTGCAAGCATTGTTAGCCATCAAAACACATCAATCCTTTTTCATTTTCATTTTTTTTTGAAATCAAAAGCAGATCTAAGATGAAATAAACGTGCAATTATCTAACCCCCTATGAGCCATATGTCATGCAAATGCAAACAAAGAGCAAACAAGCAAGTAAATAATCTAAACAGCTTTGACACTAAATTAACATGCTCCATCCCCCCCCCCAAACCTAAGCTAAACATTGTCCTCAATGTAAAGAAAAGGGGAGAGAAAGGGTTAATGAATGTTGCCCTTGTGCTAAAGTCAATGAGATGGCCTTCTAGTCATCTTCTTCATCGCTTTCCTCCCAATAGTCACCCGCATCCACATCCATTTCATTTGTATTGGCGGAATCCACCTCATTATTGACGGAATTGGAAAATATTCATGGAGGTTGGTTCGCAGCGCTTGGCTAAGAGGTCCTTCATTTTGTTCTTGGATGTGTGTTGTCTGTCCGACGAACCTAGTCCACTTCTTTTTATGTTGATTCATCTTTACTGCTAAGGTATGTGTTTCCTAGATCATTCGGGTGACTAGGTATCTGGTCTTTGCTCTTCTTCCACTTGGTGAGCTTCTTCAGCTTCGTTACCTTGGTTGTCACAATCTCGCATATCGCGAATGGTTGCCGCATTAATGGGCTAACGAGTTGTGACCTCATCTACTGCCTCATTGAGCGAGATACCGGCATGTTGGAAAAATGAGGTAATCAAACATGGGAACCACATACGACTTCCTATATCATGCCCGTATGCTTGAATTTGGAAATGTAAGAATGTGGCAAGATCAAAATGACAATGCTTCATAATGCAGTATATGAGGTATATCTGCATCTTAGTGACTTGAGACAAAGTAGATGTAGGCATGATCTGAGATGTAACAAAGAGGGGCCATACTCGTGCTCAGCAGTTCAAAGGCTTTCTCAGAATGGTTAATTGGCCCTGGTATGTGTATACCAAGTTGCCCCGGGTTTTGCAATCACATTCAAAATATCATCCTCATCAATATTTTCAAGCACAGAAGCAAACATGGGTGCATGTGGAGTCTTAATGAATTGCCTAATGGCATCTACCATGAATGGCATGTGTGTTCCTCTCATGTACATCGTTTCATCACCTGAGTGGGCCAAATTAGCATAGAATTCTCGAACTAAATTCACAATACCCCGTTGGGGTGGTGCACAAAAATGAGTCCAATTCATAGCATTGATATCTTCCATGAAATTAGCCATCAAGTTATGATTGTCACACATAAATCCCCTTTCCGCATGACACTAATGATTCTTCCACATGTTTTCATAAAAAAGTTCCACCTCATTAGAAGCAAAAGGGGCTACTGGTGCAACAGCAGGTTTTGGAGGATCATTAGTGTGTCTTCTATTATGGCGGTGCGGGGGAGATGCCATGGCAATCACACAACGCAAGGAACAATCACCCTTAGTTCGCGGGCGAGAGAGAGAGAGAGAGAGAATGAAGTTACCACCCTGGAAGTTGGAATCCCGGGAACTCACTACCAAGGATTTATTGTTTTGGTCCACTCCCGTGTAGCTTGTTCGTTTAGGCCCATTGATAACTCTAGGAGAAAGAGTTATTTAGTCACTTTTGAATATTAAACAACCTCGAGTTGAAGTCAATTTTACATTTGTTTTAATTAGGATGCTCATTGGTCTCCTTTTTGATATTTTCTTGTCCTCATGGTGTTTTGTGATGTTAGGTACTGAGTTGGGATTATTTGGCAGGTTACAAGCTAATTGGGACCTGAGAAGATAAAGATGAAATCAAGGATTACGAGCTATCAGTAGTGTCATTACACTGTGTCATTACAAATCGGAACATATTGCATTCTGTTCTATTCTGTTCCGCATTTTCGCAACGTGGTGTCATGACACTCACCCAGAATCTGTTGGATACGGGAATATCAGGTTTCCTTGACATGTGGGATACCGAGATCATGAAGAATCGTTAGAGAATCCTTGAAGATGTTACAAGAGAATCAAAAATTTCCCTTCTATTATTAGAGATTTTTGTGGAAACAAGATTTGAAGAGAATATTATCCCGAGAGATATTAGGAAAGAAAAATATCTCTATTTAGGGAAGAAGAAATTAGAGTGAAATCATCTTCTGATCGGTGAATCTTAGATCCCGGGGGCTGAAGACGGAAGCAAAAATTCATTGAAGACAAGGAGGAAGATCGAGCCTAAAGATCGAATTCAAGCGGAGACGCCGGATTAGTTTGCATAATTAATTTCTTCCCTTGTTCGTTATCAATTGAATGATGTCTTCTCTATTCTTGTCATTGTTTGATTTTGTTTTCACCATGAACTAAACATTCCATCCTAAGGTAACCAATGAAACCTAGTTGTTTATTTTAATTTCGTATCTGTCTCAACTATGTTCGTTGATTGATTGTGTTGCTTATACTTTTTCCGTTCTTAATGCGACTTAATTGCCTGATCAACAATTAGGTTGAAGTGGAAATCTAATTGAACTCGAGGGAGGAATATTATATTAAGCCATATAAAATATAACTTCGGTTAATTTGTGTCGAGAGACAAAATTATTCGTGAAAAGGATAGAGATATATACCTGATCACCCTAGGTAATCAATTAGGGTTGAAACTTAAAGGGCTTTCACGTGATTAACCACCTAGAGATAGAGTAGGTTAGCATGATCTTGAGAGTACGGTCTTACTACAAGCGAGAGCTGCGTAAGGCGAGAATCGAACCCTAGATTAGTAACATCAATCAATTGACGGCATAAGTAGAGACAGATTGGAATTAGAATAACGACTAGGGGAAGTTGCGATCCTTAGGTTTTCATAATCTGAATTATCGTTATTTTATTTCGTTGTTGATTTCTTCTATTCAATTGCCTTCACTTTTGATTGTTTGAATAAGGATAATTGTTTTAATTTTAATAATCAATTGGATTCTGAAGATAGGTCTCTGTGGGTACGACACTCGCTCTCATCACTTTATTACTTGTTCTGACATGTACACTTGCGTATTCCGATTCTAAAATTGCAAACAAGTTTTTGGTGCCGTTGCCGGGGACCCAATTTTTCAAAATTTCGATTGATATTAATACCAAGCAAGTTATCCTTAGTTCATTCGTTTTTATTTTGTTTAATTTTCTGTCTTTCAGGTACTACTTGTTATATGTGCGGAGCTGGTGGTGGTGATCTTGTTACGTACAACCTGGAAATCGAAAGAACCTTTCATCAACTTTTAAGGGAACAAAGGCAAGCACGCATCAGACAAGCTGATATGGACGAGGGCAAAGGAGAACAACTCCCTCCCGCTGAGGGAGAAGTCTTGGCATGGGAGCCAGAAGCTAATCAAAGGCCTCAACCACGAACCTTGCGAGATTATGCTCAACCACAAGTGACGAATCAATCCAGCATAGTGAGGTCGCCCATTGCAGCAAATAATTTTGAAATCAAGCCGACCATCATCCAGATGCTGCAGACGTCAGCTTCTTTTGGGGGAATGCCAAATGAAGATCCCCACAATCATCTTGCGAGATTTCTGGAGATTTGCAATACTTTCCGATACAACGGAGTCCCAACTGAAGCAATTCGAATGCGACTTTTCCCTTTTTCACTAAGGGACAAAGCAAAGGCTTGGTTAAATTCTCTTCCACCAGGCTCTTTGAACACATGGGAGATGGTAGCTCAGAAGTTTCTCAGCAAATACTTCCCACCGAGCAAGACTATGAGGCTGAGAAACGACATCACATCATTTCGACAGCACGCTACAGAAAATCTTTATGATGCATGGGAGCGATTTAAGGAGCTAATCCATGCATGTCCTCATCATGAAATTCCTCAGTGGTTACTAATTCAAATTTTCTATAATGGTCTTGCAGATACTCTTCGAACTACCATTGATGTAGTAGCAGGAGAATCCATAATGGGAAAATCTGAGACTGAGGCTTATGAGCTGCTCGAAGAAATGGCCAACAATAACAACCAATGGCCAGCCGAAAGAGTCTCAACAGGAAGAGGATCAGCAGGAATCCATTCGGTTGATGCGGTCGTGGCATTGACGGTAAAGATTGATGCTTTGTCAAGGGATGTAGCTTCGCTCAAAGTGCAAGGAGCGGGATCTGCCTACACTCAAGGAGGAGATGTTTATTCTAATCAATGTGGAGAGCTTCAGGAATCGGTGAACTTTGTAGGGGAAAATTCAAGGAACAATCCTTACTCGAACACCTACAACCCAGGGTGGCGCAATCATCCGAACTTCTCTTATGCTAACTCCAAGCCGAACCCACTACCAGGATTCCAAGCTCAACACAAATCTAGTCCTCCTCCTCCTCCTGATAAATTATCTAAATTAGAGGAAGCCTTGATTAATCTTACTAACACCTCTACTTCAATGTTTCAGGTTTAGTCAATTCAACTCAGGAACTTGGAGGTGCAAGTCGGGCAACTGGCACAGGCATTTAATAATCGCCCTCAAGGCACACTACCAAGTGACACAAAGGTGAACCCAAGAGGTCAAGGGGGAGAGCAAGTAATGTCCATCATGCTCAGAAATGGGCACGAAACCAAGAAAGGAGCAAATCAAGATGTAGAACCAGAGCATGTCGCGACACATGTCATGACACAGGATAGCAACAACAGTCCTTTAGCCATCGAGGCATCTAATGAAACACAGAAACATGGAGAGAAAAGCTTAGTTAATATTGAGACTGTTGATGCACTAGCTGCTAAGGAAAAATCGTATCCTCCACTCCCATTCCCACAAAGGGCACACCGGTTCAGGGACGAAAATCAATTTCAAAAGTTTCTTAATATTTTCAAGAAATTACATATTAACATCCCTTTTGTAGAAGCATTGGAGCAGATGCCGAAGTACGCAAAGTTCATGAAGGATATTTTGTCCAAGAAGCGTAAGTTAGGCAACCTCAAAATGGTAGCCCTTACCGAGGAGTGTAGTGCCATTGTTCAGCGTAAGTTGCCTCCCAAGTTGAAGGACCCAGGTAGCTTTACTATCCCTTGTTCTATTGGAACTCAGTTTACTAGTAAGGCTTTGCACGATCTAGGAGCAAGCATTAACTTGATGCCTTTATCCATATACAAGCAACTAGGTTTGGGGGAAGTTAAACCCACCTCGATCACTTCGCAATTAGCTAATAAGTCATTAGCATTTCCTTATGGAATCATAGAAGATTTTTTAGTTAAGGTTGATAAGTTCATCTTTCTTGCTGATTTCATTGCGCTAAACTGTGAAGAAGATAAAGAGATCCCAATCAACTTTGGTAGACCGTTTCTAGCCACTAGTAGGACATTAATTGATATTGAAAAGGGTGAACTAACCATGAGGGTTAATGATGAGGAGGTAACATTCCACATTTTTTTATCTTTGAAAGACCCTAATAAACCTAATGATTGCTATTTAATTGATGTGGTAAACAGGTCCAGTGATACAATGCTTGGAGATGTTCAACCCAATGATGCATTTGGAGTGGTAATAGATTCGGGACAACCTCAAGGTGGTGAAGAAAATGGTGGAGTACGAAAGCAATTGGAACCAAATTCGTGTGTGCTTAAGGAGTCAACAAAACTTGAGAGGTTAAAAATGTCAATGAAGTTGTCCAGATCGTTGAAGGAAGAGCCACCTGATCAAAAGTGGAAAGCATGCCCACAACTCATGAGGGCTCCACCAAAGGCTGGAGAAGAGCAATCGCACAAGCTGAAAGAATTTCATCGCCAAGCATACGAGACTTCAGGGAAGTACAAGGAGAACACAAAAGCACGGCACTCCAAGAAGAGTTTCAGGCTAAAAATTGACCTTGGGGATACCACTAGTCGAGACGCCTCGACAACTCTTCTAAAGGATGTTTGACAGTGAGACATCTAGCCAATGACGTAAAATGTGGCGCTTCTTGGGAGGCAACCCAAGTTCTTTATTTCTACATAATTCTTTAGGATTTTACTTTTTTTTTTTGCTAGCTCTGAGTACATTTTTTTTTGTTGCAAAGTCAGGAGGTTCGGGTTGCAGCCTTAAGGAACTAGGAAAGAAGTTTTGCTAATTTTGATGCAGTGACACTATGTCATGACATTACATCGTGACACAGTGTTGTTACAAGTGAAAGCCGAGAGCAATCTGAAAAATAAATGCGGTCAATTGTCGTGACATCTACAGAAACACGAAGACCCATCTGCCTTGCACCTCTCAGCCAACTGATCCTCTCGTCGCCGCTCTGCTCTCAAACACACCTTCACTTGCAGCCATCAAGTGTCAACACTACCAAAAACCATTCAAAGATTCCGGGGAGTATCACTAGCCCTTCCTTTTCTTTCCTATTTTGAACATTGAGGACAATGTTTAGATTAGGTTTGGAGGTGTTTGCTTGATTTATCTACTATGTTGCTTGATTAACATTGAGTGGCTTTTGAATGTTAGTTAGGGCTGATTTGGAACTCTAGGCTTTAGTTTCATTTTTTTTTAGGTTATTGGATCTAGTTGCTTTGGTTGTTCAACTGATCTGGGTTAGTCTAGCTGATTACCTCCCTGCTTAATAAGGATGATTAACACTCTAGCACTCATAGCTCATGTTGATAAGAAGTTGTGAGTTGTGTTGCATTTCTAGTTGGCTGGCACTTTTGCTGGAAGGCAGATTTCTTCTAATTTTTTTTTTCACACACAAAAACTGAGCTTGCTATGTGAGTAACTGAGGACTGTGCATATTGATGTGAAGTTGATAAATAAGTAATGTCTGAGAATGAAATAAAATAAATAAGAAAAACAAAAAAAGGGGTTGCCAAGGCTCTAAGCATCAATGTTTGAGCAAAGTTATCATTAAATCAAATCAATAAATGCTTTGCTCAGATAAGTGCTTGTATTATCTGTCAGTGCCATCGGTTGACCAGAGATTAGACTTCAGGGGTGTTCATCACCTAGTGCCTTAGGCCAACTAGAACAGGAGTCGTTGGTTGATTTCTCGCTACATGGGTCGCCATGAGGACGAGATATATGAGTCGTGCAAATAAAAAAAAAAGAAAAAAAACTTAAAAAAAGAAGAAGAAGAAACAAGAGAGAGAGAGAGAGAGGTTGAATTCTGGACATGTGTGATGTTTTGCATTAATATGAATGAGTTGATGTGGCTTACATTGCTTGCTCCTTTTCTCACAAACTTGGCACGAGAATCTGTTTGAAAGTAGGTGCTTGGTTCAGTTAGTGTGTTGCATGGCTTGTGACCCAATTAATATGTGAGAACGGAGTGTGAGGGTGTTCCTGAAAGCATAAAGGGAGGATTGATGCTGAACAAATCCTAATTAAGTTGATTTACTGACAGTTTGTTTGATTATTTTCCTTTGTTCTTTTGAGTCTTTGCTTGGGACCAGCAAAGTTTAGGTTTGGGGAGGTGTTCGCCCCTTCTTCCCTTGCACGATCAATGGGAATTATGATGAAGGGAATAAGTGAATGATAGAGTAATGTGTGTGCAGTTAGAGTGTTAGAAGACCCCTCTTTAATAGCCTCTATGGGAATTCAAATTTTGAATTCCAAAAATCAAATTCGATGCAGGTCTCGGCAGTCAAGGTGGTTCTATCAGGAATCTTTGGACCGTGGTGTAGATACTTTAATACCGAGGTGTAGTAATGTCTGGTCGGTGTCTGGTTGCTGTCTGTGGTAGGGAATATTGGGCAGGGAACTAGCTCACCATGGTGCAGATAACTGGATACCGTGGTAAGCGTGTATCTTGTCAGTGCAGACAACACGCTGACCCTGATGTTGCCGGTGTCCACCCTGGTGTGGTCGTATCTGACCACCCTACTCGGTCTGTCCACAGTCTTCTTGATTTCTAATCTGTGGTTGATAGTTTACATTGGCCTCCTCTATCCTTGAATGATTTGAAACCCTAGAAAACAACAAAGATTAGCATTATATATGTGAGGCTTTTAGTTGGGCTTGGGCTGAAAGAAAGTGGGCTTGACAATGGGCTGTAGCCCACTGGATCATGGACTCCGCGGTGCATAAATCTTGGTATCGCGATGAGCCGAGATGAAATCAAGCCCAATTTTTATGATTGGGCTGTCTTGAGTCCAACTATTCTCTTGTTTTCAAATACTACTTTAAATAAATAATGCATGCCTGCTTGTAATGAAAAGTATCCTAAAATGCAGAAGTAAACAAACAAGGTAAAAGCAAAATGCAAACCGGCTTGGGTTGCCTCCTAGGAAGCACCACCGAAAGAGAGTCTGTGACCTGAATTTTCTAATGTTATTCATCCTTCAAGTGGACTGAGGCGTCGCCTCAATTGATCAAGCCTCTAAATATCATTTGACTCTTTGAGTATTTACCTTGAATGTTTCATTTGTGGCTTCATTCTTTAGCTCGAGGACACCATATGGTAACACTTGGTTAACTCGAAACAGTCCCGACCATCTTGATTTCGGTTTTCCTGGAAACAACTTCAATCGTGAATTAAATAATAACACAAGTTGACCAAATTGGAACTCTCTTACCATGATTTTCCGACCATGCCACTATTGCAATTGATTATGGGTAATGCACGCAAGTATATGTATCGCAGACAAGTAATACAGAGTGAGTAGAGTATCGTTCCCACGAGGACTTTTATACTAATCACTAAAATTGGCACAACTAATTGTAAGCCAAGTCAGTCGAGTAAGTTGAGTAGAATGCAAGTAATTAAAAAGACAGCAAGTAAATAGATAGAAATCAGTTGAAGAAGCACTCCTAGGGTTCACAACTTCACCAATTCCAGCCTTAAGCAAGAATCCCTCTTTCACACCATTAATTCTGTCATGTTATTAACCTAGGATTCTAGGGTTTCCCCACTTCCATCGTACGCACCTTCCGATGTCGTACGAATGTACCTTAGTGAAAGACACCGATCCACTCTATTCCTAGGCGATTAGTGTTAAAAGGCCAAACTAAACCAATCCTAAATGGCTATCTAGGGTGCTCACCATCTTTCGATGCACTTGCACGAATAACCTCACCTTCCGACATAAGCCAACCGAGACTATGCAATTTCTAGCATGACATCGATTCCCTCTCCCGAGGCTCCTCTTTGTCTCAAGTTCAATCTCGAGGGTGTTCAGACCAAAAGAAAGCATGAAATATGAAATTGCATAAAGAACACCAAGGAGGCTTACCTTGACAGAATCATATGTATGAAAGAAAAGAACTTCACTTAACACATTGAGGAGGTTCCACTGATCCCCCTAGGAATCTAGGGGTTTAGTTCAACATACTAAAAGGAAATATAAGAGTTTATGAATTATTATATTCATTATAAAAACAAGAAAAGGGGGAGAAGAAACTCTAGATGGTGAAGCCAAATCTCTCGATCCCGACTTCATGAATTATTATTGTGATCCCTTCCTTTCTTCTTCAACTTTTTTTCTATATGTATCTACACATATATATGTGTGTGTGTTACTTGTAGGGGGTGCAGCTCTATATATAGAGCAATTATGCTTCCTCAATTATTGATCTGATCAGTGTGGGATCGGATATGGTGGGCCCCAGCGTTCGGCTCAGCCTCTATTCTGCGAGCAGTTTTCTTATTTTGACCTTAACTTCCTCATTTCTGCTCCGATTTATGATCCATTTGATGCATTGGAATTCTGACTTGACAAGATTTCTAATGATATATTATTTTCCATATTTCTCATATATGGAATATGAGAAATTCCCTGTGAAGGTTACTACATCAGATCAGATATATCTTCATCTTTCTGCACATGTTCTTTCCTTCCCTGCACATCAAACACTCCCAGCAGTATCTAATCCACATGTAAAGCTCTAAAAACTATCATTTACAACACTTCAATCCCAATAATGAAAAGTTATGCAATTAACCTCTAAATGTATGGGAAGTGGCCTAAAACTTAAGATTATATGTCGGGAATGGATAAACACATCATACAAATCATTATATCAACAGCCACGCTCTCACCTTCTCCTTGGTTCTCGAACACTTGTTGACAAAACTCATCGAGTTCATGCAGTTGAAGAAACCTCTTCTCACCGGCCTTTTTCAAGTAGAAGTTGAGTGCCTTGATTGCCCAAGAAGCTTTGTGCTCCAACTCCATAGGAAGGTGACATGCTTTTCCAAAAACTAAGTGATACCGGGACGTACCTAAGGGTGTCTTGAACGCAGTCCGATATGCCCATAAGGCATCATCGAGCTTGTGTGCCCAATCCTTCAGGGAAGTGTTGACTGTCTTTTTGAGTATCCTTTTGATTTCCCGGTTGGATACCTCCGCCAAACCATTGGTTTGAGGGTGGAATGCTAATGCTACCTTGTGGCATACCCCGTATTTGGTCATGAGTTTGACAAGCTGTTTATTGCAAAAGTGGGATCTACCATCACTTATAACCACCCTTGGTGCTCCATATCTTGCGAAGATATTTCTTTGCAAGAACTTAAGAACAACATTAGCCTCACACGTGGGGGAGGCAATCGCCTCTACCCATTTGGAAACACAATCCACATCAAGCAATATGTAACGGTTACCAAATGATGAAGGAAATGGCCCTATGAAATCTATTCCCCACACATCAAACAATTCTACTTCAAGAATTGAATTCAATGGCATGTCATGGCATCTTGAAATATTGCCTACTCATTGACATCTATCACAAGTGGATATGTAGGCAAAAGCATCATGAAAAATAGTTGGCCAATAAAAACCTGGTGCAAGTATTTTCCAAGCGGTTTTGTGTCCCCCATAATGCCCTCTATATGGAGATTCATGACAACTTTGTAGTATGTCAAGCTGCTCATCATTCGGGACACATCTTCTCAAAATATGGTCAGGCCCTATTCTAAACAGATATGGTTCATCCCATATGTATTTCATGCAATCATGCAAAAATCTTTTCCTTTGATGAGCATTGAATTCCAATGGAATGAAATGGGAAACCAATTAATTCACAATGTCCGCAAACCATGGATTACCTGAGGCAAAAAATTGTTCATCCGAAAAGAACTCATTAATGACTGCATTTTCCATGCAATCCTTGTTCTCGGGTCGAGCTAAGTGATTTGCCACTTGATTCTATGATCCCTTTTGGTCCTGAATTTCAAGGTCAAATTCTTGTAGAAGAAGGACCCATCGGATGAGGCGTGGTTTTGCATCCTTCTTTTGGATTAAGTACTTGATTGTTGCATGATCAGTAAACACAATAACCTTAGTGCCGATAAAGTATTATCAAAATTTATCAAAAGCAAAAACTACAGCAAGAAACTCCTTCTCTACTGTTGTGTAGTTGGTCTGAGCCTCATCAAGTGTTCTACTGGCATAATATATTGATGGAAGATCTTGTTTCTCCTTCGGCCTAGAGCTGCACCTATTGCAAAATCACTTGCATCGCACATTAGTTCAAAAGGTAAAATCCAATCGGGGGCAACTATAATAGGTGCAGAAACAAGTCTTACCTTTAATTTAGTAAAAGCTTGCAAGCAGTCATCATCAAACACAAGAGGGACATCCTTTTCTAAGAGGTTACACAATGGTTTTGATATTTTTGAGAAGTCCTTGATAAACCTTCTATAGAAACCGGCATGTCCTAAGAAGCTCCTAACACCCTTGACATTTGTTGGTGGTGGCAACTTTTCGACTAGAGCAATTTTGGCCCTATCTGCCTCCATGCCCTTTTTAGAAATTTTATGTCCTAAAACTATGCCTTCTTTTACCATGAAATGGCATTTTTCCCAATTCAAAATAAGGTTAGTTTCTTTACATCTTTTAAGGACAAGAGACAAATTAGCCCAACATTCATCAAATGAGTTGTGAAACACCGAAAAATCGTCCATGAAAACTTCTATGCATTTTTCAATAAAATCAGAGAATATGGACATCATACATCGTTGAAAAGTGGCAAGTGCATTTTACAAATTGAATGGCATTCGTTTGAACACAAATGTTCCATAAGGGCACACAAATGTAGTTTTCTCTTGATCCTCAGGAGTTATGGCAATTTGGTTGTATCTTGAATAACCATCTAAGAAACAGAAGTATTCCCTACCAGCAAGTCTATATAACAATTCATCAATAAAGGGAAGAGGAAAATGATCTTTACATGTGGCCTTGTTTAACTTGCGGTAGTTCATGCATACTCTCCATCCGGTCACCGTTCTAGTTGGAATCAACTCATTTCCATCATTTGTTATGATCGTCATTACGCCTTTCTTATGCGCACACTGTACTGGACTTACCGATTTACTGTCGGAGATAGGAAAGATTATACCTGCATCCAGCCATTTGAGGATCTCTTTCTTAACTACCTCCTTCATGACAAGATTAAGCCTCCTTTGTCCTTCTTTCGACTCCTTGTGGTTTTCTTCATGCAAAATTTTGTGCATGCATATCGAGGGGCTGATTCCTTGGATGTCGGCTATCGTCCACCCAATTACTTTTATGTGGGCTTGAAGAACTCGAAGGAGCTTTTCTTCTTGTATTGATGTTAGGTCGGATGCAACAATAACAAAAGTGTGAAAGAAGTGCCAAGGAAAGCGTACCTTAAATGTTCCGGTAATGGCTTAAGTTCCAATTCTGAAGGCTCTTGAATGGATGGCTTTAAAGATTTAGATCTTACCTCCAATGGTTCAAAATATGACATATTATGTGATAGCGAGGGACAAGATTCCAATACCTTGAGGACCTCTTGTAGATCTTGATCATCTGAAGACGTCTTTTCGATTAAGACCGATTCGAGAGGATCCTCCGATGTTGTTTCCTGAATCACTGTCCTAGTCACCTGTTCACATGCATCAATGGAGAGAGCTTCACCAGGTTCACTAGGGTGTTTCAACGCATTATAAACATTAAAGGTTACTTCCTGGCCATTCACACGCATAGTCAATTCTCCTTTTTGCACATTGATTAGTGCCCGACCCATTGCCAAGAAAGAGCGACCCAAAATTATCGGGATATTCCTGTCCTCATCATAATCCAAAACAATGAAATCAAAAAGGAATCTGAATTTCTCTACATTAACCAAAACATCCTCTACAATTCCTAGGGGTAAGCCAATGATCTATTAGTTAATTACAATGTCACTGTGGTTGGCTTAACCTCACCTACTCTTAGTTCCTTGAAAACAGTATAAGGCATGAGATTGATGCTAGCACCTAAGTCACATAAGGCCTTTCCTTCGAAACTTTTACCTATGGAACAAGGGATTGTGAAACTACCCGGATCCTTGGGCTTGGGAGGGAGCTTTTTCTGAAGGATTGCACTTGCCTCTTCTGTTAGCGCCACTGTCTCGTAATCAGCAAGCTTCCTCTTTCGTGAGACGATATCCTTCATGAATTTGGCATAGCTTGGCATTTGCTCCTATACTTCTGCAAAGGGGATGTTAATGTGCAATTTATGGAATGTATCTAAAAACTTACGGAATTGGAATTTGGATCGATCCTGCCTTGCTCTTTGTGGACATGGTAATGAAGGGCATGTCTGAGTCAACTGTTTGGCTCTATCTCTCTTCCTTCGGGTTAGTCCTGATGGCTGTGAGTTTTTCTTCGTTGTCCTAAGTTTAGTTGGGGTAGTCTGGTCGTTCTGGTCCCGGGACACCGCGTTGTATCTGCTAGGTACCGCGGTGTGCTGGTTTCCACAGCCTGCTAGGGTACTCGGTGTCCCTGTTGGCTCAATTGCTAGGAACTCTGGCACAGCGATGCTGACATTTGTAAACCATGGTGTTGCTATTGCTAGACACCTGTTGACTGCAGTGGGAGCTTTGGACATCGGGGTGTGATTTGTGGGTTCACCAAATGCTGGAGTGTCCTGTTCTTTTGTTAAAAGATCGGGTTGGTTGAGGTTAAAACTTACCTTTTCCCCACTCCTCAATGTGATGGCATTAACGTGCTCAGATCCGCCTCCCTTTGGATTTATCTCGGTGTTGCTTGGGAGTGATCCTTGTGTCCGTACTCCAGCAACTTGGGCAATTTGGCCTAGTTGTGTCTCCATGTTTTTTCATTTGCGCCTGTAATGTAACAATACTATTAGTGTTGGTTTGCACATTAGCGTTAGTATTTTTGTTAGCTACCATAAGTTCAAGGAAGGCATTTTCTAGCTTTGCAAGCCATTCAGAGTCATTTGGCGCCAGTTTGGGCATTGGTTGGAAACCCGGCAGTTGAGTCAGCCGTTTATTAGCATAAGAAAAGTTGGGGTGATTTCACCAACCCTGATTATAAGTGTTTGAGTATGGGTTGTTTCTAGGGTTACTCCCCATAAAATTTGCCTCCTCGTGTCCGGTTTCCATCTGATAATCTTCAAAGGCCGCCGAGGTTGCTTCGGAGCCCTGTGGCTTCATGGTTGCCATTAAGGCATCCAGCTTGGTGGCGAAGGCTATTAGAGCATCCACCGAGTGGACTCCGGCTGTCCCCTTTTGAGCTTGGTTACATTCCGACACCACGTTTGTTACTAATGCCTCGATGGGGTCATATGCTTCCTCCGGTGTCTTCTCAAGCATTGTACCTCCTTTAACAGCATTAATATACGTTTGTAAGGCATCAAAAATTCCATTATAAAAGGTGTTTACCACTTGCTACATCGAAAGGTCATGGTGTGGACAGTTGTGCAATAAGCCCTTGTAGCGTTCCCCTGCTTCCGGCAAGGTCTCCATCGGAAGTTGCTTAAATGATGTGACGTCGCTTCTCAACTTGGCCATCTTGGAGGGTGGAAAATACTTTGTAAGGAACTTCTCCACAATGATGTCCCAATTGTTGAGGGATCCTGGTGGGAACGAGTTAAGCCATGTCCTTGCTTTGTCCCTAAGAGAGAAAGCAAACAAAGTCATTTTAATGTAATCTTGAGGAACCCCATTTTTCTAAATGTAGCATATAGATTATTAAAAATAGCAAGACGGGCATGAGGGTCATCATTAGTTCCGCCGCTAAATGAGCATGCTGTTTTGATCATTTGGAGCATCGCCTGTCTAATCTCAAACATGTGAGCTTGTACAACCGGTTTGGCGATATTCGATCGGTTGTCCATTCACGGTCTCATATAGTGTCTCATCTTAAGTGCGGGGTTGTGTTGCAGGTTCTCCATGGTATGAGAAGATGAAATCTCCGCAAGTGATTATTCTCGCCTTTTCTCGCTCTAATTCCGGATCAAGCAGTAACAAGTCTTGTTGATATCTCCTACGCATACACCAAGAAACTACAAAACAAGAGAAAAGTAAAGTAAATAAGTTTGGTCGAAGTCAAGTGCTTCACTTCAGGTTGATAGATACACTTTAGTCCCCGGCAACGGTGCTAAAAAATTGTTTGCTATCTAGCCCGCAAGAGCACGGATCGCAAGTAATAAAACCCTAGTGAGAGGGTATTATTCCCACGAGGACTAAAGCCTATAGAGCACGAACTTAAAACACAAGATACTAAGTCAAAACAAGCAATAATTGAGAGGTTACAACAAAGATGTATGAAAAAAGAAGTAAAAGAGAAGCAATATGAAAATAAAACCTAACTTCAAAACGGAAATGATTCTAGGGGTTTGGTTTCACTTAGGTCCCTTTCAACCTTCTTTAGTTTTACCGAATCAAATGAAATGTCCTTTCTTTCCTATCCACGGTTCTAAAGTCACCTAATCTGACTCTTGCCATAACTAGGATGTATCCCTAGGATGATTCTAACCCACTCTATCTCTAGGTCATTAGGATTAAGGGACCAAGGGTCGTGTTCATAGCCGTGTTAGGATCCTAGGGTGATGGCTACCTCTCGGGCCTTCTCACACGTCTCTTCTATTCTTAGAATGACTAACCTACCTCTTGGTATGGTTATTCCTAGGTTATGTTTATGTAGGCGACAAGATTCTCACTCTCGTGGCTCCTCACCGTTCCTGAGGTCAATCTATCGAGTTGGCCAAACATCAGTATATGCATTAGGCATCGTAAACATGAAGGAAATCGAACACTAAGATCTATCCAGACCTTACAAGTTCAAAACACGGTTGAAATGAACACTAAGTTCCACCTACTACCCTAGAAAAGGAAAACTAACCGGACATAGTTATGTTGCAATACATGTTCATCAGATTGAAAGTTACAAAATCGAAAAGAAGAAAAAGGAAACAAAGGAAGATGGGCACTAGAACACCGAAGATTAGCTTGATGCCTTGTCTCCTTCTTCCACGACCCTAGTTTTGACACCCGGGACTTCGTAACTTCACTTTGAGGATTCCTTCCTTCTTTGGCCTACATCTGGCAGCCTCTCAGCTCTGTGCTGAATGTTATGATATGCTGGTGTGTATTTTTGTGAAGGTGGGGAGGTCCTTTTATAGGCAAAGAGCCCCCCTTGTCCTCTTGCACCACTTGCCAAAGTTGTCCAATTAAGGGCAGCTCTGCAGCCTTTGTTGACAATTTCTACCCATTATCTTGTGCACATGGGCCCCACGAACATGTCCACAAAAGTCCAAGCTCGAGTGTGAAAGTGGGTGCACCACGGTGTAGCATTTTGGCACCGTAGTGTGCTGGATCCTGGGCGCTAGACTGCTGGAACTCCTGTTAACACGGTGCACCACCCTGGTATGCTTTGTTTCTGCACGGTTTGTTTCGTGTGACCGTAACTTCCTCATTTTAGCTCTGAATCTTGCCTGGTTTGATGCGTTGGATTTTTGACTCAACGAGCTTTCTGTTGATATCTTACTCGACATATTTTATATTGAGGAAGTCCTGAAAACACCCAAAGATACTTAGAGGATGGATACAATCCTCCTAACAAGTGTATTCAGCCTAATTCACAAAAACAACAACTGGAACGCATGTTCTTAGTTCAAATTGAAGGTTTACAAGTGTGCTTAATGTATAACTTCTATGGCATTAATAGCCTTCATGGTAGAAAAGTAGCTGAAGTTCAAGAAGGCTTCGAGGCATGTCTTAGAAGATGGCTATGTGAAGGCAGCAAATGCAAAGCCTACTCCCCAAATCAAAATGGTTCCAAAGGAGCGAGAGAAGAGTGAAGGGATTTCTGGTGGCAAGCAAAGCTCTTCTTCATCCAATGGAAGGAAATGCTTCAAGTGTCATGGTTTTGGGCATATTGCTTCGAACTGTCAGAACAGAAGAATTGTTACACTTGTAGAAGATTATGCTGATGATGAGGAGAATGATGCAAATGTTGAGGCGACACTTGATGATGAAGAAGAAGTAACTTACACCGATCATGGTATGTCTGTTGTGGTCCAACATAGCTTGAAAGTCCCATATGTGGCTGAGGATGAAAGTTGTGTGAGAAAGAACGTATTTCACACAAGATGTACTACCCATGGCAAGGTTTGCTTGGTTATCATTGATAGTGGAAGTTTTGAGAATGTGGTCTCATTAGAGATGGTGCAGAAGCTCAAGTTGGAGAGCATCCCTCATCCAAGCCCTTACCAATTGTGTTGGTTGCAAAAGGGGAGTGAAATTAAGGCAACAAAAAGATGTTTGGTTGCTCTCTCTATTGGCAAGAACTATAGAAGTATGGTGTGATGTTACCCCTATGGATGCTTGTCATTTGTTGTTACGAAGGCCATGGCAATATGATGGAAGAGTATTGCATGATGGCTACAAACATACGTACTCTTTTAAGATCAATGAGAAGAAGATTGCATTGGGGCCATTGCCACCTTCTGAACTCAGTCCTTCAAAGAAGGAAGTGAGCGCTTTCACGTCCAATTGTGAATGGAAGGATGAATTGAAGAAGGTTCATGATGTTTTGGCTCTTGTAGTAGTGGAGGAGAATCAGCAATCCAAGGAACCACCATCTGTTATGAAGCCAATTCTAGAGGAGTTCCAAATTGTTATGCCTGAAGAAATTACACATGGGCTTCCCCCTTTGGGGGACATTCAACATCGAATCGACCTTGTGCCCGAGGCTATTCTTCCTAACAAATTAGCATATAGAATGAGCCTAAAAGAGCATGAAGAACTCCAGCGACAAGTAGATGAATTGGTTAACAAGGGTATGATTCGAGAGAGCATGAGTCCATGTGCAGTACCAGCTTTATTGGTGCCAAAGAAGGATGGATCGTGGAGAATGTGCATAGACAGTCGAGCCATAAACAAGGTTACTGTTGGGTACCATTTTCCCATCCCCAGGTTAGATGATTTACTTGATCAATTGTGTGGTGCTTCTATTTTCTCCAAAATTGATTTGAGGAGTGGTTATCATCAAATAAGAACGAGGCCTACAGATGAATGGAAAACAACGTTTAAAACTCAAGATGGCCTATATGAATGGTTGGTTATGCCATTTGGGTTGTCTAATGCTCCTGGCACTTTAATGAGGTTTATGAACCACATTCTTAAGCCATGCATTGGATCATTTGTTGTGGCATATTTTGATGACATTTTGGTGTACAGCAAGAACAAGGAGGAGCATGTACATCACCTTAAAGAGATCTTCCTTATTTTGAGGCAACAAAAGTTGTATGTTAATTTGAAGAAGTGTGATTTCTTTGCTCCTAGTGTGGTGTTTTTGGGGTATGTTATATCAAAAGAGGGAATCAATATGGATCCAAGTAAGGTGGAGGCTATACTTAACTGGCCAACGCCAGCTTCATTGCATGATGTGAGGAGTTTCCATGGCTTAGCTTCATTTTATCGAAGGTTCATCAAGGGATTCAGCTCTATCATTGCTCCAATCACCGAGTGCTTGAAGGGTTATAAGTTCAAGTGGACTTCTAAGGCTAATGTAGCTTTTGAGCTACTAAAGAAAAAGGTAGCTGAAGCTCCCATCCTTGTTCTACCAAATTTTAACAAGGTATTTGAGGTTGAATGCGATGCCTCTAATGCGGGCATTGGAGCTATTTTGAGCCAAGAAGGAAAGCCTATTGCCTTCTTCAGTGAGAAGTTGAATGATGCAAGAAGGAGGTATTCTACCTATGACAATGAGTTCTATGACATTTATATAGCTTCACTAGAGTCAATATCTCCTAGCCAACCCATTTGTCTTATACTTAGACTATGCGGCATTGAAATTTATTAGTCAACAGCACAAGCTACACAAGAGACATGCTGCTTGGGTAGAGTTCTTCCAATCCTACAACTTTACTATCAAGCACAAGTCTGGTGTTCAAAATGTAGTCGCAGATGTGTTGAGTTGAAAGCATACCTTATTATCAACCATGGAGGTGAAAGTGGTTGGATTTGAGGTCTTCAAGGAGCTTTACAAGAATGATGTGGATTTCAACTGAATATGGCAAAATTGCAAGTCGGGTTCTTTTCAGCAATACCCTATTCTTGATGGCTTCCTTTTTTGTGCTAATGCATTATGTGTTCCATGTTGTTCCTTGAGACAAGTAATTTTGGCTAAAGCTCATGGTGGTGTCTCGGGAGGATATTTTGGCCGAGAAAAAACTCTTGCTCTTGTTTGATCTAATTTCTATTGGCCAAAGATGTACAAGGATGTGGAGAAATTTGTGAAGCGGTGCAGGACTTGTCACCTGGCCAAAACAAGAAGTCAAAATTCAGGATTATATACTCCAATTCCAATTCCTAATGCTCCATGGGAGGATGTGAGCCTTGACTTTGTTATGGGGCTGCCTCGAACTCAAAGGAACAAAGACTCTATTATGGTTGTTGTCGATAGATTCTCCAAGATGTCTCATTTTGTCCCTTGTAACAAGACAGATGATGCATCACATATTACCGACTTATACTTTAAGGAGATTGTGAGATTGCATGGAATTCCTAGAACAATGGTGTCCAATCGTGATTCAAAATTTGTTGGCCATTTTTGGAGGACATTATGGAGGAAGCTGGGCACATCATTGAATTATAGCAGCTCTCATCATCCACAAATTGATGGACAAACAGAGGTTACCAATTGAAGCTTGGGAAACCTGCTCAGATGCTATGTGGGCAAAAAAATCAAGCAATGGGACCTCATTCTTCCCCAATCGGAGTTTGCCTACAATCATTCATTCCGTGCACCATAGCATTAGTAAGAGTTCTTTTGAAGTTGTTTATGGTGCTAATCCTTGTAGCCCTTTGGACATAGTTCCTCACCCCACCACGACACAATTCAGTGGAGATGCTGATGAAAGGGCAAAATAAATTAAGAAGCTGCATGAGAGTGTCAAGGCAACTATTTATCAGCAAAATAACAAGTATATGCAAGCTGCCAACAAAACTAGGAAGCAAGTGGACTTTAATGTTGGTGATTTGGTCTAATCCATCTGAGAAAGGAGAGGTTTCCGCGAGGCAAATTTGGAAAGTTGAAACCAAAGGCTGATGGTCCATTCAAGGTGCTCAAGCGAATTGGAAAGAATGCATACGAGATCGAGCTAGCAGAAGGTTATGGAGTATCTCCAACTTTCAATGTGGCTCATCTAAGTCCCTATCATGGAACAATGAGGACTTGGGGACAAGTCTTTTTCAACTCGGGGAGATTGACATTGGAGTCAAGCAAATTTTTTTTCAAACAAGCATTTATGGAAATTGGTGGGCTATTGAGCCAATTCAATTGGTGCTAGCTAATCTCCTTGGTAAGGAAAGAGCAATTAATGAAGATTGGTGCCAGACATAACCCAAAATTCTCCAACCAATGCATGGAGGGCTGTTTCATGCATTTATCATTTATCTTGGGAGTTTTCATCTCATTTTGGGCAGACTTAAATATTGTAACCACAAAACTCTTTGAGTTTTCTCTCTTTGTCTCTGTATCTCTTGGATTCCATCTGAGAGTGGTGAGTCACATTTGGGTCTGTATCCATACTGATGTGAATCAAGATAAGGATATCAAGAATGGAAGTCAATATCAGTTATATGGGAAAGAGGAGATCAAAGGAGAGCAAAACGAGCAACAAGATATGAAGCAAATCTGCTAAAAATAATTAGTATATTACAATTTAAATAAATTAGAAGAGTATATTTTTGTTATCTTTAGGAAATATTTTGGTTTCCTAGGAATATCCTTAAGATATCTTTTTGATATATTTAGATTATATTTACCATATCTTTAGGATAGCTATTAGAATATATTTATAAACTTCTATATTTTTATTAGGAGTCTATAAATTCCCAAGCGAGTCACATTTTATCTTTCATTCATTCAGATAATAGATCAATAAGAGTGAAGTCTTATTTTATTTGGTTCTCTGGAGCTGTCAAACTTGTCGGAGTAATCCGTGGTGTTCAACCCCGACTTATCAATCAACATGTCCATAGTTGATTGTAGCATCTTCACTGTACCAAGGTTCTTATCCCTTTATAAGTAATGAGTCAAGGTTCCATCTTTAGAGCTTGAGAAGGACACGTTTCTTGGAGACCTTAGTTGAATACGGGTTTCATCACAAGTTGGTGAGATTCATATCATACTTGATATCGGGTTTCATCACTATGTAGGCGAGGTTTGCATCATTTGGTATCAGAGCCAATGTTCTAAGTCAGGCTCGATCTATCCTTTAGGTTATCTTTCTTTTTTTTTCATTATCCTTTGTTTTTGCCTTCTTGAAAAAAAAGAAAAAGAAAAAAAGAGAGAGAAAAGAGGAAAGGAAAAGAAGGCAACCAAAAAAGGAAAAAAAAGAGAGAAAAATAAAAGGGTGCAAAGACCGGGAAAAGAAAAAAAAAATTGAGCCAACATGGTGATTGAGCTTCAAAGAAAGAGGTGTTCAAGCGACTTCCACATAAAGATAGAACAACTTGAGTTCTCCAGCATTCGGATTTGAGGACAAATCTCTTTCAAGAGGAAGGGAATGATGTGTATCAAGACAAGGATGTCAAGAATGGAAGTCAATATGAGTTACACAGGAAACAGGAGATCAAGGGAGAGCAAAATGAGCAACAAGATATGGAACAATATTTGCTTATATTTGTAAAATGTAACTAGTATTTTACAATTTAAATAAATTAGAAGAGTATATTTTTGTTATCTTTAGGAAATATTGTGGTTTCCTAGTAATATCCTTAAGATATCTTGTGGATATATGTAGATTATATTTACCATATCTTTAGGATAGCTATTAGGATATATTTATAAACTTTTATATTTCTATTAGAAGTCTATAAATTCTCAAGAGGGTCATATTGTATCTTTCATTCATTCAGATAATTGATCAATAAGTGTGAATTCTTATTTTATTTGGTTCTTTAGAACTATCAAACTTATCGAAGTAATCTGTGGCATTTAATCCCGACTTATCATCAACCCTTCATAGTTGATTGTGACATATTCACTATACCAAGGTTCTTACCTCTTTATAGGTAATGGGTCAACATTCCACTTTTAGAGCTTGAGAATGACACATTTCTTGGAGACCATAGTTAAATACGGGTTTCGTCACGAGTTGGTGAGATTTATATCATACTTGATATTGGGTTTCATCACAGTGTTGGCGAGGTTCGCATCACATGCTCTCAATTCTTTGGGGTGGTAAGCTATGTATCTATTTGAGAATTAAGTCTAGAGAAATCTGAATTCTTTGTGGCCGGCATCCCTAAAGCACAGGCGAATATACTTGTGACTATCTTGAGATTTAGTATTGGCACTTGAACCATTAGTTAACTAGGTGTTCCTTTGATCACAACAAGATTAAGAGCACATGATTGTCACGCTCTTGTGGACAAGATCACTCCCAAGGTGAGATCTTCGCCAAGGTGAGATCTTCGACATCCAAATCTTTATCATATGTAAGGTGACTTCAGTTGATTGCGTCAGTTTTACAGAGATGATCTAATTCTGGTGTGCACACTTCATCCTTACAAAACAAGTGATCAAACACTTTCTTGTGGAAGGGGGAGCCTGAGATTGCAAGGGGTGCAGAACTCAAATTGTCTGCCATATGTCTTCCTAGGAATGAAGAGGGTTTGGGTATAAAAGATCTCCACACTTGGAACCAAGCATGTGCCTTCGAAGTGTACAGTCGTTGCTCACTAGTGCTGGTTCTATTTGGGTGGTTTGGGCCACTTGCTAAAGTTCAAGAGCATTCGGTCAATCCCAATTCCATCATCTTGCACACGGTGTTGGAGGAAGCTTCTCAAACTTAGGGACATGGCATACAACTTCCTTTCCTATAGGATAGGACTCGTCACTCTATATATTTTTAGTCTGTTAATTGGTCAGGCGTAGGGCCGCTTCACACCAACCTTCCCAGTGGATTCCAAGCCTTCCCCTCCATAGGTAAGCACTCGAAACTTGACATGGTTTATAGGATTCTTCATGGCACTAGCCAAGGGCAAATGACTCGAAGATAGTAAGCCTCACTCAGAGGGCTCGAGCATTAGTAGTATATGTCGATTGTGACACTGCATTATGGGATCACAAGACTTCCTTCTCTATGGTTTCTACCTGGGATGCACTTCGAGTCAAGGGGTCTAAGGTCGTATGGCATAATATTTCGTGGTTCCCTGAACATATACCGAGACTCTCTTTTATTTCTTAGCTCACAATATTGGATTGATTATCCACGAAGGAAACAATGGCTCGCTCGATGGAGCTCCATTAACACGCAATGTGTATTTTATGTGGTGTGCATCGAATCCCGGGACCATGTGTTCTTCTTATGCAATTACATTGGAGGGATTTGGAGCTCCATTCTCGCAAATATTCAGATCTCGCAAGTCGTAGGCAATTGGTCATATGAGTTGAGTTGGGCCATGAGAGGGAAGCACTTTCATCTAACAATTTATGGCCTTGCTTTCACAGCTTACATCTACACAATATGGAAAACAAGGAACCATAAGATCTTTAGTAACATCAATCCTGCATCGAGCTTACTGGTAGGTTCAGTAATGAGATTGATCGGATCTCGTATATACTCCTTATGTCCCTGGGAGCAAATCTAAACAACTCCCCACCTTAAAGGATTCATTTCTCATTGATAATTTGTTGTTTTTTGGTTCATTTTGATGTAATATTTTATATGTTGTGGTGCGCTCTCTCATGTACATTTTGTGCAGTTTATTAATGAACATACTAATTATTGACAAGATAAAAAAAATTAATTACATATAGAGATTATATTCGAATTTAAGAATATAATTTAGAAAAGTTGTGAGCCATAGGTTAATTAGCATTGATTGAATTTCTCTACTTGTTTCCCGATTATTGTTTGCTTTCTTTTTCCTTTAATTGCATACTTTATTTTGACTCATCTAGCTTGGAACTGATTGCTTGGGTTACTGGTTAATCGGAATTTGGCACTCCTCGTGAGAACGATGCCCTTACTCATACTCTGTATTGCCTATTCGATATGCATACTTGCTTGCAATTCTAAATTTATTGCAATATGGGGAAGATCAGAAGATTAATCAAAAGGGCAACAATCGATTTTAAGTCCTTTGTGATTATTTCTTTATCACAAATCATTACAAATAATGATAAACTCACCATATGGGTAAAGTCTCATCACCTTGTGATAAGACAATGATTATAGGATAATTATATAGCGTGTGCAAGAAGTCAGCTTGTCTTCTTGGGGGTTGTACCATTATAAGATGATTATGTGGGTATAAAAGGTTTGATTTAAACCTTTTGTAGAATAGGACTTTCATCCAACACTTTGTTATAATGATTAGAATTACTTGATGATGTGCGAAGTTGAGCTAGGGTCATATTGTGATGTGAGACATAATACTTGCTATATGTTGTATGACAAGATGATTGGGTACCTGGCATGAGAATATATGTCTAAGCATATCTTTACATTTATTTGGTTATACACTATTTACATATTCTCTTGCCTCTTTAGCTCTTTCAACTGCCTTTCTTGAAAATATTCTCTCTTTACATCTGGCTGAGATATATTTCTTCAAAATATTTGCCCTCTTGACATTCAACCGAAATATATTTCTTGAAGCACTTGCGCTCTTGATGTTCAGCTCACCATCTGTCTCTTTTTGAAATATCATGAATAATATTGAGTCATTCAACTTACTCACTTGTATGCATATCCATTTCCTCCATTCGTCTCACTTGAGCTTCTCATCATTGGACCTTGAAAGACTTTGATTTCATTCTTCGAGTTTGCATCTTGGGTCATGTCAAATATAGGGTATGTAACGTTCATAATAAATTGAAGTACGATTGCAGTAAATGGGAATAATGATGTTGACGAATAAAGTGCCTGATCGGGCCACTACCCTATCTCACCTTCTTGAGTAGGTACACAGATACCTTATCTTAACCATTTGATCTTTTCGGAAGTGAGAGTTGGATAACCACCCTTAGGGGACATCTAAGGTGACGACTTCATTTTCCTTCTCTTGAATCCATTACATAGTTGTTGGATATCCTTTTTATATAGTCAGGTATGAAGGATGATTCTCCTAAAATTGGAATGTTTTAAATAAGAAGCTGTCAACTTCTTTCCAGCCTGCTAAATGGGCGAAAAACAGTCCATTCCTCTTGTGCAGAGACTATATCGAGGACCAAAGGATATCCATATATCCTACCAGAAATAACTTCACCCTCCACTTTATATCAAAGAAATGGCTTGGCTACTTCTCTAAATTGCAAGAGCTTTCTCTAATCATAAGTTCTATTAGGAGTTTTGGTGGCCCAAATTCTTTTGCCCTTAAGAGAGAACTTATTAGCCCATTCCATCCCAATGGAACTTGCCTTAATAAAGATGAGCAAGAGTTGCCTTACAGTGGACAGAAGCTCTATTCCATATTATCATGCCACAAGCCTCCTCTGGTTGATAGAGATTAGTTCAACCCTCCTTCTCACCCCCAATCATTGTTTGCTTCTCCTTTCCAAAAAAAACATACATATGTGTACCATTTTAGAAAACCTTTCAAAGATGATAAAATGGGAAACTGATAGCTGGACATGCTTTCAATAATAGATGCCATAAGTTGAAGCCTCCTAACATAAGATGCAGCATAGTTGTCCCGCTTCTCATACAAGTTTGAAATTAGCTATGATTAATCATGTATTACTCAAGAACAAAATCATTAACATTTAATATCTTGGTCACTAAAAATTGTTAAAATACTCAAAATGTAGTGTAGGCCTTTTACATGAGGTCAACTTTCTTGTGCCATGGTACATAGAAGTATAATTTTTTAGCATGGTTACATTAAGAAATGTAGATTTCACAAATCCATATTATCAAATTAATTATATTCTAGAAAAAATATTATTCTAACTAGATTTGCATCCCTTGCAAGTGTGCTTACATGCAAAAGATTAATTTATTATAGATCAAAACGATCATGTAAATTCAAATTTATTAAAGTCATACAATGCCATCCTGAATCCAACATATCAACAAGTGATCAAGCATGATAGGTAGTTTACTTGTCCACATATTAGAGGCCAAGAGAGTAAGGGAATCCAGTAGAAGGCAGCCAGTTGCCCCCGGCAATGAACCGAGAGGTAGTGAATGCTTGTGCCTCATTAGCTGTAATTACCCTATAACCCCTCCAATTCACTCGATTTGCAGTGCTCGATCCTGCACCTGTGTTCGCATGCTCAGCATAGTAGAGCGTATTGAGTGCAAAGTTGCCATTCCACTCATACCATCCTACGGGATTGATGATGTCACTAATGGAGCTCTGCATTACCACTGTCCTCGAGTACATCTTCCACGGCCGTCCTAAGTATGTTTGAACATTGCCTTTCACAGCTTGCAGGTCAGAGGTTGCACCAATTCTACATTTTTGAATCACTATTCCTGAAAAGTATTGTTTGTTTAGAGATTTCAATATTCTAATACTTGTGGAATATCAAAAATATATTTGTATTTTCTTGTAAGTGGTAAACCTGAAATACTGACAAAAAAGTGATAAACTTGAAATCCTACAAACAACATATTCTCCTGTACATCTAACAACAAATGTGTTTGTATTGATGTACATGACATGGATGTATGAACTACTCGACCAAGCATAAAACAGTCCTTATGACATGATGTACATAACTGTTTTCCACTAGATTTGATTCTTTAATTGGTTAAAAAAAATTACTCCAGCAATTGTTGCACTAATTTACTTCCATACCTGTGTTCTGGTTGGGGTCATCCCGGCCCTGAGCGGTGACCATGTTCCTTTGGCCAGGGTTGGGTCGACGAGCATGGATGTCACAATTTTGTAGCACAGCGGCTGCATTTCCAAATATAAAGTCAATTGTGCCTGCTATAATGCACTGGACATAGAATTGACGAAGGGAGTGGACATAGAGGGTGTCTTGGTAAGCCAGCATGTCACATCTGTAAAAAGCAGCTAAATCAGCGTTGACACGCAGTGCAACTGCTTGGTGCTTCGATGGCCCTGCTGTGTTTTGAAAAGTGATATCTTTTGCCAAGAAACCATCCCCCACAATAGCTGCACATACATATAGCGTTAATCAAGGTAGAGCTTATATATAAAAATCCATGGCACCAATGAAACTATTAGCATATCGGTATGTGTTGGGAGCTTGTTTGCTGGGTTTCCTTCTAGTAGAGTTCTGCATGTTAATGAGAACTCTCAGCATTTGTTCATTACTTTGAATAGTTCAAAGAAAATAGAGTAAAAAAATAAAGTTTAAGGGGTTGCTACACTTCTATATAAACTATTCTGATATCAACTGATAATATTTAGAACTGTAACACATTCTATAGGAAGGTTTAAAAATTCAAGGAACTTGAAAATTGTAACACCCAATAATCATGCATGAAATTTAACAAATATAAGGGATAAATGTATGTAATTTTATAAATGAATGTGCATGAATTCATTCATTGTCTGTCCTAAGTGAAACTTTGGTTTTCGATATGTGGCAAATTAAACGTGTCTTAATGTATTGATTCATGACTTAATCAATTTATCATATGACTAGTCAATCTTTGTTATTATATTTATATATAATTAAATTATATATATCATGTGCATGAGGTGGTAATTAACTTTCCACCTATCATTATTCTTTGCTCCCTCATCTTCTCCACCGCTTCTTTCACTTGTAATCAGTTATAAGTAACTAATGCAACATAAAAAAAATCAAATAGAACAGAAGAATAGGAAAAAAAAATATTCAAAGACATGGAGAAAAGTAGACAAGCCAGCGAAGGAGAGGAAGATGAGGTAAAGCCTAGTATTTAATTAGAGAATGAATATATACAAGTTCACTTACGAGCTTCCCGTAACAAAAGTCATTGGAATTACTTGTCATATTACTCTAATCATTTTAATAAATTGTATCTTCCTAGATTTTCAAGTAGCAACATAAGAAGCTAAAGTATTGAGTAATTAGAAGGTGATATGAGCATAAAGTTCAAAGTTTTAGAAATGCAAAATGTTTCTGGACGATGATTACTGGGCATAATTATTGCAAATCTATTACTAGAATTGTTAGTCTTTTCTTTCTCACCATTGACTTTTCTCTCTTAACATCATTGGAGATTACCAAATAACTTAAGTTATCCTTAACAGTTAAGAATATTAAGAATATTTATAGTGGAAGATGTTGGTGTCTAAGAAAACATAATCAGGTGAAGATGGTAGTAGTTAATTGCTAAATTCATTGTAATCTTATATTAACCATAAATATGAGGTTTCCAGTTCTAATATATAGAACTCTATGAGATATTTTAAGTAGGACAAGTTCACTTAAATGAATATATTATTGCGCGAGCAAATTCTCATCTTATAATTAGATGATAGGGTCTGCGAAGTCAGAAATAAGCATCTTGAGGGTCAAATTCAGTGAAGATTGTTCAACATTATTGTGAGTACTTTATTCATTTGTAAAAGGATATAAATAATACATAATACCAATAAGGTTATACGATACATGATATGGTAAGTGATTGTATATAATATATGTATTATAAAGGTAATAAGTTAAATATACGACTCTCTGTGCTTGTTGGTTTCATTGTACTATGATTTGAGGTGAGTACTCTATTCATTGTGAAATGATACAATTTATACGGTTAACAAATTATATGATTTATTATGGTAAGTAAGCAATTGAATAGATTATATGGTTCTATTATTTTATGATTCAGTGTGAGCATTTTATTCATTTGTAAAATTGTATAAATATATGAAAGGATGTATATGAATATGGTATAATAAGTGTTTGAATATATGGTCTAACCGTGATTGTTCAATTGACTGTGTTATGATTAAGGGTGCTTACCCTTATTCATCTAAGAAATGATATAAGTATATATAAATGATACAAAAAATATTATATAGTGAATGATTTAATGGTGACCATTTGATTCATCTATGTTGTAATGAAAGTAAAGGATGTACTTGTTTATCTAATATAGATGAGTCAGTCAACACATGCATATAACATGACATGACATGTGTCTAAGAGAATGAGACATGCATATGCATATCCCGTAAGCGATAAATGATGATCCAAATATCTCTCAAGAGGGATGTCCCGGAGGGGACGAATGACCACTAATCAATTGATAAATGTTACACGAATGATGATATGAAAGGTTTTCGTAAGGGACACGATGATATGAAAGGTTCCCATGAGAGACATGATGATACGATATGCTTTTCAGAAGGGATGAATGGACCACTGATCAGCTAGTAATATTTACAATTACCCGAAAGGGTTTACTTGTCAGTTGGTAATGTGCATGCATTCACGACTGCATTAGGTCATTGGATAGTCATATGACACTGCATTCATTCTTGAGTCCATGTGACTATTCGATATTGTTGCATGAAGTAATAATGGTGTATGCTCAAGTGATTTTGGTATCCGCTATGAAGTTCAATAAACTTGGTGAACTTCTTGTAAATGGAAAAGGTAAAGTTAAATATATCTTTATCAAATTATGAACCATTTGTTGTAAGTTAAGAGAAATGAAGACATAGTTATCCAATTTGTCAAGTTATACAGATATATAATTAATGTTCATTTTATATTGAATTAAGTACTTACTGAGATGCTGCTCACACCCTTCTGCATAATTTTTTTTTTTTTGGTAAAGTTGAGTTTCACTTAATCGTATGGCAAGCAGAGGTAGTTTCTGATAGTGGGGATCGAATGAAGGATTTGACATATATAAATTATACTTAATAGCGATAAATTTGACTAGATATATAGTTACGTAATGTCTGTTGCGACCCGTATAGTACTTTGTATAGTTTAGTACTGTTAATTTGAATTAATTTCAGACATTTTCCTTTCTGCATTTATAAGTCATGTTTAGCAGACTCCTTTCTAGTATGGAATATGCATAATCATTTTGGGAAAAATTATGTCGAAATTTCGAGTCGTTGCAAATATTATCCTTATATTAACAAAAATGTCATATCTTGAAATGTTTATGATGATCAGCCATTTTCTTAGCTTATTTTAGGAAATGAACTCCAAGTCATGCACAAACAAGTTGAGTTATAAATAGTATTTCGTCTGTACTATTTCAGAAATACATAAATTATGGTACGTATATCATAGAATATTAATTTAGACATCATTTGTAATGGATGATACTTGTGTGTAAAAGATATTCATAAAATAGTCATGCTATGGGTTCTGTATCGAAAAGCCATTTGAAAATAGTTGTGTTTGAACTATTGTTTGAATATAAGACCTTAGTGTGCCATTTGGTTACAACAAAATAAGGATAATGTAGAGATTACGGTACGAATATTAATGCTTTGTTCACCTATGTAGAATATTCTAAATTTTCAGAATTCTTTTCTAAAATGATTGAAGAAGTGTTAAAAAAAACACATTTACTCATATGTAAAATGAATATTTTTATTGGAAAATTCGTCTCTTCATTTTTCTTATCTTTATATATATAGATCAGAGATTTTTTTTAGCTTTTCACTTTTCTGCTAACTTGTTATTTCCTTTCCTCAAACTTTTGTTTGTAAATATTTTTGCCACATATAAATTCTTTATTACTCAAATAATTTAATTCAATTTATAATTTATAATTTTTTTTATATCATATAACATAAGACTTTCAAATTAACATAAAAAGGAGAAGGGATGTTGAGTAGAAAATAGACAATTATTTCTTTAAAAGTAAATAAGGTCTAAATAACTAATCCAGTATGGAGGTGGGCTTATGCAAATTAGGATAGTGGCTGGCCACTTTAGGTATTATATAATGTACTTATAACATCTTACTTTACAAATAAACTTAGTTATAAAATATGAGTTTCGCCTATTTTACAAAAATAATCAAATACATATATATTCAATGTTGATAGATTTTACATATTTTACGATATTTTTATAATTAACTTCTTTTAATCAATAATTGAGCTTCATTTTTCTATAGTACATGAGATTTCTTGTAAATGGATAGACTTCTTAATCAACCTTGTCAAATTAATGCAAATAATGCAAATATATATATTAACTACAGAAAATTCTTAACTGTGAATTGCTAATATAACTTACAATTTATTTTAAATTAATGAACTATAAAGTACAAAAAAATTAACTAATTAATTGTATATTGCGATTTCCTATGTTAAAAAATCTAGGGATTTCTACTATTCCCCCTTCGATCTTGGATTGCTAGAATCCGAATGACTAGATTTTATCAAGTGTTTGTCACTTAATTTCGATTTATATAACATTTTAGAATAAAAAAGTAAATTGAAAATTAATTAAAAGGGAAGAAGGAAGGAGCAACAGGAGAAAGTCTTGTATGTAATGTGTATATTACGTGATAATACTAACATACAAATAGAATTTAGTTATTTTAAATTTTTAAATTTTATTAAAAAATTCTTTGAAATAATGTGACACCATATCAGTACCATCACGTAATATACTCGTTACACACAATACTTACTCTGCCAATAGGGCCATGTCGGTCGGTCCAACACCACCCATTGAGGCTGGTTAATGATCCTCAACGTTCAATCACCAAAATGCAAAGTCACTTGTTAACATTTAAAAGAAGTTTGGGTTCAGAATGGGTTTACACATTCAACCGGGAGACCACAAAATATGATAAATGTGATCATATAAAATGGTAATATAGCATACTAAAATGTGGACCATTAAACAAAAGAGATTATGGTAGGATTCACTAATTCTAGCTCACATATTATCATGACATTGTGTCATAATCTGATAAAATACATATTGTCATAGATTAATAGTTTGTCTCCTACTTTTTGGAGGATATTCAGCGTAAGAATCCTAAGGTCTCTTGGCACAAACTTCTTTGGTTTCAAGGCCATATTCCCTGGGCTTCTTTTATTTGTTGGTTAGCTATTCACAATAGACTAGTAACTAAAGATGTTATCTCTTGCTGGAAGCAATTGTCTCGTCTTCTTTGTGAATTTTGTGGCATGCAAAATGAAACTAGAGACCACATATTTTTCTCTTACCCAGTAACCAAGCCAATCTGGTCTTCCATTTTGGTGGGCCTAAATGTATCGAGGAATGTTGGAGACTAGTTTTTTGAACTCGACTGGTCGGTCAGACATAGAAAAGGAAGATCATCTCACTCCACAATTTATAAATTGGCTTTCACCTATTATACATTTGGAAGGAAAGGAATTGTCAGATTTTCCAGCTAGGCCTTAGATCTACTCTTGAATCTCTACTACAGTTATGTACATGCTAAAACTTAGAGTAACTGCTTTTCCGAAGTTAGGCCACTTTTTGATTAGATCCTCAGTATAGGATTCTGCAGCTGTAACTTTGATCTTACTCTTTTGTATATTTACTTAGTTCAATGAAAGTTGCTTCAATTACCCCCAAAAAAAAAGTTTGTCTCCTACAAATCCAATCCTTAGTGTAGACGTTTAGTTCTATTATCATTAAATTATGATGAATATCAATGTTGTAATGAAAATTTTCATAATATTAAAATTTTTCATGGTATGTTCAAATATGAAATTATCATAATCAATAAGTATATCTTATTGTCTGGGAAAATGTATTATAATATTATATTACAATGAATTTTTATTACACATCATAGTTTTTACATGTAAAGTTTATTGTAATATATTATTATATGAGTCAAAATTTTGGCAAATGGTTGGTATAATTTTTACATATAAAAAACGTGAAGTTATTGAATTATAACCAATTTTATAGTTATTTTATTTGTATTTGTCCAACTTTATAACCAATTTTATAATTTCCTAAATGGACACTCACATTTTGACATTTGGCTCAAGAAAATTTTATGAATTATTTTTCATATAACCTTAGCATTCCAAGTGATTTAACAATACTTGAACCTATCATCTCAGAGATAAAAATCGTTTTGTAGATTTATTACAATTTAGGAATTCAGGAATTCAACCTGTTTCGAATGATTTTACCTGCCATTGCCAAAAAATTCAACTTATATACAACAGTATTTACAATCAAACACGTAATCCAATATACAAAATTCAAAATGTTATATGAAAAACCCAAAAATTGCATTTAACCTAAAATCTCCCAAAGTTACCGTAGCTGGACAATTTAGAGTTTTTTCCCCTGTAACAGCTGAGATTTAATTTTTAATATAGTAAAACTAGACTACAAGTGTCCTACCATTCTGCCACGTAGTCTTCCCAGAATTGTTCCACGTGTCCAGCTATGCGATACACATTTTCGTTTCTTTTTAGATTAATTTATCGCCTTTTTCTTTGACTTTTTTGGTCGTACAAGGATATTAGTATCTCTTCTTTTCCACGGAGAGATCGCACACCATTTTCCCCGCTCCCTCCCTCGCCTCTGCCCATCATCGCCGAATCCTAAGGCGCTGAAAGGTAAGAATCATTTTTCTTCGTTGCTTTTTGCCTCGCCTCCGGTCCTCACCAATTAATATTCTTCTCGGGAGAGAGAACTAGATATTTAGGAGAGAGAGGTAAATTTTATTATCATATTCGCTAGCTTACGCTCAACAGGCTTCAACCAACTCAGTCTATTATTACAAGATAGCCCCTTTACTAACTATGTTTACGAAATACTCCTTCAACTTCTAACTTTATCTCAACGTCATTCCACCAAACTCTTTAGCCTGTCACATTTTCATCCTCCTCTCATAACAATATCCTCCCCTCGACAGGCACCTTGTCCTCAAGGTGATGACTTGGAAACTTCAGCTTCAAGTCATACAGAAATTCCCAAGAATCATCGTCAAATAGTCCAGAAGAGCATAAAACAAGCACTTGAGTATCAGCAACTCGTCCCTTTGAACCATCCGTCTTGCCAGAATAGCCACTGGCTCTAGAGACTGACCTGGAGAGAGGTCACGGAATAAGGAAATGAACTGGGTAGGGACCCCTAAGCTGCCTTGAGCAGAGAAACATGGAACACATTATGAATCTTAGCTGCAACACGGAGTTGAAGCTTGTAGGCTACCATACCAATTCATTGTAGGACTTGAAAGGGACCATATAATACTTGGGTGATAGCTTTTGCACAGCCCGAGCATGCACGGAATGTTGACGATATGGTTGAAGCTTAAGATATACCCAATCGCCAACCTTAAATTTGCTCTCTGTACAATGTTTGTCAGCTTGTTGCTTCATTCTATGTTGGCTTCGTGAAATATGATGTTTGAAACGCATGATAACTTGCTCTTTACTAGTTAACTGAGCATCAAGGGCAACCATAGCAGAATCCCCAAGTACATAAGGCACATGCTGCCATAAAGGGCTTTATATGGACTCATTCTTATTGTGGAATTATGGGTAGTATTGTACCTCCATTCAGCCAGAGCCAACCAACGGATCCACTATTGGGGAAACTCCCCTGCCATGCACCTTAAGTAGCATTCTAGATAGTGATTAAGTACTTCTGTCTATCCATCTGTTTGAGGATGGTAGGCTGAAGAGTGTCGTAAGGCAACCCCTTGTAATTTAAAAAGTTGCTACTAGAACGAGCTCATGAAGATTGGATCTCGATTGCTGACAATGCTCTTAGGAAAGCCATGTAGCTTGTAGACGTGGTCGAGGCACTACCGTGCTATTTGAGCTGCTGTGTAAGGGTGGGAAAGCCCAACAAAATGTGCATACTTAGTCAGCCTATCCACCACCAGCATGATGGAGTTCCTTCCTTCTAATTTTGGAAGACCTTCTATGAAGTCGATTGTGAGATTAGTAAAGATCCCAAAAGGCACGGGTAAAGGCTATAATAACCGAGGACTTGCTACTACCTCAATCTTATTCCTCTAGCACACGTCACAACATCTAATGAACTCTCGTATGTGGCGACGTAAGCCCTTCCAGTGAAAGAGACTTGTGAGACGTTGAGTAGTGGCAATCACTCCTGAATGACCCCCCATAGCACTGGAGTAATATAAGTGAATCAGCTCCTTCTGGAGCTGCAAATCACAGCCCACCACCAACCTTCCCTTTCATCTTAATTGCCCAGCTACCCATGAGAATTTGGTGGTGTTTGTTTTCCCTTGTTGTAGCTATTCCAGCAACTAAGAGAGTTTCTGGTCGCTTGACCATGAAGCCTTAATTTGGTCATATAAGTCAGTAGATAGTGATGAAGTAGCTAGCATATTCAATTCCGGCGACGTAAGACGAGAGAAGGCATCGGTAGCTGTATTTTCTCTACCCTTTTTATAGCTAATGTCAAAATCATACCCGAGAAATTGAGTAAGCTAGCCATGCTACAAGGGTGTGTTCAATCGTTGTTCCAGCAAGTATTTGAGGCTTTGGTGGTCAGTTTTGATTGTAAAGTGTCGACTGATCAAGTAATGATGCCACCTTTTAAGGACATGCATGATTGCGAAGAGCTCTTTCTCATAAACCGAGAGCTTTTGATGTAGTGGAGCTAAATCCTTACTAGGAAATGCCATAGGATGTCCCTGTTACATCAAGACTGCTCCTATTCCACTCCCCAAAGAATCTGTCTCAACTTTAAACTCAAGGTTTGGATCTAGAATGGCCAAAACAGGAGCAGTGGTCATAGCCTCTTTAAGCTGCTGAAAGGAAGCATCTGTTGTTGGGGTCCAGTTAAACCCTTCCTTCTTCAACATATCATGTAAGGGTTGGCAAATCAACCCATAGTTGCGAATAAATCTTCTGTAATAACCTATCAATCCCAAGAAGCTCCATAGCTGCTTGACATTAATAGGTGTAGGCTAGTCCTTGAGCGCTTGCACCTTGGCAGGATCTGTGGCAAGCCCTGCACTAGACACCACATGCCCAAGGTATTCAACCTGACTTGTCCCAAAGGAACACTTGCTACGTTTAGCATAAAGTTTGTGCTCCCTTAGGGTCTACAACATAGTTTGCAAATGAGTCAAATGCAGCTGTAATGAAGAGCTATAAACCAAGATATCGTCGAAGAACACCAGAACAAACTTGCGTAGATATTCCTTAAAAACCTGGTTCATAAGACTCTGGAATGTTGAAGGGGCATTGGTTAGGCCAAAAAGCATGACCAAGACTTCATAATGTCCCACGTGAGTTCGAAAAGTTGTCTTGTGCACATCTGATTCAGCCATTTGAATTTGGTGATAACCAGACCTAAGGTCCAGCTTGGAGACCACCACAGACCCATGAAGTTCGTCCAACAACTCTTCAATCAAAGGTATTGGAAACTTGTCCTTGAGCGTGATGTTATTCAAAGCTCTATAGTCATACACATTCTCCATGTATGGTCTTTCTTTTTAACTAGGATCACAGAAGAAGCAAAAGGGCTCTTACTGTGTTGGATAATTCCTGACTGAAGCATGTCTTTGACCATTTGTTCAATCACATCCTCCTGTACTGTAGGATGTCGATAGGGCCTACTATTAACTAGCCCAGCTCCTTCCTTGAGGATTATTTGATGGTCATGCCCTCTGTGTGGAGGCAGCTCCCTTGGTTCTTCGGAGATATCACTATATTCCAGTAGTAGTGAATCCAGTCTTCCATCTTGCTCCTGCTGCACACTAGTTGACACATTAAGATAACTAGAGCCTTCTGATGGACACAGCTGAATCGCAGCTACTTGATTTCTTTTGGAGAGAACCTTCTGTAGATCTTCTCCACTGATCAACTGAATTCCTTGCTTGGGAATTCCCTTGAGTATGCAATCTTCCCCTTGCTAATGAAATTTCATTTGCAGATGATTGAAATTCCAAGTGATGTCCCCAGCTATGTCAACCATTGTACCCCCAACACTATATCATAAGTATCGAGTTCAATTAGTAAGACATCAGTAACATAGGTTTTGCCTTGCATTTTCTAGCAAAAATTATAGCATTGAGCTTCACAAATCAACTCACTCCCATTTGCTGCAGTGACCTTGACTGGGTTATCTGGGGAAATCTCAGCTCCCAGCTGCTGTCCGGTCTCCTTGTTCAAAAAATTGTGCGCTTCCTATGTCAATTAGAATGTGAAGTTCTTTCCTTCCAACCCAACCCTTGAATCTCATTGTTTGAAAGTTCTGGGAGACAATAAGTGCATGGATGGATATTTCAGGGTTCACTTCCTCCATTTCTGCAATTTTCTCACCTTCTTCTTACACCAATCCTTCCACTTCAATCATATGACCTGTCTATGAGGACACTTATGGCCTGGAACATATTTCTCTTCACACCAATAGCATATTCCCTTACCTTTCTTGTCTTCATAATCCTTGCTGGACCACGACTTAACAGATTTAGCAGGTGTTACTCTTGAGCTATTCAATGGTTTGAGATTAGCAGGGAGTGGCAATATACCCTTGTTAGGAGCCACATGACCTCCAATATTAGTTGTTCCTAGAGAAGGGAATTTAGGGATTTGATTCCCATTGCTGCTTGAATTGACAGCCGGTGTTCCCGCATACGAAGCTATCCTACGACAAGTAGACACACTTACAGTAGGATTACAGTAAGAAATATAAGTTTGCTCTTGCATTCGGGCCAAAGCATAAGCTTCACGTAACTTTTCTGGCTGCAACATCCTTACAGCATGTTGTATTTCACCTTTAAGTCCTCCCAAGAAAATACTAATGGCATAAACTTGAGAAATGGTAACTCGGTTAACCAAAGCATCAAACTGGTCTATGTACTCCTTCACAATACCATACTGCACCAAATTGGTTAAATCAGCCATAGGATCCTCATAAGACTGCGCATTAAACCTGGCATTCATTGCTTGTATGTATTCATCCTATGTCATCGGCCCTTCATCCTCAGCTCTATCCTTCAGAAAACCTCTATGCCACAACAGAGCTTTCCCTTCCATGTGAATAACAACCAATCGAAGCTTACATTCATTTGTTATTCCTTCAAACTCAAAAAGCCTCTCGCATCTATATAACCAATTGAGAAAATCATCGCCGTTGAACCTCGGGAACTCCAGCTTCCCTATCCTATCAAACTGTAATGGCACATTTTTAGTACGAGCTGCAGGTCAAGCAGGCTCACCTTGATTCTCTGTTGCCTAAGTTAATCGCATCAAGGTACTGACGATCTGAGCTTGCTATTCTCCCAGGTCTCCAACCATCTTCCGTACCTCCTCCATGGATTTCTTAGACTGTTCAAACTTCTAGAGGGTATGTTCATGCAAATCACCAATGGCTTGGTCGATTCAATGAAGTTCTTGTGCTCGAGTTTCAACCATGGCCAAGAATCGCAAGGCTCTGATACCAGATTGTTACAATTCGAAACTGAAAGACAGAATTGGAGGGAGAGAGAACTAGAAATTTAGGGGAGAGAGGGAAATTTTATTATCATATTCGCTAGCTTCTCTAGTCTCTGTTACAAGCCTTATAAGGCTCAATAGATTTCAACCAACTTTACTAACTATGTTTACGAAATACTCCTTCAACTTCTAACTTTATCTCGACGTCATCCCACCGAACTCTTTAGCCTGTCATATTTTCATCATCCTCTCGTAACACGGTTGCCCTTCTTGATCTATTCAACTGTGAATTTTTTTCACTGATTTTCAACATCAACTCTCTTTATGTGGGTAAGCTTCCGTGATCAACGATGTCCATCGCACTCTCTCTATGAACCGGATTTGACGAAATTGTTCTAGACAGTAAGGTTTGCTGCTTGTGAGGTCTAGGCCTGCTCAGAGAAGTCTGATCTGAATCAGAGTTCATCTTCTTCTTCATGGATTAGTGTTCTTCTCGAGCATTAGCAGAATCACATTTCTGTTTGTAGGATATAGCTCCTCACCTTAGATGCATCCTGAAGGAAGGTATGACCTTTGAATTTTTGTTTTTATTTGATTATAGATACGCCCTTTCATTTAATTTTGGCAGCATCACTTCCATTAATTTAATAATTTAGACTTGGACAATGCTTCCATGTCAGTAGGAACAACTAGAAAAATGTAATAGAAAGAACATGAGGAGTTAAGGTCTGTTCATTTTAGTTTAGCTATGGAAGATTTGCTAGTTGAGATTAGTAGATACCATATCAATCTGAAACTTTGTTCCGGTTGATGAAGCAATGGATGATAATTTATTCATATTTTACAGCAAAAGATGTCTGTTTGCTCTTGGGGTCATGTATAAGATAGCCAGTTGGGTCATTGGGATGCTTAAGATCGCCTTTCCTCAATGCAGTTGAATGCACTTGATGGTTATGAAGTAGTTTCTATTACTTAGACTTTTAATGTCTTGGCCTGTTGGATCAATAATCTATTGTACACTCCCTAAACTGCAGTTCTCTTTTTCAATTTGCAAATTCTCTTTATTTGGTTGGCATTTGTTGCTTCTTTTTTTTCTTTTATGTAGATGCCTCAATTAACCTTCTACGGGAACAACTATAGGATTCCTAGAAGCTTCTGTTTGGATCTTCTTTCTTATGGTAACTAGAGTATCCACTTTTTTAAAAGAATTTCTTATAATTCTTATAAGTTTTATAAATATTTTCAGTTTAGAACACATTAGAATTCCTTACTGCTTATATTGTTAGTAGGCATGTTCAAATTTATGCTTCTGTAACTTCTTTAGAGTACATGCATATTTCTCGATTTCGTATTGCTCTTTTTATCTAATGGAAGGATTGAATAATAAATAATAATCTATCCCTCTTTCGATTTGCTTTATTTTGACATCTTGATAGAAAGATTAGCTTTTCTCAAACGTCAGAGGGGTTTTCTAAGATAGTGTAAAGATGTAAAGTAGGGTTGAAAAGCTTCTTTCACTATAACAAGCACATCGGTATATACAAAATGTGCAACTCTCAGAAGATAACGTTAATCTCTAAATGACACAACATACTAAATATGAGAAATACGAAGAGGGAAATAGTCCTAACTAATTAGGATTGCAAAGCGACTATATACAATAAATATATCATAGTATCATGTTCGCTTATAGATATAGTGATATGTCATGAGCACATTAGGCTACTATCTGTGCAATCTCTAAAGTTAAATGGATTATTTTTTAGAAAATAGGCATAGGATAAGGAGATTCTATCTTGAAAGGTAGCTCAGAAGTCTGGTGGGTTAGGTGAGTATTTATGTTGTAGTTGGATGTAATACGATGCAGTATTTCTAGTTTCTATCAAGTTCCTAAATCAATTCTGTTACCAACTTGGGGTTGGCCTAACGGTTCCCTCACTATGCCCCAAATGGGTGATCCCAGGATCGAATCACAGGTTGAGAGGGTCGACGGGAATTTTCCCAGGGATCCCGGCCCGATCGCAGATTAGTCTCGAGGTGCGCTTCGACTGGCCCAGGGATATTGCGTAGTGTAAACTAAAAAGAAAAAATCAATTTCTGTTGCTATTTAGGTTCAAAGACAGTAGGATCTGTGTGTCATGGTCTGTTGTGTCATACATCTTAGGTAAAAGGCAAGCATTGTGAGCTGCAAGGAAGTAATAGTGCTTTCCAGGAATGGCAAACTAGTGACTTGCATGATTGTGCTGGACCTTCTACTTCGGGTGTGTGGAAGCATTTTCTTTCTTCTTAGTTCTTTGCATTTTTGGCTATGTTTAAAATTATCGTTAATATTTGACTTTGTAGTGTCTTCTAATGGGGTGATGAATTTAGGTTCTCTCGATCACTTTAAAGAAAATAGGCGTAGGAGAAAGGAGATCCTATCTCGGATGAGAACTCAGAGGTTTGTTGGGTTAGGTGAGTTTTCATGTTGTGATATGAATATGTCACAATCCAATTTGGGTAGTTTATGTAAAGATCTTAACTATATATTTTGTTGTTCTTAAAGTTCAAAGAGATCGAGGTTCACCTATGATCGTTCGATGTGTCAGCAATCTCAAGGAAAGGGTTAGCAGTGTTGGCTGCAAGAAACTAACAGTGCTTTCCAAGAATCGGAGAGAAAGTCATCACATGATCATGTCGGAACATCCACTTTAGGCACATGTATGCATTTATTTTCTTGTATATTCTTCACGTTCTATTTCTCAAATTTCATAAAGTTACAGTAGTTTTCCTACATTTTTCCTAAGTAGACTTTTGAAGCATTTTTTCTTTCCTTCTAGTTTTTATGTGGCCATTATGGGTATGGTTACAATTTTATCAAATGTTTCTACTTTGTAGTGGCTTCTTATGAGGTCTTAGATTTTGGTTTTCCAAATCATGTCTGTCTATATTATGGTGCAATTTTTTGGCATGATAAACATATTCACAAGGCAAGCAGGTACAGTTCGCCACGATATTCTCTTTATTGCCAATAAGGTAAGATTAACTTGCCATTATTCAACCAACTCCTCAAATATCTAGATGAGTTATTAGACTACAGGGTAGGGCCTTCCGGTGCAAGATTTAGGTAGAGAATTAGAATTTATAATTCTATGTTTGTATTTACTTCAATGGGAGCAAAAATAGACCATCAAGTTACTGTGACTAGAGGTCTTTATATTTTTCGTATTTGGATAGAATTATCATCAAATAGGTGACATTCTCCCAACTGTTAGACAAAATCCAATGTTTACAGAATCATTTATTTACTATATAAAAAACGAAGCGCCTATTTTCCTATAAGTATAAGGTATAAACGGTATGTTTCATTAAAAAAAATATTTTGTTGACATCTTATAATTAATATATTTATCTCCGGTTGAAAAAACAGAAGGTTACTGATAAAAAAGGAAAAACAAAAGGTGTTTTGTCCACACGTGATAGCTTTATCCAAATCTACGGAAAAGATAAGAACAAAAGAACCTACCCCATCTTCTGACAAACACCGCTGTGTCTATTTATGACCAATTAAAACTGCGACAGCTTTTTCCCTTGTCAGGAAGGTAGGAAAGATATTGTTTTCTCAATCTTCGATCGGTGTAAGGTTGTATGCGTGGCGAGATCACATTCATAGAGTTTTACTCGATGACGTGACCTTGTCTAGAGTAAATATTCACCATGTATAATAAATTTATTATATAAATTATTATTTAAATTTTAATATGTATCAAAATTTTATAATTATCGATGATTAATTTTATAATTATCGATGATTAATTTTATATAAGTTAATATTTGAATGATATTACATATAATAAACTCATCGTATATTATACAAAATATCTTCTCCCTGATCCAACCTTCTACATCAGTGTAGCCGCCAGGGGAAGAAAAGTCACGGCGAAACAAGTACTTTATGTTGAACTTAGTTAATTATGCAGTTAATGCAGACTGATACTTTCTTGAGATGGATAATGGAACACGTCCGTCCACTTTGATCATTTGATGTTTTAAATAATGTAAGGTAATATAATAATTTCTTGTCCACTCTAAGAGTTCATTTGCTGGGACCTGATTTAGGTCATTTATTTGACAATAATTCGTTATTGAAAAGACATCAAAATAATGTTAAAACTTATGAATTTATTAAGAGAATCGATTAAAACTTTTTCCACGACCTGCTTGACTTGTTCTGTAAAGATTGTAATGTGGGCACCGGAGACATTTGAGCATGGATAAGAAATAAGGGATGACTTTACTAGTGAAAAATAAAAAAGGAGAACTATATTAAACTGATAAGAATTAAGGACATAAATTGCTATATTAAACTGATAAATCTATACATTTATAAGAGAAAATGATAAGCCTATGGATTAATGATATGATTGAAAATTTTCGGCTATTCTATAATTAACATAATTTTTTAATGAGTAACTCTATAATTACTTGAAACTCTTTATGTTGCCCTCAATACCGTTCAAATTTCTCTTTCCTGACTTCCCTTTCCTACACTACCATGAATGGTTTAGTGTCCAAGAACAGTGTTAAAGGTGTTGAATAGCTTTGTGTTGTATCTTCATTATGGAATTTCATGAATGAAAATTGATTAGTACATTAGCAATTGATTCATATGACTGCTTAATGACATGAGCAAGATGATTAGGACATCATATGGTCATAACAAATTATAGCCAGTCTTCAACACAGATGCGGTAACTTTAAAATGTCATTATCTCCATTGAAATATTTTATTTTTTTGTTATGATTTTACATTATAGGTAGAGAATATATTGCATATTTAATGTCTAGTTTCCTATAAATAATATAACTTCCAAACGCTATTTGATATACAAGAATTTTTCCAATTTCACTCGCTATAATTTCTATTATGTTATCATAATCATATTCTAAAATTGGTTTAAGAGTCTCCGCTGCATATGTTCCTCTCCGACTCATCCGGCCTCTATCAGGTGTGCCTGGCATCGTTTCTATTTCAATATGTCTTGCCTTTTCTTTCTTAATTATTTTTCTTTGTATTTCTTGTTCAGGTAGATGAAGAGTCATACACCATCTGAATCTCTTCCCAGTACAAATCAAAAAATTGTCGAATTTACGTCATCCTAAAAATCTTTATATTGTTCCGGTGCTCTCCATTACTTGTCTCGTCCCTCTTTTCTTACAGTCATGAAGTCTTTAATTCTCATTTTGGCCAAATTCTCTTTATCAATCTCAACCTTACTTCTCTTATTTTTTCTTAATTTACAAGCTAGTAGCCAAAAAATTTTGTCCTAATCTCTTTCTTATATTTTAATGCCTACACAATATTTGCTGATGTTTTATCTAAATTTTGAATTTCTCTTCTACTACGCATTTGGTGTTTTTATACCCAATACACTCTTTTCTATATCAATAGCACTTGGTGCCTTCATCCCAATACACTCTTTTATGTCAGTGCAACGAACAATATGGTGCAGCTCATCAAAGAGCAACTCAATCAGCTCAATATATTCTCCATTCAGACAAATTGCTTCAGTTTCATTGAAAGCAACAAATTGTCGTCCAATTGCAACGTGTGATTATCATCCCGTTACACTTGCAGGGAGTATTATAGAGAATATATGATATGGCAATATTTAAGATTTGATATGATTTAGGAGATTTAGGAAGACATTGGAATTTTATTATCTATTAAGATTTTGTATTTTAAGTAAAGAATATAATCTATGTATGATGTATAACCATCCTATAAATAAAATAACTCTTAATACTATTTTATGAAATGATAATTTCCCATAATCTGTAAAGTCTATTATTGAAAATATAATAGAATGTCATTTCAAATCTTTGAAAAAACAAAAAAAAAAAAAAAACCAAATAAGTAACCGCGTTGACGAATGGGAAATTCTTTACTTCTCATTCTTCTTTCTTTCCCGCACTCATTCTATTATATAATGCGGACCTAAATGATAGCGATTAGTATTGCAGAAAATAGAATGATTATCACTCACCGACAGTGGCTGAGTTGAAGGTTGTGCTCCCGTCGACAACATTTCTGCTGCCGGTGATGATGGAGGTTGTCCTCCCGTCTCCCACAAACATGAGGTTAGTCTTCCTTATTGGGACCACCACATTCTCTCTGTACACTCCCGCCTTGATCCGAATTATAAATCTCCTGGTGCTTCTCTCCGGGGCAGCAGCCACTGCAGCTGACACCGTCCGGTAGTTGCCGCTCCCATCCGCTGCCACGGTGATGTCCGGAGTGATTGTGGTGGCCTGAAGCAATCTCCTGTCCCCAGCCGATAGCCACCCTGGCCACACCCTGGTATCTTCCTCTTCTGACCCCAGCCCTCTCCCTGGTGGCCATGACAACAACGATGTACATATTTTTTTCGATAAAATCTTTAAAATAATATGGTTGGAAATAGTCATAAATATCGTACGATTGTAGGTTCTGTGCTAAGTTAATTTATTTGATATGAAATACAAAAGCTAAAAATGCAAGGATTGGTTGGGAGCATGGAGGCAACTGTATAAGGAGAGAGTCTTGTTTGTAACGAGTACATCACGTAATAATACTGATGTAGTATGACGAGCAATGAAATTCAGTTACTTTTATAATATTTTTAATAAAATTTAAAAGTAAAAAACAAACTCTAAAACGAAAAAAATTTTAAAAATGAATTAATTTAAATAACTCATAATACTATATCAATATTATCACATATTTTACCCAAGATTTTCTCCTATTTTCATACTCTGAAAATCCGACAGCCCAATACACCCAACAGCAAAGGGAGTGTCAAAAGAAACACGAGAGGAAAAAAATACAAAAAACAAAGGGACGGTGGTGAACCCCTCCGGTATGGTACCGTCCCGGTTCCTTAAAATTTTCCAGGAACATATACCAGGTATCTTATGTTCCTTCCTCTCCAGGAGGCTCGACTGCTCTACCATGGCAGCGTCGGTCATGTTCTTGATCATGGCCAGCGCATTACTGCACAAGCGGAACACTTGCATCTGACCCGCCACCAGGGGCTCCCGGACCTTCTTATCAGCTGAGTCGTGTGAGAATCCGTCCAAGCAAGACTCCTGGTTGGTCATTGCCCCACTAAGGTAGGCCGTCATGTCATCTGTAAACTGTGCAATTGACCTTGACAGACAAACAAAAAGTATGTGGCAGGCTATCATTTTCAGTACAAATGTTGCTGTGTGTACAACAAACTAGTAAGATGACCCAATGAGGTTAACCCGAAATCCACATTGTGATAACTCAAACCTATTAACATTGGGATAGGCCAGCAGGTTCTGGAGAGTCGCCTCAAGCTCTTCAAGAGCCTGGGCAACCATTTCGACGCAGTCATGGAGAGCTGAGACCTCACGGGTAGTCAGGATGGATCGGGATGCGAGTTTCTTCTTGAAGACAAAGTAGTTGTGCTGCGTCAATGAGATAGTATGCTCCAGGGCGACTCTTATCACATCCTTTGCCGTCTTCATTTCTCGGGATGGGACCAAGGAGGAGGAGACACTAGAGAAGCAGAGATCGGGGTAGAGGGTAGAGCTGCATGAGGATCGGATGAGGGAATGGTGTTCGGAATTGGATCTGGGATTCCATAGGGAGAGGAAGAGGACAGCAACGACAAGGAGGAGGAGAATGGTGCAGAGGATAAGGTAAAGCTTGGAGGCGTTCATCCTCATCTTCTTGGCTTTGGGAAGAGAAGAAGACATTTCCAGGATGGGGCAGAGCTCGGCTCCCTATAGCTGAGCAATGAAATCGTGTACATATGGAAGGATTTATAGATACATGTGAGAAGCCCGTTGCTCACAATATTGTGGAAGTTTATTGCCACTGACTGTTATGTAAATGATAAGATTTTCTTTTATAGAGGAATTTAATTGCTAATGAATCCAGGTCTCTTGATCTAATATCGAGAAGGGTACAAACTATATAAATTTTACTTTCATATGAAATTTAGCCTTACATTTATTTTTCACAACGTGCACCACTTGAATATCAAAATTTAATGGTTCTCAATTAATCTAAATTTGGGCCAAGTTGCTCACTATTAGATGAAACTATCACATTATGAATTTTGTTCATTAATAATATTCGAGTTCGAGATTATAATTAATATTAAAGAGTTGTTAAATTTCTCAATCAACCAATGTCAATTAGTTTCACTTATCGAGTATTCACAATTCGAGGTTCAATTTTACCCCAAGTGATTTCCCGTGCTCCTTAGTAAATTTTTTTTTCCCCTTTTTCCCTGCTCATCAGCCAGCAATTGAGGAACATAAAATATAGTCAAGGGGGCAGTGATTGAATATCCACTGACCAATATTAAAGCCCAAGCCCCCCACCCACCCACGCCGCCCCCGCGCCCCCCGCCCCCCGCTTGTTAGTCGGTCTGGTCGGGCCGGTTTCAGTCCGGGTCAAACCGGTTCATGGACCGGTTGGGCCCGGCCCAAATAGGACAGTTAATTGTATTCTTTTTAAAAATTTTTTATTTTTAGGATTTTTTATATCGATATTTAGTTTAAGATATTTTTAGAATTTTATGTATAATTTTAAAATAAAAATAAAACCTTTCATTCATGATTAGGATTCGAATCTAGTCTCTTATTTAAAAGTCAAGTATTTTGACCAACTAGACTATAACTAGGGGTGTGAGTAAAAAAATCAAAGAACCGAAAAACTAGAAATCCAACCAAAACTAACCCGAAAAAATAGAATTTTTGGGGTTCTACATGAAAATCAGGTGGTTTTTCACATGAGGAAAAACTGGTTTGAAAATGTCAAACCCCAACCCAAAAAAATGGGCAAGGCCCAAACTACCCCGATTTCAAATACATTAAGTGTATATGTTTTATTTTAGAGTAGCAAGTAGTGAACACCCTCGGTTGTGAATTGACTTCAGCAACAAAGGAGGAAGAAGTAAATTATACTAGTATGCCCATGGCAACATCGTGAAGCAAAGAGCACTAGAGCATTGTTGAGCTTTGAAGCAAGCCCACAAAGGCGTAGTGAGGGAAAATCACGCAGTTGGTATAAAACTTTTGTTGTATATAACATTTTGGTACAAGATTTATTTTATTATTTTGCACTATAAAACATTTTAAAAATATAATATTTTGGTCCAAGCCATCAATTTTCCACAAACACCGTGAAGTTTGCTGATGTGGCACTTGCGACATGCACGCTAACTCAACGGCAACTGACAATTCAGTTGATGTGTCAATATAAAATAATTTTTAATTTTAAAAATATAATAATAATAATAATATAAAATTAAAAATTTTAATATAAAATTAAAAAATTATCTCACTTTCACATACAAGCATACATACACATATGCAAACAAAATAACATTCACACTAAGTTACCCCTCGTACACCCATGCATACACACATACCCATACGCATATACTAATGCACATTCATTCTCTCACTCCCCTGCACTCCCGCACATTCCCTTTTCTCTCGCCCATATTTTCCCTCCAATAAAAACTCTCTCCCCCTTCATCCAATATAATTTTTTAGAGGCAACATCAATTCCGTTAACATCATCGACTTGCAGGACGGCAAGGTATGCTTCAGCACCGCTGCCTCGAAATTGAAGCTCGTCCCGACCTACACCAAATCTATGAAGCATATCACGTGATTGACCGTGAATGCCCTAGCTTTGCTGCCGTGGATCGTGCGAATGCCCTACCGAACGGCTGGCTCGACCCTGGCATCTCATTCAGCCCTAACAACCATTACTCGAAGCCTGAAGCTACATTCCTGAGCTCACCGCTGTAACCGATGTTGTAGGACAGCAACCGATAAATCCTGCTCATTTAGGGATACAATAGAGACACTCACCGTTCATTCCCTTATAAGAAACCACTATTAGTGATATCTCAATTGAAATCGTAATTCCAACCTAATCATGTTAAAAATGTTGAGGCCCCAAAAAGCAACCCAAAAGACTACACCAGAAAAGGTCGGTTTCTCATGACCCTAAACGGTTCTCGGTATTATTCTTTAGACTAAAAAAAACAACCCAAAACAGTTGGAACTTGACTATTTTCGAGAAAAACCACCTGAACCAAACCACTTTCACCCCTAACTATAACTCTTTTTATTTTATTTTTACATTCAATATTATATAATTAATTTTATTAGGACATGTTTGATTTTTACTTTTTGAAATAAATTTAAATGATCTATTTTTAAATTAATCTAAAAGATACGGAAAACAACCATTTGCTTTGACATTTTACCCTAAAGTCCATGTCATAACAACCGAGGCTAGTGAATTCGCAAGCTCTACGCTCCATTCAATTCCTTCACATTCAATTTAAGTTTAAAAAAAAAGCACATATTTGCTTTCCTTGCTCTCTCTTCTTTCGATTTCTCCATTGAAAAGGGGTATTTACCCTAAATCGATCCACCTTTTGATAAATGGTACTCATAATATTGATTCATGAAATGCCTAGATGCAATCTCAAATGGAAAATTATACAGGTAAGGAATGGAATGCATGGGGAGCGGTGGGGGATTGATGGGAGAGGTGCATACAAGCAATTGAATGCATGAGATGAGGTGGTCACAATTGGAAGGAAGTTGGAAGTGAAAACTTTCATTGACATTATCATAGCAAATTTTTTTCGGTGAGGATTATCACAGCAATTTAGACTATATGAGGATATCTAATTCAATTCATTTCATTAATACAATGAAGCCTCTATCCTATTGTGGATCAAAATGAATTAAGTGGAACATGAACATATCAATCACATTTTTAACTTTAAAAATTTGAAAGTTGAAGACTATTTCAATATTGATCATTTGACATTTAAAAACTTAATGGATCTAGATTAGTTCAATTTCAAATTGAATCAAATCAATTTATAAATAAATAATTAGGATCTTATTTAAGAGATGAGACAAGGTCCCACGTTTTTTTTTTTTTGTCGCCAGCCACGGTATCCAAGCAGGCCCCACCAGCGGTGAGATGGCATCTTTCAGCCAACCATACTTGACTAATCCGTTGGTCGCCCCGGGTCGCACGCCTGGCAATGGCGGGTGAGGCTCCCAAGGGGGGTGTCTGCGTACGTGAGGTCTCGAACTCGAGACCTTTTTAAGCGGCACCGAGCTGCTTACCACTCGGCCCAACCTCCCTTGGTGACAAGGTCCCACCTATATTAAGTAAAAAGGCTAGAGATTATTCTTCGATATTACGCTCTATGTTTGAGTGAAAAAAATTACATTTTTTTCAAAATATCATTTTTTTCTCCTTTTTCTCAACTTCCCCTTCCCTGTTTGTCCCCGTTCACCTCCCCTTCGTTTCCCGTTTTAGCCCAAATCCAAAGTAAAAACTTTCTTTCCCCACAAATATATCATTACTCCTCCACTCGCCCAGAAAAAGAGACTCGCTCCCATCCCAGGGCTCCGTCCTCTTCAATCATCCTAGGATCTGACCCTAAGCCTCGAATTTTTCCCAAGACCCATTTCTTAGTTGTCGTCCGAGGCTGCTGCTGTCACCGACGACGAAGAGGAAGAGCACTTCTACAAGTCCCTTGATCGTATCGTCTCCTTTGCCTCCTGCTCCGCTCCAACTATGACACTGATGACCCCGAGCTTGAGGTCAACACCACCCGTTTCCAATTTTGGCTCCTTGAGGTTCTCAATGATGGGCTACGACGTTTGGCTTTTGGAGCCATCATCTGTGGCCGAGAGGTGGTCTTGCCTCCTCCATGAGATGGGGCTCGCCGGGAAGTTCGCTCAATTGGTCGCATCAAATCTATCACGGGATCAGGAGAATAGCGGTAGTGACTCTGTGATTCTTCAGTCAAAGCCTTGGAGCTCCGCGGATCGGAATTTTTGTCCTTGCAATGATGCCGCTTCCTTGTGCTATTAGTGTTGAACGATGGCTTTTTTTAAAAAAAATTAAAGGAACCGGTTCCGATGCATCGGACCTCCTTCGTCAACCCAAACGGTAACCATACCTTAACCCATAGGGGTCAGTCTGGGCCGGTTCCGGGTTAAGGTGGGCCTAACCGACCCGATTAATAACACTAGTCTAAAGCCAAAACCATAAAAGGTCACGGAAAAAAATAATAAGATACAGTGAATAAGGAGAAAGTCTTGTATGTAATAGTGTCATCACATTGATATTTTTAGAATTGTTTTTTCTTCTTTTTTTGGTTTTATTAAAAAAATCTTAAAAGTAATTGAGTCGTATTGGAAATCTTAAAAATAATTGAGTCTTATTGGCTCCTTACACTAAATTAGTACTATCACGTGATAGATATGATATACACAAAAAACTTTTTTGTGAATAAGAGGATAAATTATATGAGGGTTACAAAATCTTGTTAAGTTTCTGCCGATACCTTTTTTTGCCAACGTTGTATCTATCATGGACGTCACTCACCAGAATTGTTGATGTGGTGTATTCATATAATATTTTTTAAATATATAAATATAAAAAATTGAAACTTAAAAAAAAAGTTAAAATTAACAAAAAAAATAAATAATAAAAAAATATTTAACATTAGCAATAGACCCTACCAACAAGTGAAGGACATGTGTCAAAATCTCTAAGAAGTGAAACATTTGAAAAAACTTTTACTCCAAATATAAAATTTATCACGCTTAGATTTGGAATCTAACCCCACTCTTTTTATATTCCTCTACTTTCCAGTTGGGGATTTCAGGAAACATCTAAAGAATGTTTTCTTGATCACAACCGGTCTTTTTCTTCTCTACCACCATTGAGAATCATAGATACAAAAAATTTCCTACCAAGTTATGACACAATGTAGACTCGTCTGAAACTTGGTAAACATGAGAACCATTGAAATATAAGTTTTGAAGAGCAAAATCATATGTTTATGATTCATTCTCCACTTCAAATCTATGAGATTGGACAAAATGGTTTGACTGATAGAATCCGGGAACCGAGGCACTAGTGGAGGGATTGCTTTGTATTACTTTTCTTTGATAGTCTCTCTATAATCAACCAGATTTCTCCATCATTCCTCCCTTTTCTCATGAATAATTAGGAAACAGCCAACTTGATGTTGTTTATATTTCTTAATTATATATCCACTATAGAGCTTACGCCTCAACAGTTCTTATATCTACCGGTCTTAGATTAGTCTGTGTTGGATCAAAAGTTAATAGAAAAGTTTTAGATATCTATGATTTTTGGCGATGAGGAAAAGGGAAATGTGAGCCCATAACATACTTAAGAAGACAAAGATATCATGATTACCCCCACATACATATCCGTTCCTTGCTTTCTCTCTTTTCTTTTCTCTGTTCGTGCACTTTCAAAAATTTCTGAAGCCATCAGAATATAAGTTAAAGAGGGAATTTATGCTTGTCATATCGAGGAGAGGATCAAAAAATTTATCGAAATTTTTCTTTAATAATTTGTTTGATTCAGAGGACAAGTTGACTTCTCGCTTCAAGATAGAATGCCACCAGATCAAAGAGGCTGCAGTTCCACAGAGGAAATAAGAGGAGCTTGAGCGCGGTTCCACTTCAAGGAGCTCGAAAGATTTAAGAGAGTAGGGGAGGAAGTTCAGCATGCACTTAAATTGGTAAACAAACATGGGTATGAAGTGATGTACTTCCTATAAATTCATCGAGCTCCTTTTCCTTAAATGTCTACTTGTTGAGAGTAGGATTGAGATTAATTTCGTGAAATAGTTGTTCGACCAATCCATATGACTTTGATTTGCAACAGTTATAATATTAGCATCAAAGTCCTTATTAATAATGAGCCCTCAAGCAAGCTTTGATGTGGATTTTATGGCGAAAGGATTAAAAATATCCTAGATGTAATGAAATTCAATTTCTGTGGCTTTTACGAAGTGGATTTCTCCAGCTTGTTCACAGTCAGTACATATTCTTCAAGATCTATAATTTAGTCACAATCAAGAAAAGTTCTTGTAGATCCTATAAATTATTGAGTCTATTACTTAATAGTCTATTAAGTAGGGAATGTAACCTTAGACATTCTTGCTGAGATGAATGTATTCCTTTTGGTTAAAGAACTTGGTTTTGCTTTTGTTCGGCTGACTCTGTTTTGGGCTCTCAAATTATTTGGTTATCATGGGTAAATAGTCTAATTGAGCCTAAATTTTGTCCAAATTCTCAGTTTTTACATGAACCTTTTCGTCTGACATGAGAAGGTACAAATTATTAGGCTTATATCTCATTTAGCACAACATTATCTTTTTGATTAAAATTTAATAGCACAACCTCCATGGCACGTTAAGGTGAATTACAGGGCAAACGGATGAATGCTGCATTAAGGGTGTGGGTCCAAATTATTGAAAAGTCGATTTTGAATTATATTGTTTGCTCATCCTTTGACTTGAACGAAAAAATCTTGGAAATGGAGGCGGATGAGAGAAGCAGCCATGCTGTGCTCTCTAGAGAGTTTGTTCAAATGACGGCTTTTTATTGTGCTCAGTGTATTCGAGCAGGTCTTGTCGTAGAATGTGGAGGAGAGCTGTTAATGACAGGAATCACTGAGAAATGGTCTCACTGCCATTAGTTTTGGAGGTGAAAATTTTTCTAGTAATAATAAAAGAACAAATTTTATAACTAACACTACTTTATAATATTTTTCAAAACTAGTACTACTATATATATATATTAATTTTTCATAATATCTTAAATACCCCTCTCATTTTCTACCCGAACCTCCTGCCTCTTCCTTCCTTTCTGCAGCCCCACCTCCTCTTTTGCCCGAAGCTTGCTGCTTCTTAACCCCAACCTCCAGCTTAGATCTATGCAGCCCCATCTCCTCTTTCACCTGAAGGTTGCTGTTGTTCCTCCTGACCGAAGGTTGCTGCTTCTGCTCACAGTCGAAGCTTACTGCTACTCCTCCTGCTGATGCTTGTTGTCCACCACTCGTCGCCCACAGCTAGCTTGCCGCCCACATGGGAATGCCACTCCTCCCAGATGCTTTTCAATTGACAAATGAGGGCAAAGATGTCATTGTCCATAAATTGGTGCTATTTTTTAAATTCCATCTAAAGTGATGCTATTCAAAAAAGAGAGAGGTGGGAGGGTGTGCTAAATTGTCCCACTAACACTTAGTTTTGAAAATAATTTCACTAATGCAATTCTCCTATTTTATTTTTTATTTTATTTAGTGTACAACCACAACTTGAAGGTGCGGTTGACTACTTTATATTAACAAGAGTCGCAGCTTCAAGTTACGGTTGTTCAATAAATACTAGACTAAATATTTAATGTGTACTATACATCGAGCTCATTTTATACTTTCTATTAGATCTTTACAAATATAAAATTTTTACAAATTTTTAAGAGTAAATTTTACAAATTTCAATACCTAAATTGTGATTTATACACTGAATTCTTATGTATCATACATTGAGTACTAGCTCCCAAAACATACTTGCTAGTGTAAATATTTAGTGTGTAATACACAACAAGCTCGTTTTGTAAATCTCTCTTAGATTTTTACAAATGTAAAATTTTTACAAATTTTTAAGAGTAAATTTTACAAGTGACAATACTTGAATGATGATTTATATAACGAATTCTTATGTATCATATATTGAGCATTTATTCTCAAAACATTTTGTGTATTAATATTCAGTGTATATTCGATGTATGATACATAAGAATTCATTGCATAAAGTATTGTTTAGCTCATTTTCTCTTAAAAATATATAAAAATTTTACACTTGTAAAAATTAAAGAGAGCTTTACAAAGCGAGCTCATTATGTATTACACTAAATAACCACTACTATTTATTAAACAAGAGAACCATGAAACTGCAATTCTCATTAATATAAATTCATCAACAGCATCTTCAAGTTGCGATTGTGCACTAAATAAAATAATAATAATAAAAGAGGTGAACTGCATATTCAACATGCAGTGCATTTCCAATACTCATGATCCACAGAATCGTTTTTTATAAATTAATTTCAAAACTAACGATAATGAGACCCATTTCTTAGGAATCACTTATCAATTCCATAGTATCTCAAGCTGAACTAACAAGATGAGATGGAAACTCCATATATAGCTTGTCCTCTGCTACATATACTATGGAATAAAATATATATGCATAAAAGAATAGATTAGAAATAGGGAAGGGAGATATTATATGCATAGACAGAGCATAAAGGCTTCTTGAATACGAAGAAGAAGAAGGATGGGAGCTTGTGAGGCAAAGATATTGTGTTATACTCTTTGCTCCTTTAATTTGTAACTACAGTAGCAAATTTCTACGGGATGGATGAGGGCGAGCTCAATTCTCGAACAAGCTGTTCTGGAACACAAAGGCATTCTTAAATTCAATCGGTGTCAAAGTCCCCTCATCATCCCGTACATGATTTAAATCCTTTACGCAGAAGAGAAAGAGGTTAGGGGTCGGGAAACGAGGGGCTAGTGGCTGACCGGCCGGGGGAGGGGAAGAAAATTCGGGAAGAAGAAGAAAAGGCAAATGACAGATTTGTCCTTATTGATTTCAAAGAAACAAAGAGCATAGAAGGGCAAAAATGACTTTTTGATAATCTGGGTACACGTCCTTGTCGTAGCATTGCCACGTCAACTTCTGTTTGCAACATCAACTTCCATTTGCAATGTAATCCATATAAACGTGCCACACACCCCAGGCCATTTAATTTTAATGGAAAAAGTAGCGCCGTGCTAAATGGGATATAAATATGATAGTTTGTATTTTCTTAGATTATGTAAAAAAATTCATACTAAAATTGAGATTTCGATCAAAGTATAAGCTCAATTAGGTTATTAAACCTAATATTATTCTAATTACTACCTCTTTTAACAAAGGCAGCATGACCCTTTGGCCATTTTGCCGCAATTGAATCATAGCTATTTAATATGACCCGTTTGTCTAATTATCTTGAATTGAAATTGTTTTCTTGAATTGAATTTGATGGGCAGGTTTTGATCCATAGGAAGCCCTATAATTCGGATGCCATGGTTTGAATGATTTATGCTTTCAAGGTGAATGTGGTATTATCTTGATCTAACTTGTGGTTCGGAGTATATATTTAGTGACATGATTTGAGATCTTCTTTCTCATCTTCATTAATTGTTAGAAGTTGATGACGGCTATATCTTTGCATGTGGAAATATTCAAGCTCGGTGAACTATATCTGATACTTTTTGATACTATTTGTGAACACTATTTTTTATTATAAAATGATACAAATATATGCCCAAAATGGGTTAGATGAGGCATTGTACTATAATGGTTGAGCATGTGATTTAAGTATGTTTAATTGATTCCTCTATACTGTGATTCAATGTATAGAAATAGGAAATGCTATTCTAATTGAACTTGAGTGGTGTTTTGTTTTGTATTATATTGATGTCTCTTATTATAATATCGATTGTACTACATTGATGCATATTGATTGAATATAGTCATGGTCATTGTTAAGTCGGTGGAATAGAAAGGGGACAAGAAAAAGAATAGAAAATAAAATAAAAGTAAAAAATATAAATAAATGTGGATAGGAAAATAAAATTTTTCGCTACTGAGATATACAAATAAGATAACTTAAAACTACTCTTATAATTAGAAGATAATATACGGCTCCCATGGGTGTGTTTTGTGTAAATGAAGGGTATCGTGAGATTGGTTAAGAAGGTTGATATTGATTGAGTTTCGGGGTTATGAAATCTTTGGAAAGTGGAGTATCGAACTGCATAACCCTATCAGAAAGACAATATTGTAATTTTAAAGCCTAGCACACCAACTTGTTTGAATCTTTAATATGGAATTTTTCTTGCTATGAAATATGTTGCCTGTATTGATATAACGTATTGCCATGGACTGAATTTGGCTGTGATTTATATGTGAGTGCATGATGCATATCTAAATGCTTGGAATCTTGTTTTGATATAATTTGATATTATTTGAGTTCTAATAAAGTAGCTTGCATGAGTTGAAAGTTGAGGTATGTATAATTATAATAAGGATTTAGCACTTGCTTTAGAGAGGATTATATATAAATTGAGTTGTATGGTTCTCATTGAATTAAGCCCTTTTATTTTCCTTTGAAGCGGCCCCACTTCTCTCTCACATAGGTGATTTATAATCTCAAGAGTATTCTACTTACTCTTTTATAAATCATTAAAGCATATACAATGCTAGCTTCATTCTTATAATGCAATTGTTTCTTGTTAAGGAACGGGTTGAGGAATAATCCCCTCACAGTGATTTCATCAAGTCTTATGAGTAGATTATTCCTTTGAACCTAGATCTTGGGATCTCCAATCAACAAGGTAGGGTTTACCTTTATAAAACCTTTTCTTTCATGGGTTTTAGTCCCATTCCTTTTGACATTTTCTCAACTTGTTCTCTATTTAACCCTTTGGTTAGTAGATCTGCTAAATTGTACTTTGACTTTACATAATCAATTGTGATAATTCCAGTTAAGAGTAATTGTTTAATGGTACTGTGTCTACGACGTATATGTCTAAACTTACCACTATACATTTGACTTTGTGCCATTCCAATAGCAGACTGGCTGTCACAATATATACATATTGGTGGCACCGGTTTTTCCCATTTTGGGATATCCTCAAGAAATGGCATAGCCATTCAGCCTCTTCTCCACATTTATATAAGGCTATAAACTCATATTCCATTATGGATCGAGTTGTCACTATTTGTTTTGAGGATTTCTATGATATGGCTACTCTCGCTAATGTGAATACATATCCACTTGTAGACTTCGAGTTTTTTATATCAGATATCTAGTTTGCATCACTATATCTTTTAAGTACGACTGGATGTCTAGTATAATGCAGCCCATAATCCCGAGTATATCGTAGGTACCATAATACCTTTACAATTGCCTTCCAATGGTCGGCACTCAGGTTATTCGTATATCTGCTCAACCTACTAACTGTGTAGGCTATATCTAGTATAGTACAACTCATTAGATACATCAAACTGCAAATAACTCTTGAGTATTCCACCTATGAAATATTCTCTCCTCTATTCTTCGATAGATGTAGACTTGTATCTAATGGTGTTCTAGCGACACCATGATCATTCTTATTAAATTTTTCAAGAATTTTATCCACATAGTGCGACTAGTTTAAGATAAGCCATTATGATGTTCTAGTGATCTTAATTCCTAAAATCAAATCAACAAGACCCATGTCTTTTATGTCGAATCTTGCATTCAATATGCTCTTAGTAGATTTGACGATTCTCTCATCACTACCGACAATGAGAATGTCATCTACGTATAAACATAAAATGACGTAACTATTTTCTCTCTCTTTTATGTATATATATTTATCACACTCATTTATCTTGTAGCCATTGATAATCATTGTATTATCAAATTTTTCATGCAATGGTTTCAGCACTTGCTTTAAGCCGTATAATAATTTTACCAATTTGCATACTTTCTTTTCCTTTCCTAGAGATACAAACCCCTCGGGTTGTTCCATGTAGATTTCTTCATCTAAATCTCTATTTAGGAAAGTCTTTTTCACATTCATTTAATGTACCTCTAAATTACATAGTGCCGCAATCGCAAGTATAATCCTAATGGAATTTATTCTCGTCAAGGAGAATAAGTATAAAAATAATCAAGGCCATCGTTTTACTTGTATCATTTGATAACAAGTCTAGCCATATATTTATCTATGGAGTCGTCTGCTATCATTTTCCTTTTAAAGATTCACTTAGATCCTAAAGGTTTACAACTAGGAGGAAGATCAACTAACTCCTATGTATGATTTTGTAAAATAGAATCAATTTTACTGTCGATCGCCTCCTTCCAAAGAGGTCCCTCTGAAGAAGTCACGGCTTCTTCATAGGTTTGTGGTTCTTTTTCCAATAGAGATGTTATAAAATCATCTCTAAATGATTTTTCCACTCTCGTCCTTTTGCTATGTCTAGGCTCAAATTCATGATCAGAATCATGATTCGATTCATGACTTTTATCATTCATAGTTTGGGTAGTTCATTTCAATGAACTAGATCCTTCATTGGATCTATACGGGAATACATTTTCAAAAAATGTTGCATTTCTTGATTCCATTATCGTGTTCTTATATATTTCATGAATTTTTGATTCACACACAAGGAATCGATATACATTACTATTATGTGCATAGCCTATGAAAACACAGTCCACTGTTTTAGGACCTATTTTTACCTTTTTCGGTGTTGGTATTGCTACTTTTGCAAGACCTTGCAAGACACCCCGCACTCATAAGTGTTTCTGGATGGTCTCCTATCATGCCATAGTTTGTATGGCATCTTTTCCTCTTTCTTTCGAGGCACCTTATTTAAAAGGTAATTACTTGTCAAAATAGCTTCCCCCCACATGTTCTCGGGTAACCCTGAATTTAAAAGCATTGCATTCATCATTTCTTTTAGTGTGTGATTTTTTCGTTCAACAACATTGTTTGACTGAGGTGAGTAGGGCGCAATTACTTCGTGGACTATTCCATGTTGTGCACAAAAGTCACCAAATGGTGCTTCATATTCACCACCTCTATCCCTTCTTAGTCTTTTTATTCTCTTATTTAGTTGATTCTTAATTTCATTCTTATAGAGAATAAATTTTTCTAAGGCTTTGTCTTTGCTCTTAAGCAAGTACACATAGCAGTATTTTGTGCTATCGTCGATAAAAGTAATAAAATACTTATTATTGCGTTTTGTTTGTATAGACTTTAAATCACAAACATCACTATGAATTAGGTCAAGTAGTTCGGTATTTCTTTCAATAGTTTGAAAGAATGACCATGTTAATTTTGCTTCTACACAAATCTTGCATTTGTGTTTAGAATCAATTTGGAATGTCGGTATGTGTTCCATGTTAATTAGTTTCCAAATTGAATCATAATTAACATGTCCTAGTCTACCATGCCATAAATTGGAAGACTCAGTCAAGTAAGAGGAAGAGACATTATCTTTATTGATCATGGTCAATACATTGAACTTAAAAAACCCATTACATTCATACCCCTTTCCAACATACATACTGGATTTCGTTATTATAACTTTATCTGACTGAAATCCCATACGAAACCCATGTTTGTTTCGCAAGGAACCAGAAACTTTATCTGACTAAATGCAGGGGCACACTCTATGTGAGAAAGAAAGATACGTGCTCTAGCTGCAAAGGCCAATCTTTAGGCATGAAGGGGATGATACTTGCTTCAGGTGAAAGAGCACACTCTAGGCTTTAAGGGGAAGTAATGCACTATGAGTGAAAGGGCATACTTTGGGTATAAAAGAGAATGTAAGCACTCTAGGCATGAAGGAAAAGAAGATAAGCACTCTAAGCACAGGGGCAAAGAAAAATATATGCTCTACGCACAAGGTCACTTTTTGGGTGTCAAGGGGATGATACACGCTTTGGGTGTAAGGGGGCACTCAGCGCGTGAAGGATAAGCGCTCTAGGCACAATGTTACACTATGGGACTGAAGGATAAGCACTCCAGGCGTGAGGGAGAAGATGTATACTCTAGGAACATGAGCACGCTGTAGACGCGAAGGATAAGCACTCTGGGCATGCTTTGGGCGTGAAGGATAAGTGCTCTAGGTGCAGGGGCACCCTCTGGGTATCAAAGACAAGATATATGCTTCGGGCATAGGGGCCCAAGGGTATGCTCCAGGAGTGAAGGAGAAGATATGCGTTCTAGGTGCAGTACCTGTTGGTGTGAAAGGAAAGATATATTCTTCGAGTGTAGGTGTACGCTCTGCACATGAAGGATAAGCAATTAGGTCGTAGGGGTATGCTTTGCTGGAAATCTTTCTAGCTTTTGCCCCACTCATTTGGATGCTCACCAATTTCACTTGTTTGTTTTGAGTCTTACCATCACCATCAGGAACTTAATCATATCTCTTTGAAAATTTTTTTTTTTGTAGTCAAGACATGGGTCACCTTTTGAGGGTTCTATTCAACACCTTCCTCGATCTATCTGTAAGATCAGAAGATAGGCCCTCTTGTCATTTGTGTGATCTCATACTACAACAATATCTTCAAGCATAAATGTACAATGTTTTGCCTTTTAACGAATTCAAGGGTTCGTTGTGCTCATTAAACATAGACATGATTGATGGAAGTAAGAAGGGAGGGTAAGGAACTTCTAATCTCATAATTTCAAAGGATACAAGCTAATCTGCCCCATGGGATTTCCTATAGCTTTTTTCCTAGCTCGCAAGACTTGATCTATATTTAATTAATCTCTCTTTCAAGGCTAAATTATAAGAATCATAAAAGAGAATATCATGACTCAATCTTTTAAATGTCATCCACATACCAAACCTGACACTTCTGAATAAAATCTCTCATGTTTGGAAGCTCAAAACATGTTAAGCCACTGTTAGACAAACCTTCAAATGAGCAAAAATTATAGTGGAATTGTCCAAAATATTTCACCTCGGGAAAATTTATTATGTGAATCACATTTCGACATACATACTGGCTGGGATGACTATACATAATGTAAGATCACATATCTCTTTCTCCTCTAATACTGCCTTTAATTTATTTGAAAGTACTCCAAAGGATTTTGTTCATAGAATAATGATGCATTGAAATACTTTTAATAAACTACAAATAATCACAAAAGAGATCCAAAGAAGGATGGCCAATTCCTCTAAAACAATCGTGTCCATTAGTGAGCAATTTACCTTTTTCATTTCCATTTTTAATTTCAACAATTGCACGAAGCTAAATGTTCTATCCTCATGATGATCCATATAACAAGAATTGATGAATGATTCCTCTCCCAGTTGATCCAAAGTATTAGGTGACAAGGCACCCGTAAGGGATATCTCAGATCAACCAATGACATTAATGAATGCCACATGTATATATAAACACACACACTGGTAGTTAGTGGCTTGGCAGTATTTCCATTTTCTTCTCTCTTTCACCTCCCCTTTTTATACTTTGATAATCACAAGACGCTAAACATCCATATAGTGAAAATTGACCAGAGACTCCTATCCCAGTTAGTTTAAGGTATTGGGTGGTAAGACATTTCTGTCTATCTCAAATCAACCAACGATACTGACAAATGTCACTAGTACATATCCAAGTATGGTTATCAATACTTGGCACCTTAGCAATAATATTTTCATTTTCTCTTTCTCTCTTTTTTTTTTTTAACTTTAACAATTGCACGCGCTAAATGTTCTCGTGTCGATAAATATAATGAGAATTGAATAGTGGCTCTTGTCCTACTTGGTCTAAGGGATTAAATGATGAGGCACACCTCGAGTCTACCTCGGATCAACTAACGAGACTAACAAACGACACAAGTATATATCCAAGCATGGGCATTAGTACTCAATCCCTTAGCGGCGATATCATTTCACGTTTGCTTGTTTCCTTATTTTAGTTCCAAACAATTTTCACTCTTGCCCCTTAGGAAATGGTCACGCAATCTAATTGCGACGCTTTTGATCATTTAACTTTTACTTGCCTCTTATGGAGGACCCACCCTCGTACAAAATTCTTGCATCAATTGTTTTTCTTTATAAGTAAGGACTCAAGAAATGAATAAATATTTTCTTCCTCTCTTTGGTTTTTAAAAGTTGAAACAACAAAATGACACCAAGTCTTTTTTCTTGGAGATTAAGAAGAAGCGCATTTTTATCTTGGCGAGCATTTATTATGTTCATTATGAAGGAGAGCTTGTATGTAGTACCATCTTGCCCCATTGTCGGTGGTCATGACATTAGTATTAGACCTTCAGGATGAGTGTTTCTCACTTTTGGCTACTCTTAATAAGGTGTTCTCTCATCATTAGGTTTTGAACTAGAGCGGGAACTCTCATATGGATAGGGTCACAGACCTCTTTACCTGTTGGAGCCCCTATAAAAAATAGAAATGAGGATAACAATATTATTACTTTCTTTAACAATCATGGCAGTAAAGGCAGGAGATAACTACACAAACTTTCCAAAACATCACAAAGATACTTTATTTAGATAGTATGGAATGTCCCTTTTCCACCGTGGGTCCATGGCCACACCACATGAGGTTACACCGTCATTCGAGTCTCGGTCATGAGCATCCGTTGCAAAAAGCTAAAGTATTGCTATCTAATGGGTGATGATTGTTGTACCTAGAAATTTCTAGGAGTAGCCCTAGGTGTTATAGGCACGCAGGAGACCTAGTTTGAGACTTTAATCGTATTTGGTTTGAAGTTGCCACTAACTGTTTAAGGACATGCCCTAAAGTCGAATAGAAACATATTATTTACCTAAGGGAGCATGAGGCTAACCATCGAGGTTCATATTTTATCGGTCTGAAACCAAAGTTTGGGTTCAAGGGTCTTGTCATGCTTGAAAGGCTCGCAAGACAATCGACACACCTGTAATCAGTACCCATCCCTATATCTAGGTTGTTTATTTGCTTGTACATTTTAATTCATCCAATTATTTTCCTAATCGAGATTCGGATCGATTGTCAAAGATCAAAATTGATAATCAAGGTACATGCATAACATGCCACTACTCATCCTAGTATACATGTAGGAAAAGTAATGTTACACTATTTTCACATTACATGTATTCTTCATCTCTCTTTTTCACTCTACTAGCCCCTTTACAATATGCGCTCAAAACTCATTGAAATTCCCAATCCCCTACCTAGATCAGAAATAGATAATGAACCACATATAAGTCAATCAAGAAAGTACCAAACAATTTATCCACAAGCAATGTCAACAAGCGAAGGACTAATACAGGAAGTCATAAAATAAGGGACTAGGACATGAGTGTATAAGGTGAAGGACTGAAGTGCAAGACACACGGGCTAAAATTTTGAAAAACAAGGTGCTCAAGAGGAGGGACTGAAATCTGAAGCTCACAAGATGGTCAATTAAAATGTGGAAGACATCCAATCTAGAAACTAAACCTTAATAGCCCGACACATTACCATAGTTCATTCAGATTCAACTCTTTTTCATTTTTCAACTCATTCGCCTTGTGTTATCAAGAAAATAATGATAGCTATCTTTAAGACAAATATGAATCAAACTTCTCTTGCAAAATCACTCACCATTGCAGAACAACTAACGGGCCTAAGATCCAAAATTAGAAATTGAAGGGTAGACAAAAACGGGTCTAGAATAACCATCAAGATGCAATGGCGACTAATAAGCCTAAATCCGAAGCTTAGTTATTAAAACACACCAAATACCGGCACCGACTGATCACAAATGTAACATAATATGGTGGGCTTAAAACTTAGGTCTAAAAGCCTAAGAACCACAATAGACAAACACTCAACGATCACCGAACTGCAGCAACTTTGGACAGCCATAAAACTTAAAACTTAGATGTTAAAACACCTTAAAAACTAGCCTCGAAACACCACAAATGCAGCAGCAAATGGCAAGTGAACCAAGGCTCGAATCTCCCCAAAAATAGTATCAAATATGGGAGAAATCATTAAGGAGCTGCTGCAACCATTGACACTAATCCCAATCCAAATTCCTTCAATTTCTTATTCAATTGAACTTAAGGCCAAACATAATTCTCTTTAATTCATGAGAATAATTTCTCATTCAATTTAATACCAATTTTCCAACAAATATAATATTGAGATAGTGGGAAATCATTTAGTCAAGGCCAGCTATGTAAAACGACTCTAACTCACGAGTTTACTCAAAGGAGGATACCAATGCATATTCACTGCCATACTCCCAGGAGATAACAAGAATGACAGGCAAGTATTGTGGGTTAATTCGTAGACTTCAAACACAATCGTCCAACTTCTACAATAGCCCATTAAAAGCCTATTTGGTAAGGTATAAGGCAGGCAAGTTCAAAGATCAATGAATATGAAAATTTAAAATTCGACAGATATATGAAGAGTTATTCGCCTCTTTGCAGTCACCATCGATAGCCGTCTCTAATAATCGGCTCTTGGATAATTGCTACATGAAAGGGTATCTTCAAAATCATTTGACATATATATACACACACACTGTAACACACCAATCTCACACCGGTTGTGCAAGGAGGAGATTTTGGGTATATATGTAAGGCCCAATGGCCTCAAGAGTACCAACAGCTAGCACTTTTTAAAGACGGGCCCGTGGTGTTACATCTGGTATCAGAGCCGACTCTGGCCCACAACCATAGGGGATTGCGGGTGGTATGTTATGCTGACCATGAGCCAGAGTTGTGGGGAGTAGTCTGAACCCTCCCTGAATGGCGAGGAGTTAATACGAACCCAACCCGAGAGCCCCGCGAGGAAGCTAGGCCTTTAAAGTGGGAGTTTGTAACGCCCCAATCCCATATCGGTTGTGTAAGGAGGAGATCTTGTGCATATGTGTAAGGCCCAATGACCTCAAGAGCACCAACAACTAGTACTTTTAGGGGATGGGCCCGTGGTGTTACACACATATACATAAAAGGTCGTGGCATGTAAAGAGAGAAGGAGACTCTTCTCCCACACATCCTCTTCTCCTCATTTTCTCTCAAATATGTGTTATCATTATATTTAATTTCTAAGATCACAATCCACTCAATTATTGGTGGGAAAATCATTCGATTCCCCCTTTTACAGGTCTTTGGAAGCGTTGGCCAGTGGTGAAGACGAGAAGGTGATCTTTAAGCACGAAATTTTTATATCCACGAGAGTAGTGAAACCTTTTGGAGGAGGAAGAAATTTTCTCGGAGGCTTTCAGCCACTACAGGTTTCAGCAGCAAAGGCTATGCAGACATATATCGTGATTTAAAAGAGAATGCAAATTGACGATTACTACCACGGTCGATGATGGATACAGAGTCGTCATACTAGACCTGATCGTTGCTGGAATATATACATATATGTATGAAGGTACTGTTTATGATATCACCGTCAATTAATTAAGACCTCTGACGGATGCCTACACTCATCGTTGTATTATTGGTTTCACAGAATAAATATGCAATAACATGACAGATAGGCGTCATAGTTATACATCATGTACATGTGGCTTCGGTGACCGCATGAATTCTTCTCACACAACAAATATTTTATTGTTTTAAATACATGTTTAATATACATCTTTTGTTTATTCTTCTTTTATCAATCATTTATTGTTTTATATTATCTATCAAAAAATTCATTTATTTTATGTTATCTAATAATTTACTAGACATACTTTCCGGCTTTTTTCCTCTTCTTTTTTAATTAGTTCCGCCGCGTTCTCATTAATTCACTCGTAAAGACATACATTATCTCTTCTTTGAAACCTATGCATGAGGTGGCGATATTATCCAGGAAGATCGACTGATACTCCAAATCCATCTACAAGAGAAATTTTTTTATATGATGTGATTGCGAACTGTTGTCGACGACACGCTAATTGAGAGTAATTTTGATTTGAATATCGACTTGATAATAATCAAAGGGAGTGATTCTGAAAAGTATTGGTATTCCAATGGCTTTGATTGGTTCTTCATTTACTGCATGAAAGCCATGTGGCAATGTTTCTGCAACAACCTATTTGACAAATGATAAGAATGAAGTGCCATTTGTTCTAAAATAGGCGGGGAGGAAACTCGAACATATAAAGAGTTTCTGTAAACGACCCATTATGATAAATCAATCAATTTCTTCTCAGTTCAACAGTTTTTATTGGTAATCAGAAATCTCTCGATCGTTTTCTTTTTCCTTGTTATTACCTTTCAAATACTTTAAATAGTCTAAAATCTGAAGCAAATTTCTCGAAATCCTGACGAGCTTTCTGTCATCTCCTATAACAACCTAGTTTTCTTTTTTTTTTTCTCCTGTCAAAACATCTGTTAATTTTAGCAGAAATTCTTAGGTAATCATATATCGTCATCTGATGTGAGAAAGTATTAGTCAAAATATGATAAACAAGTAAATTAGAGTTAATTATTCAAACAATTACTATAAATAATACTAACCAAAGCATTTAATTGATTCTTTCTCATTATGTTATTATGAAGTATGACTATCGAGATATTTTATAATTTTAGCCGTTAGATAAGAAATATACGTTACTAAGGACAGAGAGTGCAGGTACATCCACACATAATTCGATTGCGTTATTTACACCCCAGCATCAGAGCTTCCATTTTAATGTGGACCAATCACATATATAAAAATGGATTTCCAGCCGTGCAACAAAAATAATAGGATGTACGGGAATGATCACGAGAACTTAGCTGAAACTAGAATTATTTCCCTCTTCGCCCGGCCGGACTTCGGTCTCTTTCTGCAAGCCTTTTTTTTTTATTTAGAGGGGAAAAAGTTCTATCAATCTGCCAAAAAGAAGAGGAAAAAAAGGGGAAGAGACAGAAGATAGAAAACTTGCGGACAGACAAAGATTGATAAAAATTGCAATGGATACTTGTCATGGAAACCACTCTCCATCAATGCCTTCGATCTCTCCGATGTCCATGCTGTCGAGGAAAAAAACAGTGGAAACACGTTAGTTTAGTTACATATAGTATTTTGTCAAGCTTATGTTATGTAATTTAATTTATTATAAATAGAGGTGACCTGTGCTACGCATGAAATTGTCAATTATTCATTTTATTATAAAAATTTAAGGTGATTAAAGAAATAAAATTTAAGATTAGAGTAGATAAAAAAGGAATATTTCAAATCAAATAAAAATGAAATAGAACTAAGAAATCGGGAGAGCTTTTTAATAAAGTAGATTTTTAGTGAAAGTTACGAACCTAGTAAGGAGTTAAAAATTTTTAAAAGAGTAAATGAAGACTGTATAGTTGAGAAAATAGTAAGAAACAGTTGAGAAAATTGTGAAAATAGTTAACAATACATAGGAATTAATAAAATTGATAAAAATACTGAAATTATGAAAATTAAGAAAACTAAAATTGATTTGTGATATTTTTGGAACTTGAAAATGAGACCAAAATTATTTTGGATTTTCTTAAAGCAATAGAGATAAGTGATAGTCATAAAATGTTATCACCGATTAGTTGGAGCTAATTTCCACTTGAGTATCAACTTGTCCTGAAAACAAATCATTCCAAGGAATTTTAAACCCTAGCAATATAGATAGATCTAACCCTCGAAATCCAATTTATCAATTGAGTACCAACTTCAGTTTTAAGTGTGTGCATGTGCGTGTATATATATATATATGTATATATTTGAATAAAAGAGACATACTTCTAGAAGAAGATATAATGAAAAAGAAATAAATGAGTATCGAGAGTCTCACCGATGAGACTTGACCTCTTGATCTCAGGTTAAGAACAATATCATTAAATCAAACCATGTCTCTCAAGCATATTATTATTTAGATGAGCAATGAGTCATTCAAAATATACATGTAACAGAGGGAAAGACGCTAAGAAAGAGAAACAATCCTATAGACTTTGAAGGGGATCAGAAATGTGATGTAATACGCGAGAAGTGTACATATATTTAATTCCAAAACATTCGATGATATATAAGATATAAATCAATATATTTTATTACATTAGAATGTTAGAATAAATTTCCACATGCGAAAATCCACAAGGAAAGTTTGTTTATTATTTTTCTTATTTTTCCTAATAACAGAATAATTAGTTTGCACATAGTCATACCTAGTAATAGGAGAAATTCTTAGAGGATCCTATTTCAGTACACAATATGAAGAAGTATCAAATTTTTAACAATGAGTAAATTAATATTAATCATCCAAATAATTATTATAATTATCATTAATTAGAGTAATTTAATTAGTATTTTCTCACGTCGTCGTTATGAGACATGATTATCTAATATTTTTTTTCTAATAGTGGACACTGTATGCGTAGTTGATTTAAGTGAAAACCGGAGAACCACATAACCATCATCTTCCGATAAGTCAATCTCCAAAAGAGAAAAGGAAATAAACACCATACGCACGGCACAATGGAATTCCTTGTATATGTCTTCTCCTCTTCTCCCACCCTCTATAGATTTACATACAGTTGCAGTTGAAACTTCATTTTATGAGGATTTTCGTTAGTCTGCGAGATTTTCTTCAAGGTAATTCGTCAGTTAACCACTTTCTGCCAATCGAAAACACCTTAAAATTGTAAAAGAAAAATGAAAAAGAAAAAGCACAATTAGTTATATAATAAATTTTCTTTAACACTTTATAGAAGTTTCATATAATTCAAATATTATAGTGTGACGGGAAAATTGAGATAATATGAAAAAACATAAATGTGTATAATTACTACGAAGTTCCAATTTGATGTCGTTCAACCCTTTTTTGATGTATCAAAATGCATATAAATCTAAAATGGTAGAAGAAATATCGAATAGGGGGCACAGAGAGTCTTCCTAGTGACAATCCAACACAGAAACTCTTGGTCCTAAGTTGAGGATAATGCCAATTGTAAGCTCTTTTTCTCTATCTCTTTCAATCCTTTGGTTTAAATCATATTTATGCAAAGATATCTTATTAAAATATGACAATGCCACTTTTGGTTATCCTTTTCATTGAAACCTTGCCTTTTTTGGTTCGGTTGTGTTGCACAACTCAGTTTTGCTTGTTTTAGTCCTATTATCATATTTTATATCAAATTTAATTTTACTAATTAATTTCCTAAATTAAAAAATAATTTAATTTTTCAAATGAATAAAAGGAAAATGAAAAAGATAATAGTATATGAGGAGAAAGCGGTGGGAGAATCAGTGGCGTCTACCACTGCTCCCGGCAGGATCGCCTCATTACTAAGAAGAAGTAAGGGATAAAATAGGAGTTTGTTTTATGGCTATGCATTTGTTGTTTAAAAGTCAATAAATTTAACCGCACGGATAATAATTTTCACTTTTTAAGTAATAAATCGAATTAAACACATAATTTTATGTTATCTAACATATGGAACTAAATGTATAATAGAGAAATTCTATGGAAGAAAAACTATTGATGATATATACACAATAGTTTAGTCAAAGAGTGTCTGTGGTCCTCTCCAAACAAGTGAAATAAAAAGATAGTATAGAGTTAGGACAGATATTATATGAGGTCTATTCAATTTTAAATATAGAGGCGTGCATAAATTTGTATGATCATCATGAGTTATTTTGAAATAAAATTGTTTGTTTCTAGCAATTATCAAGATTGTCACAATCCTTATTCGAGGTTCATTGCCACCGGCAAGGTGCCTACCATCCTTTACTTGCCAAATTGGCAATTTATTTAAATTCTTTATTTAAAGTGAATTGCATATGACGGTTGATTTTGCAGAAAAATTCAATTCGAGAGGTGGTAGCTTCTAGTTTGGCCCCCTCCAAAATCAAACTATTGAAAATCTCGATTTTGGTAGGTGTAGTCCTCTTCATCGCCACAAGCTCTCAAACCATGGTCACCAACAACATCAGTGGCCACGCGAGGACTTCACAAGGATGTTAGCAGGTGCTAAGGAGATCTCTACCACTGTAAGTTATTAGAAATTCAAAAAGAAAAAAGGAAATTGCCGAATAAAGAGGGAGGAGATACTAAGCTTCTCAGTGACGGCTCCCACCCTCGAAACTGACCTTGAATTTTACCGCACCGTTAAGGTTGTGGTGGCCAACCATGATGCACCCACAGGCCCTCCTCTATTATCATCATGGCTTCATTTTCTTTTCCTTTTTATATATTTTTAAAACAGAAAATTTGATTTTAAATAATAAGAATTTTTATTATACAAGATGAGGATATGACTAAAAATGGTACATTTTGGGGACCAAAACTGACAGAACGATTTAGACTTAAAGGAGAAAAAAAACGTGAAGTTGAGAATGAAAAGTGATAACGTTATATTAAAATACAATAACCAGAAATTAATAAACATAATTCTGTGCCAGACGCAGGTTTCATGATCTGTGTAATGCAAAATGAAGGCATAAATCCTCCGTCATTCTTCTTTATGCATGGAAAATAATATGTTATTTTTTATTTCTGGGATATAAAAGATATCATTAATTAAATATGTACTATAAAGAACTAATGTAATTTCTTTAAATGTCGTTTATCCCTTATTAGTTCATTTGTGTGAGGTTTAATTAATTTAAGATAATTAACTATAAATGTCTAATGTAATTCTTGGGCGAGAGCGGAAATTATGATTTTTATAATGCAAAGGACAGCAGCGACACCTCACTTGTTGAGATGTCCACATTAATGTGACACATCTATAAGGAAGTGAAGCAAGACTCAGGTTAAGTAAGTCTCGCTGATGTTGTTTAACATGATATTTTGGTTACCTAGACTCGCGAACCACCCATAAACCTACTTGCCTCTAATTTAATCATCCCAATTCTATTCCTCTATGTCAAGAGCTACAATATTTGGTCAATTGATCAATTGGACAGGGCATTACATGCGAAATGAAGAAAGTCTAACACCAAAATTCATTCAGCAGTAATTATAAAAAAAAAAAAAATCATTGAGCAGCCTTTTTTCCCCCAAGTAGGCTGGAATAAGAGAAATGAGAGTCAAATCAAAATATTTTGTCGATTACAGGTTTATTATTATTTTTTCTATAATAGATTTTAATAAGAAAGAGGATCTTACAGGAAGATATGCAGTTAAAGATTAAAAGAGAGATAAATTTAAAAATCTAAATCTGGATTTCGTAGCTCTCAACTTTATTTTTTTTAATCTTAAACTAATAAAATTTCTTTCCCATTTGTTAATACAAGTATAAAGAGAATGAAAATGAATTTGATGTAATAGTAATATTATCTCGATGTTATTAAGATATTTTGAATATCATCTTCGAGAATAGAATCCTGAATCCCATCAACCTCCTTGATACAATGAACTTGTAGAGTAATATAGAGACGATGAGGCGCGTCACGGTACTTACCAGGATGGCAAACCAGCATCTTGGACGTAGTCGTCAGAGAAGCAATCATCCACCAAGTGCGGCTGAAGGCCGCTTTCCCCACTGCTCAACCACGACGGGAACTCCATGATCTCATCAAAAATTTGGAAACCACCGTCGCTGCAGCATTCCTCCGCCGCCCTCTTAATTGCCTCCTCATCATCCTCCATACCCTTCAAGAACTCAAACCACCAGGCCGAGGTCACCAGATTCATCCTGTCATTCCACTCTATCTGGTGCCTCTCCCCTATAGACCTCATCTCCTCTGCCATCACCTCATCATTCCGCCTGCCATCCTTGGCCGCCACCGAGGCTGGCCCCACCTCCTGGGAGACTGTCATCGCCAAGGAAGAGGAAGATGATGATGGTGGCAAAGAGGCTGAGTAGATTGTTGGTGGGATTGTGCTTCCATTCTGGTAGAGGTTGTCAAAGTCGCCGAGGTTCAGGTTTAGGCCTAAGGTCTGGCTTGGGAGGGTGAGGGTGAGGCTGTCAGCAGAGGAGGTCAGGGAAGATATCGGGGAAAACTTCGACCAAGAGAAAGAATCTTGGTTCGAGCTTGGGTTCAGGTTGTGAGAAGGCGGGTAAGGAAAGGGCGATAAGGGAATTGAGCACCCATCAAATTGAGAATTCAAGTAATTCAGCGATTGATGAATAGGCTGGGGAAGCGGTGACGGGGTTGGAAATTTCTGTTGTTTTTCTCTTTGTTCTTGTTGTTCTTGGGCTTGTTTCATGGCGGCACGGTGGAACTTGAGGGCTGCAACGATCTCCCGTCTTGCCTCAGCCATGTTTAGGAGCCGTTCCTGATATGGTCGAGTCGTGTGGAGGCGCCGCCGCACCTGCTTCTTATGGGGCGGTGGCGGCGGTCGGGAGTTGGACTGCTGCGGCTGGGTCTCATTGAATTGGGTCAAATTCAGAATGGCTGGCCCCTCACCGTCACCTAAATCCTGATCCTGGCAGGCCATCGCCATCTGGTCTCGGGGTGTCGTTGATGAGGTCAGTTGCTTCACCAAGCTCCGGATGTAAGCACCGGACATGGGAGGATTATCACTAGCAGCAAGCTTGCTGTTCTCAGTCGACTGAATTCCCTCTGTGCGTTCTTGCTTTGACGTTCTCCCCATCATAAAAATTCAATATCTAATTCCTATTTTGCCGCCCAGTCATGGGATAGGGTTTCGATACGAAGGTTAACAGTACTAGCCGATCCAAAGCTCCGAGGACGGGTGAGCGGCTGCGGAGGATATAAATAGATCAAACGACTGAAATGATAATGGGGAAAAGAAGAGGCTTGAGAGGATCCTCCCCTCTCCTCTGCCTGCCTTAATAAGAGACCTTTTAAATCTTTTCTTTGATTTTCCCGACCTTGGCAAACACATTTTTTATTCTTTATTATTTATTACCTTCACTTTAAATAGGCAGTCAGGGAAGGAGTCGCCTGTTTGAAACGGATGTGCACCGGTGTTGGATAATTCTGCAATGGATAGAATCCTATTCAATAAGGAAATTCTTCTATAGAAAAAAAACTTGAGAACCACCAAATAAATTACTATGTTCAGTAATAGTTACTATATCTATACGAGTAATCATTATTAATCTACTCATTTATTACCATTTAAGTGGTGCTTACATCACGTAATGATATAAAATCACTTAAAATTTTATCTTTTCAATTAGTTTTTATAAAAGAGATTTCGTAAAAAAATGAGTTTGCTAAAAAGTACTCAAAATCAAAACTTTTAACTATTATAACCTGCGTATGTATAAAGCGGAAATGGGATAGCTGCCTGATAGCCCTGCCCTCTCTTGGCATGGAAGTGATCATTAATTCCTTTTTCGTTTTTTTCAAATCAGTTGAAGTGATCTTTGATTCTTAGTTAACTATAATTAACTTTGATCGATAATTAATTTTTCATTCCAATTTGATTCTCATTTCGTTTAAATCATTTATTTGTGATTGAGTGAACCTTTAGTTGACATATAATTATAGGGAGAAGGTCTCTATGTAAGAAACTCTTGTACCTAATGAGTTTACTATATGATAGTGTCTATATAGTATTACAAGTCAATAAAATTCAGTTATTTTTAGTATTATTTTTTTAAGATTTTATAAAGAAAAGTCTTAGAATAGTAAAATTTTATTAATTTGTAGCACTATATTAAGTATTGTCACGTATTATACTTGTTTACACAGAAGACTCTCTCCTCTAGTGTATCAAATATACCACGTGCTAATACTAATACGATACATCCATCAAATCAGGATTTAAACCATGTTAATATTTATGCAGCGATAATTATTAAATTATAAAAAATGTAAAAAATAAAAAATTTAACAAATAATGAACTCTTATTAAACGAAAATAATATATAATCTTTATCAAGTGATATATCTGATCCACTTAATACTTTCTCTTAGATAGGGGACTGATGGAAGAAACTGCGTTAGTAATCTTCCCTCTATCATTCGGAAATTATTTTATTCAGCACGATAAGAATTTCCGAGTTTGTTTCCTTTTAAAATGAAGAAACATTTCCACCATGATTTAAATCTGTACACTGAAACAGAGAACTTGGACCTTTTATTAGGGGCTTTCATACAGCATGTTAAAAGCCAAAATTGCTCCATACCTCTCTTCCACTCTCTCTCCGCTTTGAATGCTACTTTCTCTCATGCAACTCTCTTTTTCTTCTGCGTGTTTTATGGACTTCCTAATTCTCTTCTCTCTAATTGGAGGAAGAGAAGGCAGAGTTTCTGTCTTTTAGCTGAGGACCCAGACATCCCCAGTGCGCAAAATAAGCCCCAAAATAGATGAAATTCACTCTAAAATCGTCCGTAGTGAAACAATCAACCGTTTCCAACAATGTCTCTTAACATCAAAAAAATCTTAGTTGATCATAATTCATAATAACGTGATAAGAAAGAACCAATTAAATTATTTTGATTAATAATAAATATCATAACTGATCAGGTAATTAATATCAATTTGTTCATTTATCATAATTTAATTTATATTTTCTCATGTTACATGATTTTCTCCGTAACATCATATAACTAAGTTATCAAGTAAAAAAAATCAAGCACGGGCATTCCAAAGGTTCTGTTTGTCCGGTCGGTCTGCATAGGAGGTACCATCTCCAGAAAGTGTTTATTCACCCCAAACTCTCAATCATGTCAGTATAACTTCACATCACACAACACCCCACAGCTCGCCCTCCGCCAATGTAAATTCTGTGCGAGTTCAATTTTTCTCAAAGAACTTCTGTGAATGCTGCATTCATAGTGTTACAAACGAATAATAAAAATGAATACAAAATATAGGAAACTTATAGTATCTCCACCTATAAGATTAGAGTTTTAAGTAAATATGGATATTGTTGAGAAGCCAATCTCCCATCAGATAAATAAGATATTGAAATATGATTTATAAGAGAGTGAGTATACCAATCTAATTACTGAAAAAAGTATCCCGACCTATCAATTTTCTAGCAAAAAAAACATATCAGCTTAAATTTTTAAATTGGATAAGTGTCAAATTTCTTATAGGCCTTAGTGGAATATTTTACATGTTATTAGAACAGATTTTCGTGTGGCTTACACTTACACTAGATTCTAGTATGGAAGTAGTGATCCGTTAAGTCTCAAATCGGAAGAAAAATGCTAGGCTTGTAACCAGTCTCTAGGTTCAAGTAGAATATTTTAAATGTTATTAGAACAGGTTTTCGTGTGGACTCACACTACACTAGGCTCTGTCTGGAACTTGTAATCTTTTAAGCCCGAAATAAGAAGAAAAATACCATACTCATAACTAGTTCATCGAGTATAGAAAAAAAGTCATACTCATATGTTAACTCGAGAATAAAAGAGAAGTCCCACCTCGTACTGCTTTGTCCATCTTACTCAAGGCTGGAAGTAAAAATGTCTAGTTCAAGGTTAGTTGTTAAGAGTGGATTTTTAAGAGCGGATTTTTAAGAGCACGTGTTGTTGGGAATCATAATACAATGGATATGCAATTTTAAAATTTTACTCCCTCTTAGGATCACTTCGATATTATTGAAAAATCAAATAAAGATGATGTTTAGAAATAATGCCTACATGAGCTCTGAATTGGTTCTTGTGTTAAATCCTCAGGTTGGTTGCCTCCAACTACGTGTACACGAAGATCACAAACTTGCTAGAGTCAATCCTCTGATTAGACACACACGAATACACCCTCCATAGTATGTATACCAGGTATCTCGTAGAATTAAGAAACACTTTCTCAATTGCCAGCCGCACTCGGAATTTTTTTATCTGACTAAAATTTTCTTGGTTAGCCAAAAACCATCTCAGCCGAGAAGAAGAAATAAGGTCTCCTTTTTATTTGTGTTCGTACGTGTGTGGCAGGAAAAAAAACCCACCTTTTTCAAGAAACAGAATATATATGTATATATTCTTATCTTGCCAACAAATATAAGATTTCTTTGTTTAATAAATAAAGATTACATTAACCATTCATCCCAAGATACATGTAGAAGAATTGGCAATATTATCCTGTTGCAATATCTGGCCAAGATATGGTTATGCAATTTCGGTCAAACCGATATCTTTGATTACAAAGAGAATCAATATCACACTTAAATCTTTCTGTATTTAACTAAATCCAATTTGGTAATTTACGTACATGTGTAACCGAGAATAATAATCAAATTATTATAAATTCAATCAAATATTTATCTCCATGATCTCATTATTTAATAAGGTACGCGGTCATTATGGGCTCAATTTGTGCTAGCGAAAATTTAATAGCTCGATCCAAAATTTAAACTATTAAATTTTGGTTGGGACAGAAAAACATGTATTATGTGTGACTAATTAGACTCCATACTATGTCAGTAGTGACCCGATCAACACACTCTTATTCATTTATAATCTCATTAAATTCTTTAATAAGATTATCCAATTAACTTTTAGTTAGATGAACCGATGAGTTAAAATTGACGTCTAACAATGTGTCATAACTACCTAGATAGTGAGGATTTCAATCTAAGGATCGAACAATCTTTAATGATTAGTTTTCATGTAATTAAATCCTCCGATTATACAATATCTTGAATAAGTTAGGGTACAGATAATATGTCAAACCTCAATACTTATTCAAATGTTTTTAATTCTTAAGTGTTTGAGTCAATTATAAAATATTGAAAACTCCTTTCTGTATTTCATACTACTCTAGGGAGAGATTTTTTCGAGTTAATACTAAGTAGAGTACATAAGAAATGTCTTCTATCATTTGGAGTATCGATCTCTTAATGAATACTCACTATCTCTATAAAAGTCTCATTAGGTCTAGAATACCCTACACACGTCTCATAGAGCCATAACCACAATTTAAGAATTATGAGATACTATAATAATCTCGGGTCTAAGGAATATTGCACTTACTATCACATGAGGAATAACCTATTGACATTTATTTTGAAATCTATTAGGCCTTCCTCAAGCGAGTCAATTCAGTGAACTCATTGCACATTGAGCACCTAAACTCTTACATTAGTGACTTTTTACAAGTAAGTGTGAGATCAGTTATCCTCTGTTTAAGAGCATCTAACGAGTATATCAGTTTTACCGAGTCACTGATCTCCTACTTAATGATCATACAACAAGGAACTATTTTTAAATTAATGCTTTCAAGATTTTAAGTCTCACTGGTATAATCTCAGCATAATCCTAAAATCAACATCTCAATTTATGGGTTTCATCATAGTAATAAATATTCACAGTACATGATGAATAATAAATGCTTAGTTTTATTTCATGAATAAAGATTACTCCAATTACATCTCATGTGATTGGATTTAGGGCACTAATCCTAATAATCTCCCACTTGCACTAAAGCCAATCACCTTCGTATCCTATACCCTTGCTATCTAGGTGAGGCTCAAACCGTTTTTATGATAATGGCTTAGTAAATGGATTTGTAATGTTGTTTTTTGTGAAGACTTGTTCAACACTGATATCACCTCTCCCAGTGATTTCTCTAAATAGATGATATCATCTCATGATGTGCTTTGACTTGTGGTAGGATCTTCGTTCCCTAGCTTGTGCAACAGCCCCAGTATTATCACAATACGGGGGCACTGGGTAGTAATCTGAGGAAAGATTCCCTACTCATTGATGAACTTCTTTATTCATGCCCCTTCCTTCACAGCTTCACTTACAGCGATGTATTCTACTTTAATCATAGAATTAGCTACAATGGCCCATTTGGAACTCTTTCAGCTAAGAGTGCCACCATTCAGAGTAAATACATACCTTGAAAGTGATTTACTGTAGTCAATATCAGTTTGAAAACTTGAGTCAGTGTGTCCTTCTAACATCAAATCTAATCCTCCATATGTTAGAAAAATATATTTAGTCATTCTCAAGTACTTAAGAATGTTTTTCACTGCTTTCTAGTGTTCTTTATCTGGATCAACTTGATATCTGCTTATGACTCCCAGGACATAAGCCACATCAGTTATGGTACAAAACTTAGCATACATGATAGATCCCACTACTGAAGCATATGGTATGCCATTCATCATCTGTCTCTCCTTAGGTGTTTTGGGTGACATCTTCTTGGAAAGATGGATGCCATGACTCATAGGCAAGTAGCCACGTTTACTACCTTCCATGTTAAACGATTTTAACGCGGCATCTATGTACTCGGATTGGGACAAATCGAGCATCCTATTAGGTCTATCTCTATAAATCTTTATCCCCAATATGTTGGACACTTCTCCCAAGTCCTTAATGGAGAAAGTCTTGAAGAGCCAAATTTTGACCAATTGCATCATTGGTATATCATTCCCGAGAAGTAATATGTCATCTACATATAACATGAGAAATACAATCACACTCCCACTAACCTTCTTGTAAACACGAGGTTCATCTTCATTTTTGATAAAGTCACACCTTTTGACTATCTCATCAAAATGGATGTTCCAGCTCCTTGACACTTGCTTTAATCCATAAATAGACTTTTGTAGCTTACATACTTTACCTAGCCCAATAGAAGAGATAACCCCTCTGGTTGAGTCATATAAACGTCTTTCTCAAGGTTTCCATTAAGAAAAGCGGTTTTGACATCCATTTACCATATCTCATAATTATAGTATGCAGTTATAGTAAGCAAAATTCTATTGGACTTGAGCATTGCTACCGGTGAAACTTTGAGATGCTTTACATACCCTCTAAGATTTTCGAGGGGACTCGGAAGGTTGTGGCATATGAACTGGTTCTTGAGTAACCTATTGCTCTTCCATCGATTTATGTGAGATTGTTTGTGGGTTGGAAACTTCATCAAGTTCCACAACTCTTCCTCTCTCACTATCCTAGATAAACTCTTTCTCCAAGAATGTGGCATGCATGCTAACAAGCACCTTTTATTCAGCAGAGGAGCAAAAATAATACACTAAACTTTCTTTAAGATAACCTACAAATCTACATTTTCCGATCTTGTACCAAGTTTGTCTGCATCTTGTATCCTTACATAGGATGGGTAGCCCCACACCTTAAGGTGCTTGATACTTGGTTTCTTGCCTTTCCATATCTCATATGGCATACTAAATACAGATTTAATGGGAACCTTATTTAAAAGGTAGATGGTCATTTGCAAAGAATATCCCCAAAATGAAATGAGAAGATCTATGAAGTATAACATGGATCACATCATATCTAATAGAGCACGATTTCTCCTCTCCACAACCCTATTATGTTGTAAAGTACTAGGAGGAGTCTATTTGAAAACCATTATGTTCTCTTTTAGATAATCTAAAAATTCTCTGGTCAAATACTCGCCACCTCGATCTGATCGAATGGACTTAATACTTTTTCCAAATTGATTCTCAACTTCAGCTCAATATTCCTTGAATTTGTCAAAGGACTCAGATTTGTGTTTCATGAAATACACATATACATACCTAGACAAATCATTTGTAAATGTAATGAAGTGTGAATATCCACCTTTGGCTTGAGTTGTCATTGGCCCACAAACATTGGTATGGACCAACTCTAACAACTTCATCACCCTTTCTCCATGTCCAGTAAATGGAGGCTTGGTCATTTTTCCTTTGAGACAAGATTCACAAGTCGGAAGCGATTCATAATCGTATATGCCAAAATACCTTTCTTGATACAATTTATTAATCCAATTCTCATTAATGTGACCAAGTCTTAAGTGCCAAAGATAATTGAAATTCTGATGATCTCTTTTCCTTCTATTTGTCTATTCAATATGAAGTATATTATCATTAACGTCCAAAACTACCAAGCCATTGGCAATGTTTCCAATTCCATAAAATTCATCAAAATGAAATATTGAGCAACCATTTCATTTAAAATTTATTAAACCTTGTTCAAGTAACAAAGGAACTAAAATAATATTTGTAATTAAAGCTAGAACATAATAACAATTGTTAAGCTCACTAGTCGTGCTCGAAGGCAAACTTAAACAAAAGGTTCCTATTGCTAAAACTGCAACTCTTGCAACATTTCCAACATGTAGGTCGTACTCCCCTTTGCTCAGTCTTCTACTTCTTCTCAACCCTTAGAATGAATTGCAGATATGAGAACCACATCTAGTATCTAATACCTATGAAGTAGAATGCGTCAATGATATGTTAACTTCAATTATGAATGAGCATGAAAAATTGGCTTCAGAAGTCTTCTTCTGCTTCAACTCTACAAGATACAAGTTGCATCATTTCCACAATGAAAGCATATGCCTTTCTCAGAAACTTTATCTTTTCCTTTCTTTTGAATCTATCTTTTGGGCTTCACAGATTTATTATTAGAAGATTTTCCCTTCTTAGGGGGTCTCTTTGCCTTCTTCTGAGATGAACCTCCCAGTAACAAGACTTTACCCTTATCATTCACAAGGTGGATCTCAGCAGTCTTTAGTATGTTAAAGAGTTTATGCAGTGGAAAATCCTGCTTATTTATGCGGAAGTTAATAATAAATTGTGAAAACGATGGTGGCAGAGTTGAAGATTTAAGTCCTGACTTAACTCTCAATCCATAGTGAAGCCCGAATCCTAATTTCTTAATTAGATTGGTTAGCTTGAGGACGTGAGCCTCAATGGAAGTACCCTCAGCCATCCTTACTTGGAAGAGCTACTTAGACAATTCATATCTAATAGTTCTACTCTCCTCACCATACAACTCCTTGAGGTTAAGAAGAATAAATCTGGCATCCGTCTTGGCTTGTTGCCGTTGGAACTCATTGCTCATGGATACTAGCATGACACATTGAACTTGAGTACTATCATCTTGCCACTTCCGACAAGCAACGTTCTCTTCCTCAGTGGCACCTGTGTTGGTGGCTTAAGGTCAGGAGAATCGAGAATGTAGGAGACTTTCTCCTATGTGACGACAATCCTTAAATTTCTTAACCAGTCCACATAGTTTGGCTCAGTGAGTTTGTTAGCATCTAATATTTTTCCAAATGACAGCGATGCAGACATGATATTAGATAAATCTAAAATAAAAAAACAAAATGCATGAACAGATATTCATGAAATATGATGCATGATTATTGAGGACTTTCAGCTAAATCATGTCTCCCACTAAATTTAGCCAATCCCATTGCCCTCCAAAAGGAAGACGGAAGACCCCATTAAAAGGTCTCCTTGCGGGTAAAATGGAATCCCATTTATTCTACCGAGGTCTCACATGTAACATGACAAACCTCGAATAAGTTCACAGGTAGGTAACTTTCAACCAATTACAACTCATGTAACTTCCATTTAATTTTTTGCATCTAAGATTACTATAGCCTTGTGTGTTCACAACAAACTGGAAAATCTTAGTTAATTTAAACCCATCATTCACATACTTACGCAAAAAAAAGAAATTGCCCTTGAGTGTAGCTCTACAAGATAGCAACGTTTAATCATGCCAACTCACATGACGGACCTTGTGTGTGCACAACAAACTCACCACGCTTGCTAACACCTCTACATCTCATAATGATGGAAGGCATGACTGGTATTCTCAATGTCGTAACCATTTCAACTTAATATTTTTAGAGGTTCTCTATGCAATTACTTTATAATCGACATCACATGCATGACATAACAAAAGCATATGGATAATAATTAGCTGATAAATAAGGATGAATATGGACATTCCTATAGTAATGCACCCAAGCCACTGCGTGTGTCACAAACAATCATCCTATTCTAAATAGACCATCATCATGGGCCCACCACATGGAAGGCTAAAGTGCCTTCAAGTTACCATCTCCATGGACTCGATCTTGGAACTCCGGGCGTCTAAAACTTCTTGGTCGTAACTGCTCTCCCTAACCTATTCCTATTGTAGAACTATTCTATAATTACAATAAAATATTGTGAAACCCCAATAAGTAGTTTGGGGGAGTTACATTGGAGGAAGACTAGAAATACAACTGGAGAATCAAATTAGATGAGGTAGGGGTACCCAAGCCCTATTTATTCAAAAAGAATCATTCGTACATTCATCACATGAACCTAGTCTATAATCATCCTTTCATGCATATCATTGTTAATTATATAAATATGCTTATTTGAACATATTTTCTGGCCCAGATTCAAGTAAGTTGTTCGAGTTTTATGAGATTTCAACACATGATTGGTTGTTTTTCCCTAGTTGAGTGAAATCAAGTTATAATTAATTAATTCAAATTTTCTTCCAAGAATGTAGGTACTTCTGGACTTTTTATTGATGTAGGTGTTTAATGAAGAACTAACTGGGCCAAGGAAGTGGACCCTAACTCACGGAACCAAGATGGACAGAAGCTGGAAAACAGAGGAAACAGGGGAGGAGTCGCGACTCAGGGTCGCGACTCCCTGAAGCAGAAAAGTGAGCAGAGTCATTGGTCGCGACTCAGGGTCGCGACCCCTCGCGGGCAGAGAAGATTTCGCAATATTTGATTTCCTAAAGATCCCGAAGCTCGATATGGAGCATATTCTGAGATATTAGGATGCAAAAGAGTATATTTCACTTTACTTACTCTGGGGAAAACAAAATATCTTGCAGAATATATTTTTAGGATAGAGATATTTGGAGAATATTTTTAGGCAAGATAGAATATTTTGCTCTCTATCCTTATAAAGTCTCAACCTAGCAACATACGGGGGGGGGGGGGGGGGGGGGGGGGTGGGGGGGTCTTACACATTCGTATTGTTGCCAAGAAGAATCGGATTCACTCACGGCTTCAAGAAAGGAAGAGGATCAACGTGCTTCAAGACAATTGCGGAGATCGAGAGATCGGCTTCGAATCATTCAAGAGTCTTTCTTTCCTTCCTCTTTACTTTTCTTAGTCATGGTGTATTCGAATCTTTTCTTGGTATTTTCTGTTAATTCTATCATGAACTAATTCCCTATTTCCTAGGGCGAGCAATGAAACTCTTTTCTATTTTCTAAATTCTTCCCCTTTCTCTTATATGTGATTGATTACATCGTGTTGCTTATACTATTCTCGTCTTTAATGCTTTCTGATTGATTGGCCACCAATTAGATCGATTAGGAGATTCGATGAACTCGAGAGACGAAGTCGTAATCATGCCAGAAATAGTATAACTTAGGATAATTCACGCCGAGAGGTCGGGATTATTTGTGAGAAGCATCGAGAGATTAGCCTATCACCCTAGGTATCCAAATTAGGGTTCGAGCTCAATGGACTTCTTAATGTTGATTGCCTAGAGATAGAGTGGTTAACATCGTCCTAGAAGTACGTTCTTATTAAGCCGAGAGGCAGGTAAGGAGATATAAAACCCTAGGATAATAACCAAGCAATCAATTACATGTAGAGAGTCAATTTGGGATTAGGAATGGGATTGAGGGAAGTTGTGAGCCCTAGGTTCATTAAACTGATTGAATTTCTTCTAATTACTTTCGATTTACCTTTCTTGTTTTCATTAAATTCTTATCCAATTTCGAATTGCCTAGCTTGGCTTGATTGTTTGGTTTATTGCTTAGTTTAATTGACTTAGATCCTCGTGGGAACGATCTCGATATTCATCACTTTATTACTTGCGCGATACGTATACTTGCGTGCCTTTTTGGTTATCTATTTTATCGCAACAAGTTTTTGGCGCCGTTGCCGGGGATCAAGTTTTCAATTATTCCTAACCTTAATACTAAGCAATTTTCCTCGACTAGGTACTCTTTTCTAATTCTTTTTAAATTTCTTTCTACTAGGTACTCTCCAAAGTTGTATGCTTTGCCGCCACAACTCGGTTCCACTACTACACGATCCGGAACCCGAGCGAACTTTTCATAGGAGGCGTAGAGAGCAAAGGGCAGCCCAAGGGAGACAAGCCATGGAGCCCGGCCAAGGAGGTGACTTAGTACCACTAAACCAGCGTCGGAAGACCATTAAAGAGTATGCACAACCTCAATTTCTAAATCAATCAAGCATCGTCAAGCCACCGGTTCAAGCTCACACCTTTGAGATCAAACCATCGGTAATTCAAATGCTTCAAACTTCTTGTTCTTTTGGAGGAGCACCGAATGAAGATCCTCATGTGCATCTAGCAAAGTTCCTTGAGATATGTGACACTTTCCGCTTCAATGGGGTGTCGACTGAGTATATCCGAGCAACTGGAAAATTAAATATGGTGTTATAAAAATTGCAATACAATCCAACTAGTAAAGTGATCGTAAAATTTCAACTCACCCAAAAAACTAATTTTCAATATATATATCTAATATATAGTTGACGCTTCGAATTAAGATCAACAACTAATTATATATAAATTAATTAACCATTAATTAATTTATTAGATAATTTGGAGTTTCTGGAACCCCACAGTTATCCATGCCATATATAATTAGGCATAAAATTCATGATTAACCATTAATCATAAAAACTAAATTAATTAAACAATTTAATTATATAATGATAAAATTAGAGTACTTTAAGCCTTGAATTTTAATTTTTACCTCAATCAATTTGTATGAATTAATGTTAGAAGAATTTTTAAATTATTCTGTACGTAATATCTTTCTGTACTTAATAACAAAAAATACAACCGGTCCAACTAGTATTTAATCAAATTCAATTCGATAATTTACTTACATGTATAACCGAGAATAATAATTAGATTATTATAAATTCAATCAAATATTTAATTCCACAATTTTATTGTTCAATAAGGTGTACAATTGTTATGAGCTCAATTCGTATTAGCAAAAATGTAATAGCTCGATTCAAAATTTAAACTATTAAATTTCAGTTACAAGAGAAAAAGATGTATTGTGTGTGACCCATTGGATTCCACACTAAGCCAGCAATAGACCTAATCAATACACTTATTCATCTTTAATCTCATTAAACTCTTTAATAAGATTATCCAATTAACTCTTAATTAGATGAACCCACGAGTTAAAATTGACATCTAACAATGTGTCATAACTACCTAGATAGTGAAGATTTCAATCTAAGGACCGAATACCCTTTAATGATTAGTTCCCGTGTAATTAAATCTCCGATTATACAATGTCCCAAATAAGTTAGGATACGGGTAATATATCAAACCCCAATACTTATTCATATGTTTTCAATTCTCAAGTATTTGACTCAATTATAAAATATTGAAAACTCCTTTATGTATTTCATAGTACTCTGACCAGAGATTTTTCCGAGTTAATACTAAATAGAATACATAGGACACTCTCTCTTGCCAATTGGAGTATCAATCCCTTGTTGAATACTCACTACATCTATAAAAGTTTCATTGGGTCCAGAATTCCCTTCAAATGTCTCGTATAGCCATGTTAAGGAATAGACCAAAATTATAATTTAATAATTGTGAGATACTATGATAATCTTATGTCTAAGGAATATTTACAACTACTATGACTTGAGGAATAATCTATCAACACTTATTTTGAAATCCATTAGGCCTTCCTCAAGCGAGTCAGTTCAGTGAACACATTTCATAATAAGCGCATACATTCTTATATTAGTGATTCTTCACAAGTAACTATAAAATCAGTTACCCTCTAATCAAGAGCAAGTAATGAGCATATTAGTTTTACCGGGTCATTGATCCCCTAATTAGTGATCCTACGACTAGGAACTATTTTTAAATTAATGTTTACAAGATTTTAGGTCTCATTAGTATAATCTCACCATAACCTTAAAATCAGCGTCTCATTCTATGTGTTTCATCATAGTAATAAATATTCACAACACATGATAAATAACAAATGCCTCAATTTTATTTCATAAATAAAGACTGCTCCAATTACATCGCATGTGATTGGCTTTAGGACACTAATCCTAAGGACGGGAAAATTTTATAGGCAGAACATCTTAAGGATGGGGAAAATGTTTTCATATAGGACTCGAAAATCATATAAAAACCATTTAGGTATTATAAGCAAAACCAAAAACCTTCATTCTAGTTTTGAGGTGATTTTTTTCTTCAATGTAAAAGTAATCGTGTCAATAATGATGGTGTATAGGCATATCATGATTGGTTAATGCTCCTCTGTCCAGTAGACACGAAATAAATAGGTCCAAATTAGTTTTTTTCGCTCTAAAAACATGCAATTATATGGAGACAATTCAAAGCTCTTTTTAGGAATGAAAAAGTTACATCAAAAAATAAATTATTTGGATCACCCATTATTTATTGGAAGGTTAAGAAAACACACTCTTTTACCTTTATATTAGACAAAATAAAGTCTAGACTCGCTTCTTAGAAGGCAAAAGTACTGTCTTGGGCTGGAAGAACCACCTTGGTGAAATCCACTCTCACATCAATTCCTATATATGCTAAGTCTTTGCGCAAAAGGAATATGCATTATGATAGACAACATAACTTGAATATTTTGGTGGGAAATAGATAAGACAGAAGGGCCTTTTTTAGCAATAATAAATCGGAAAAGATTGTGCAATCCAAAAGAATGCGGAGGATAGGGTTTTAGGTTAGCAGCAGAAAATAACAAGTCTATATTGTCAAAGACAACCTAAGCCCTCACAACCAACTCCTCAAGTTTAACTTCTAAAACAATAAAACAAATATGGTAATTTTCTACAACCCTATAAAAGGTCGACAAGAAGCTCATCTTAGGTATGGAAATGTCTATGATTGTACAGAAACATTAAGAAAAGGAATTTGTAGACAAAAATGTTCATGGTCTTAACACAGAAGTTGAGGGGAAACTTGGGTAATAGGAAATTTAGGTCTGTCAGCTAAGTCAAAATTAGGCATAATTGTAAACCGAGTAAGATATTTAATGCTTTCTCATCCAATGAGGTGGAGTATCCCTATTGTGCAGAATCATTTTAGTAATGATACTATTAGAGATGTCCTAAATTTGCATTTATCAGAGGAATCTAGCCCAAATAAATATCTCTAGAGGCTCACCAGCTTGGATAACCTTATGGCCAGTTCTTACTATTTATTAGATCAAGAGCAAAGAATTGATTACAATGATAGAGGTCTTTGAAAGATGATCCGCAAACCAAAAAAAAAATCATGAGCATTATCAGTTTCACTTGTGGATAATAGCTTCAAATTCCTTCCCTTGGTTTTATAATGATGATGATCGTTGTCCCCTTTGTGGAGCTAATATCAATGGATATGCTCATTTATCTTTTCAAATGCATATTCACTTGGGTGGGGTGGCATTAATCGCCCTGGTGCATTTGGAGTTTGTCTCCATTAGATCTTTCTCCAATAAAGCTAGTCAAGTTTGTATGCTCTCCTCCTTTCTCAATTTTTATTCCAGGTCTATTTCCTGTAATTTTTTTAATTATATCTATTACTGAAACACACATCAATGATGTTTCCTAGCCCATCCAGGTCATTCTTGATGGACATAACTATAGCCATTGTTCCCAAGCTGTCTTTGTGAGAATTCTCCCACTTCAGTAGCTGAAAACTATCTTGGGGCATTAGTCATAGTTGGATCTGGATTCGCCGCTAATCATCTAAGTACTAGTCATAAGGATGACTAGAAATATATTTGCGTGAGGGAACATAATACTAACCACATAGGTCATTATTTTATTGGTCTTGAGCTAGAGTTAGAGCTCAGGTGTCTTTTTCACAATCAAAAGGCTCACATGCTAATCAATATGCCATAAATCGGTGGCCGTCCCTAAATTTAAATAATTTTGTTTACTTACACGTTTTAATTTGTCTAGTTTTTATCCTGATTGAACTTCGAATTGATGGTCCAAACTAGGCTCGATAATTTGAATTATGTGCCCTAACATGCCACTGCTCTCCCTAACCTATATGTGAGAAGTAAAGCTCCACTACGGTTTTATTATAAATCATCCCTCTCTCACACTACCTACTACACATATTTGTGCACTCAAGTACAAGTACATTGAAATTCCCAAATCTCCCCATAGAGAACATGTAACCAAATCACACATCAATCAATTATGAAGATACCAATCAATTTGTTCTCAAGCATCACAAACAAGCATGGAATCAATTTGAGAACTTTTGAAAGTTTAAGTACTAAATTCAATATCTCACAAGTAGGGTGGGTACAAAATTCATAAGTTGGGGGACTAAAATGAAAATTGTTTAAAATGAAGGACCAATGTTCAAAATGCTTAAAATGAGGGATTGTGATGTCAAACTCTGAAAGTGAGGAACTAGTATGCAAAATGCCTAGCGAAGGACTAAAGTCCAAAGTGTCATAAGTAAAGGACAGATATGCAAAATGCTTAAAATGAGGGACTGCTAACTAAAATGTCATAAAATGGGAGACCAATGTGCAAAATTCCTAAGAGTGAGGAATAGTGTGCCAAATTCTCCACTTGAGGGAGTACAATAAAAACTGCATGAAATAAGGGACCAACTTGTAAAAAACACACGAGACAAAGAACTAGAATGTAAAATGCGTAAGATGAAAGGCCAAAAATGTAAAGCTTACAAACTGATGGAACTGAACTCCCAAAGTCCTGACTTATCACCACAATGTTTCAAGGCTCAACTCCTTTTCATTTCTCAACTTCATTATCACAAATTTCAAAGAAATGAAGTCACGACTTCTCAAGCAAATACAACATATATAATTCGTTCATGACACAACCTGATATGACACAATTGACCTCAAGAACGTTATCTTAGATTAGATGGATCAAGTTAGCTGCCTAAGTATCAAAACTCTAAATGACACAAGATTTGACTCAGAGACATTGAGTTGAGCCAAATATAAACCAAACAAATAAAATCAAACTATAGTCAGCAAGGGGGATGTCTGCAACATGATAAATGGACCCAAGATAGCGCGGAGAATTAGCAAACCATGCTATGATCCAGTAGTGCAGTTTGGGTAAAAATAGGACAGCAAAAGGCAAGCTTATCAATGTCAAGAGCGCATAGAACTCTAAAAAACTTATAAACCAACAAGGTGCATATATGATTGAATGGAGATCAATAGGGGCCTATAACTCTATATCACAATAGGAGATAACAATGAGAATCTTGACTATATTTACCGGAAAAAAAAGAAGAGAATCTTGACTATGATAAACAAGTTTTAGGCAAACTTGACTCTCCACACCTAAATTTTGGGTAGCAATAAGATTGCCAAGCGAGCAGCTAGCCATGAAACATGAGTATCAATAGGTTTGAGAGCAGGATAACCTAATGCCTCAGCAAGCTAAAGGTGGAGATGGAACAATGATCAACAAATCACACAAAACAGGGCCAACACCCTGCAACATCCCCCTCCAAACCAATCATCGTAATCAGGACTCGACTTCTAATTATTTCTCCACTTATCAACTAAAAACTTTAAGGAAAAATATTCACCACAATCTTAAGCAGCGCAACAAGATTGATAACACAGTTCGATAGCATCCAAGCAAGAAAAGAATCAAACATGTAGTAGAAGCAAGAATCAACAACAACCGCCTTTGATCCCATTTAACTTGTTACTTTCCCTCCTCAGCTCTCCCACGTCCCCTAGCCATATTCAACCTAAACTCCTTCCAAAATTCAACTAAGTTAAATTGTCTCCACCTAACTAACTCTAGGCTCTCTCTATCTTCTCTAAACTTCAGTCTACTCCCTTAAGCTTGAGGCCGGCTAGACTCTTATGGCTTGTTTAAGCCTCTCGCATTTGACTAAACTCAATTGCTAGCTCAAGATCCTTCCTCTTGGTACTTAAGTTCACCCCATAGCCCTTAGAAACTTCTTAAGCTCAATTAGGCTTGGTTACTATCTCCACCTAAAGTCCACTTGGGTTTTACTTGACCTCTTTAATGCATCCTAGAGATCTCCCTCATTTCTCAAAGATCTCTCTAAACTTGACTAGACTCTCTCAAGCTCACTTGAGACTCTTGAACATAACCTTCAAGCTTACCTAAGTTCCATTTTAATTTTCTAAGTCCAATTGAATCCCTCTATCTTCGATCCTTTGGGCTCAATTGAGAATTAAGAAACAGAGAGTTAGTCCTGCCATTTTAACCATCAAAGGTTCAACGTTGTTTAGTAAGTTTAAAAACAAAGATAAGGCAGTGATGGGTAGCATTTATAATCTCCGTTCAGCTATGAAAAGTCAGCACTGAATTAAGCAGTGAGCGATAGAGAACATTACATACCAGTGTCAGAAGAATTCCACTAAAATGACTTAGATTAGCATCGTAATGCATATACCTGCCCAACAACAGCGATTCTAGCTAAAATGACTTCATATAAACCATAAAATGGGGGCAGAAATTGATCAACACAAATCTTACATTTAAGAGTGGATGAAGAAATTAAGCTCAAAATGAGCTAGAGAATAGAAGAACAGAGAGCATTTTTTCCTTCTATATAGCACAGCTGCGAGAGTTCGATACATTGACACCCATGCCTCTTGTCACTCTTCATCTCGTTCTTGCATCCATAAATGCAAAAACAGAAAATGAGAAATATCTCAAATATCTGAAACTCTCCCTCAAGATGGGAGATATATATCATGAATTCCCATCTTGCCTAACAATGAGTGAAACTTTCCTAGATGAAGTGCTTTCGTCAGCAAGTCTACAAGCTGATTTTGTGTTGAGACATGCATTGTCTTCATGATCCTTGCCTACATTTTCTCATGAATAAAATGACAATCTAGTTCCACATGTTTAGTTCTTTCATTATAAACTGAGTTGGCTGCAATGTGTACTCATTATCGCAGTACAACAAAGCAGGGCTTTTGTGTTTTCTTCCCATTTCTTTCAAAAGGCCAAGGATCCAAATTGCTTCACATGTGTGTGCCATTGATCTGTATTCTGCTTTAGTTGAAGATCTCGAGACCACAATTTGTTTCTTGGCTTTCCACGAAATCAAGGAAGACCCAATGAATACACAGAACCCCATAATAGACCTACTTGTGTCTAGGCAAGTTCCCCAGTTGGGATATGTGAAGGCCTCGAGTTGCACCTTTGAGGAAGCTAGAAAGAAGAAGAGAATTTGTCCCGAAGTCTTTTTGATATAGTGCAGCACCTTCATTGTTGATTGTAAATATGCAGTCTTGGGGTAGATAAAAATTGATTTAACCTGTTAATGGCATAGCTCAAATAAGGCCTTGTAGTGGTTATATAGATCAATTTTCCAACCAACCTCCTGTACTATGTTGGATCAGCTAGTAGATCTCCAGTTTCTTGAGAGACTTCAAGTTTGGTTCATTAGGAATCAAAGATGGTCTGCAACCCAAATACCCTGCATCAGACAAAAGTTCAAGTGTATATTTCCATTGACAAACTCATATTCCTGTAGTGGATCGAGCTATTTCAAGCCCCAGAAATATTTGGGAGGCCCAAAATCCCTCATCTTGAACCTCTATCCCAAGAACATCATTAATTTACTCACGACATTGACACTGTTGCTTGCAATTAAGAATGTCACCTATATGTTGACACCTCATTTTGGCCTGAAAAGTATTTGGATCAGGGTCTTAGAAAAATTGAAGTAATCATAAATCACATTGAATTACCTTCAATTTGACATGTCATAGATCTCGAGATTTTATCCACAGAAGAAGATATGATTTTTAAGTGAAATTGGCTGAATCTGTCTTATTCATTTATTTTGGCCAGTTTTATTTGGAAAATGGTATCTAATTATGAAGAGGCCTAAATTAAACAATTTTAGTGTCATTTGGATCTTAACTCATGAAAGATTAAAGGAAAAATAGAACATGGTGTCAAGGAGTTAAGAACAAGTTATGAAAAGAATGATTTTTATGCCCCAAGGAGTTGTAAAGGCTAGTAAAAATCAAAAGGGGTTTGAAATATTATATGAGACATATTTGAGGGACTTCTCCTTAATTTCTTTTTCAAATAAATCTTAACTAAGTAGATTTTAATAAGAAAATAAAAAATAGAAATAAAATAAATATCATATCATATATAAGCAATTTGAGGGTTTCATAACGGGGGACATGGCCGCAATTGCTCAATCTCTCAGCTAACATTCCCTCGGGAGAAGGAACGGAGCCTTCACAGAGGAGATGATTGCCGAGGTCGCCATTGATTCACCGGAGCTCCGATGATCTCCCTAACCATCTCCGAACTCCACTTCACGACCGTCATTGCTACCGCCTCCGATCCCCCAAGCTCCCGACGATTTCCTTCACTGAACTTGCATAGCCTAATCAGCCACAGTCCCACTCCATGAACAGCTCCCCTAACCCAAAATACCACCAATCGAAGTTCAATCCCAAGCTCGCCTCCATCACCGCTCCTCTCCGATCCCCACACTGAGCCTCCCGTGGGGTTCATCGGCCTCAGCCCACTGCACAGCCCACGCTTCCAAGCCATTACATTCTTCCTCTGAACGAGCCAACCATAAGTATCGTGAATTCGAACTCCATGATCTCAAGCCTCCGAACCCAAGACGATGTTGCCTATCATGCGCCTGTGCTTGTTGTCGCCCTCGAAGCCCCTCTCAATCAACTTCGGGAAGCCTAGAACAGTACACCTGCAAGGAGTTCGACCAAATAGCTAAGTAGCACCGCCTTGAGTGACGCTGCCACCTAACTGCAGCTACAGTTCCTCTGCTTCGCTGTTCTGATCAAGCCCTGTCACGCCCCATTTTCCATCCAAGGAATGAGCACGTGACTGACCGTTCACTAATAGACTTGACTCGGTCCAATAGTAAACGAAGCCAACTAACATCCTTTTAATCCGTAGTATTTTCAAATTTTTCTCTTCATGAGAATCAATAATTAACATTACTGATAATAGGATTCAATATTAAAGAGAAGATTCACACTTGAAAATCCTAAAATTGTTCAAATATCGGAAGTTTCCAATACTAAGAAAAAGGGAAGAACATTATAAATAAATCCAAATGATCTTCTAGGCACCTGATCCTCGAGTAGCCCTGCTAGATGCTAAACTCCTAAGTTTCTTCTAATTCGGGATCTGAAAAAGATAAGAAGAAAATGGGATGAGCTCCACATGTTCAGTAAGTAATCGGTTCTCACTCCTACCGGATCAAGCACCCACATAAACATTTTCTCATTTATAACACTTTGTAAGAAACAATCCTTCAGGAAAAGATATATTTCGAAATATTTCCAGAGTATCCATAATATGTTCAGATAATAATTTCAAGTCATTTGACTCATTCAAAGATTTTTCAATATTCAAAAATTTCAATAATTAAATTCAGATATTTTACTCATTGTCTTTGATACTACGGTGACACTTCGTCTTGTCACACAGACCCATATACCAGTATCGTCACTAGTAACGACCCAAATTGCTGGTTGTGTCGCCGGTTCGACCCAGATAATTCGCTAGCTAGCACATTTAACATATTGTAATACTCGGTACGTAATAGACAGATGAGCCTCAAATAAAAAATATAATATCATTCAAATCCAAACTAATTTTCATAATTCAGTAAATTCATATAATTTCACATAAACAATTTAGCTTTCATAATACATAAAGTCAATAATTCAATCATCAAACAATTTATGCATTTTTCGATGATATTGCACTTTAATAATTTTCTGATACTTGATCCTCATTTTATAAATCATAAATCATATTTCATGCTCATTTCATTAAATATAACATTTTCACAACAATAATCATATATGCATAAAACAGCATTTCATAATTTCGCAATTAATAAAAGTGAGTCCCAAGTTACCTACCTTAACTATCACGTAATCAAGAGCTCAGAATCTCGACCCAAATCAGAAGAAAAACCTATAATTGAAACTATACATCACTACACAATATTCTGAAATATCTTATACGGTCCTAATAATTCCTCAACTGGTAAAATATCTATCCCACCCTCAGATCAGTTTCTAAATAATATGTTTCATACTTTGATTGATAAAATTTCATAAAATATTACCATAAAGTATTTAGGACTCAGAAACATCAGAAAAATCCTGAAAAATAACAGAAAATAGTAAATTCAATTACGAGCTCAACGGTACAAAAATCGTCGAAATCAGAGCTCAGATTAGGCCAAACGGGTGTTTCAAAATTTCAGCTCGTCTGGAAATTTTCAGTGCTGGCTGCACAACCAGCCAATTTCGAAGAGTCGATTCTCCCTCCTCGAGCCACCAAATCTGGTGTTCTTAGTGTCTATGAAAAGCTTACATCACGAACTAAAATTTGGATGTAAATTCGGGTTCAAAAGACAGACGGTTCAATAGGAAAAAGTGGCTCAAACTCGGGTTTTCATCACGGAATAAAATCGGGTTGTTCGGGTGGCCAACTTCGAAGACTCATATCTCGGTCCACAGACCTCCAAATCGGGAGTTCTTGGTGTCCCTGGAAAGCTCAAACCATGAACTACAGTTTAGAAGCAAATGGAACACTAGAAGATGAAGAAATCAGTTCCAAAATCTGGGTCGAAATTGGCTGTTCGTTGAGGCAAAAACAGGACAATTTTAGGCATTTCGAGAGGCCGACTTCACGGACTCATATCTCGAGCTACAGATGTTCAAATCCAGTGATTTTTGTTTCTGTGGAAACTTTGAAGTTTTCTATGGTTTAGAATCAAACGGAACACAAAAGGATGAAGAAATGAGCCCAAAAATGCTGTTTCAAAATCGCCGCTTATCACAATAATCCGAAATTTCGAAACATGATTTCTTTCAAACCGCTCAACTGAATCGAATTCCGTAAAATGCCCTAATTTCATGAGGTTATGAGCAACCTAAAGATGTAAATATTTCTACCGTTTAAGCTCTCTACGAGAATCCGCCATTAACGAGCCCAAACCAAGCTTTCTCTCTCTAACACTATAAAAGCTAAAATATTAGTTGAAAATGACATTGTAGGAGGGTTCTTTAGCTTACCCAGAAACTGTAGGCGTTGGTTTGAGTTAGGAAAATGAGACTATCTGATGATTCCAACTTCTTCATCAACTTCCGGCTCCAACCCTTCACCTCTTTGTTCTGTCCAAAACCATGAAAATGAAATTATTTTTACTTGACCACTCTATACCAGTTGTAGGAGCTTCAAGATATCTTCATTAGCTTCGGATTTTCAGGGATCGTGGGTTGACAAGGTCCAGGAGGTTTCCCCATGTCCAAGTTTACGTTGGCATCAAGTTTTGGGGAGGAAGAAGTTGATTTTGCACTTTGGTCCCTCATTTTGATAGTTTTTAAAGTGGTCCTCCTAATATCACAATTTGGCCCTTGAATAAATCTGAGGTGTTACAAGCCCTCCTCTCAACCCATTCTCCATATGGTAAGTGGGTAAGTTGGATTCATTTGTTGCTAATTATCTATTATTAGTAGCCAACTGTGTTGCCATTTGCTGGTTGTTTATAGTTGCATTTTGGGCTAAAGATCAGGATACTGATAAGTGTATCTGGCTTTACTAATTTAGGTGATGGTTTATTTGGCTTCTGGCACGGAATATGATTGTTGAAATGCCATCTTTACGTCACTGGTCTGTTTGGCTTTTCGTTTGAATCTTGTCTCTTGTCACAATGGCTTGCTAATTAGTGTACCATTGAAGTTGAGTGTTGGCTGAGTGTCTGATTAAGTGGTAGCTTTTCCATGGGGGCATTGTCAATGGAATGGAGTTGACTGAGTGTCTGATTAAGTGGCAGCTTTTCCTTTGTGTTTGCTCTTGTTTACAACAACTTTTCAATGGAAAGTAGGCTATTAAGTGGCTGTAGTTTCAGCTACTCTTTGCTTAGTGTCTTCCTTGTCTTAAATGCATTTTTCAAGGGAAATAGAGCTATCTTTCATCTGTTATGACAACAGCTCTTTGCTGCATATTTTCCATTGATTGGCATGGCATCTTTGATAGAAAATGAACCTGTTTATTGGCTGTAGTTGCAGGAGCACTTTGCTCAATGATTTCTCCCGTTTCCAACATCGCTTGTGAGGAGATTAGAGCTTGAGTTTTCTGGTCATTGCAGCTACCCTTTGCTGGGAATTTTTCCTTCGTTTTCATGGTATTTTGAATAGGAAATGGCCCGCATAGAGTCCATGGTTGCTGCTGATTCTCTGTCCAATAATTTCCCATATTTGCAATGCAACTATGAGGGGAATAGGGCTGTTGAACTATCGGCCATTGCAGCAAAACTTTGTCCTCTGTTTTTCATCTTTTAAATGAGTCTTTTGGTGTAGAACAAGGCTGAATGATTCCCTTTGTTGCTGCTGGTTCCTTGCTTGATAATTTCCCTTATTTTCGATACATTTTGAGGGCAATAGGACTGTTTTATTATTAGTCATTGCAGCAGCCTCTTGCTCTGTGTTTTTTTCCCTCTTTTCAATGAATTTTCCGAGGTAGAATTGGACTGCTTAGTTCCCATAGCTGCTGTTGCTTCTTTGCTCGATGATTTCTCTTATTTTCGATGCATTTTCAAGGGGAATAGAGCCATCCACTATCTATTGTTGCAGCAGCTTCTTTCTCACTGTTTTCCCTTCGCTTTAATGATGATTTCAGTAGGAAAATGGGTTGTTTAACCCCATTAGTTGCCGATGGTTTGTGTTTGATGATTTCTCACAATCTCGATACCACTTTCAATGAGAATAGAGCTCTTATACATTTGATTTTGTGGCTGCCCTTTGCTGGGAATTTTTTCCTTTTTTCTTCATGACATTTTAATAGGAAATGAGGCTATCTAGTGTCCATAATTGCAGCAGCCCTATTACTTGATGATTTCTCCCGTTTTCCATAGTATTTCCTTGGAGAATAGAGCCTTAATTCAAGCTTGTCATTTGCTGCTGCATTGTGGTGTTTTGATGCTGGTTTTTTAACGTGTTTTAGCCTCTAAATTTTCGGATTATATGGCTGTCAAAAGCTACTACAATTTGGTGATTGTTTGGTCTTTGTTTCATGTCACTTCTAGGTTCTTAATCCCAAGTTTAAGGTTGTCATTCGCTGCTGTCTCATCATGGTTGTTTGATATGTGTTGCTTTTCATTTCTTAACTTCGTACATTGGATTTAAGGCTGTCACACTTTATTACATTTTTCAATATTTGTCTCGACATCCTAGTTTTGAGTTTTAGGACTTCCATAGTACAATGTCTCTCTGCGTACGAGTCTATTTGTCTTGACATTTCACTCATGTTGTCTGCACTTATATGCATTTTGCATTTCACTCCTCCACTTAGATATGTTGCATATTAGTCCTACATTTTAGATCCTTTGCACTTTAGTCTTTCCCTTAGGAGATTTGGCATTTTGCTTCCTCCATTTTAGTCCCCATGCATAATAATCCCTTATTTTAGGAAATATTACACATTAGTCTTGCATTTCAAGAATCTCACATCCTAGTCCATCACTTAGGATATTTGTGTATTTGTCCTTCCCTTTGGAGTTTTGCATATTAATCTTCAAGTGACTTGATTGACGTGCTTTAAGATTAGGCAGGATTTGGGGATTTTCCTGTATTTGAGTGAACAATTCTAACGGGACGGGTAGAGTGAGAAAGAGAGATGATGAATGACTGTAACCAAATATAGTGGAACTTTACTTTCCCGCACTTAGATTAGGTCGAATAGTATCATGTTTAGGGCACGTACTTCGATTATTGATTCGACATTTGGACCATCAATCTGAACTTCGGTTAGGGTAACAATTGGGTTAATTAAAATGTGAAAATAAATAAACAAACAACTAGATTTAGGGATGGGTACCAATATCGGGCGTGTCGATTGGCTTGCGAGCCTTTCGAACGTAACAAAACCCCTGAATCCAAACTTTGGTTCAAAGGCCAACAAATAAGAACCTAGGTGGTAGTATCATGCTCCCTTAGGTAAATGGTAGGTTTCTGATCGACCTTAGGATTATTCCTTAAATGATCAGTGTCGACTCCAAAAAAAACCCAAACATGATCAAAGTCTCAAGTTAGGCCTCGTGCGTGCCTATAGCCTCTGGGGATAATCTCCAGTCGAAACGATTTCCAGGTCCGACACTACATAGATGACTATATATTTCCCTTTACAAACAGGGAGTGATCTTATTGTGATTGTGGAAAGCCTTGAGGCAGGATTGCTTTAGAAAATTTATAAGACCAATGTCGAGAAGCTTGTTTCAACCTATAGATGGACTTATGTAATTTGCACACCAAATTTGTTGGCATTGACTTCTCCTTGCTACTGACATGTCCAGGTGGTAGCTCCATGGAGACTTCTTCCGCAAGATCTCCATGTAAAAAAGCATTATTTACATCTAATTGAGCTATGGATCAAATGTAAATAGCAGCGAGTCACATCAGCAACTTTACATTAACAAGTTTTGCTATAGGGGAGAAAGTATCGAGGTAATCCATGTTGGTATTATGATTTGTATGATTTATTTGCTCATTCCTGACTTGGATATTCAAGTTTTACGCCAATTTTCATATATTTAGACATTAATTACATATTATTTTATTGGGGGAGTTAAATATTGCGTTTTAGAACTTTATATCTGGAAAAGATACTACCACAGTGGTTTGCTGTGCAGGAAATCCAAGGAAGATCGAGCAATATCCCTGGAAAGGAAACTTGAAGCACGGCTCGAAACAGGGGACTTAGACCGTGGTCTACAAAGAGATCACGCGGTCACCGAAGAACAAGGGACTTAGACCGTGGTCTACAAAGAGATCATGCGGTCATTGAAGAGCAGAGGACTTGGAGTACGGTCTACTGAGCGCCATGCGATTTTGGCACAGTTTCAAAATAGGAAACTACCCCTTCTTGGTCCCAACAACTTAGGAAAGTTTTTAGATGTCTCCCCACACTTGTTACAATAATTTATGTTATGGAAATAATGAGAAAAATGGGCAAGGATTGAGAGAACATATAGCTATCCTAATAGGAAAGTTCAAGATCGGGAAAGACCTCTTAATGGATCCTAGCTCTTCCACTATGTATAGGGGCATCACCTCAGCATCTTGGGGAGACAACTTCTACAACATTAGTCAGCATATTCTAGCGTGTTTCAAGAGTGAAGGAAGGTTGCGAACTTGGAGCAAGAAGGAGGGATCAAGCTTGAAGATGTGGAGGCTTGATCGAGAGATTCGGCTCCACCACTATCTAAAGTTTCTTCTATACCTATCTTTCTTATTTTCATGACGTTGTCTTATCTTCCAACTCTTGTATTTTCTTTGACTATGTTGAACTAAACCTTTATATTCCTCGGGGATCAATGGAACCTATTTTGATATTTTAAGTAAAGTTATTTTCTCTCATGTGTACGATTCTATCGAGGTATACCTCATAGGTGTTATTTACGCATATTTCATTCTTGAAACTTTCTTTTGGACTGGTCATCCACGAGACTGAATTTGAGATGTAGAGGAGCTTCAAGAGGGGAATCGAACTCATGCTAGAGAGTGCATATGCTAGGTTAATTTATGCTGACCGGTAAAATTATTCGTGTGAGTGCATGAGAGATAGTGATCACCCTAGATAGCCAATTAGGGTTGGTTTAAATCAGCATTTCAATATTAATGGCCTAGAGATAGAGTGGGTTAGTATCTTCAATTTAGGTACATTCTTGGTGCATTGATAAGTGCGTAAGGAGGTATTGGGGAAATCCTAGAACCCTAGGTTAATAACATGGCGAATTAATTGCATGAGAGAAAAACCTTGCTTAAGACCAGAATAAGTGAAGTTGTGAATCCTAAGAGCTTTCCAATTGATTGATTCTTGCTTATTTAATTTTTGTTTTAATTACTTGCTATTCCACTATTTGATTGACTTCGCTTGGACACAATTATACTAATTTTAGTGATTGGTAGGAAAATCCTCATGGGAATGGTACTCTATTTATCCTTACTTGAATGCGACATGTATACCCATTTGCTACCAATCGAGCTTTGTGTCTCTTGACTGTACCATCTGCTCTAAACTCTGTTTTATAGATCCAATTACACCCTACAACCTTCTTATTGGGTGGCAAGGACACCAATGACCGAGTATTATTGCTTTCCAGAGCTTGCAATTCCTCACTCGTTGCATCGCACCCAATCTGTGATTTCACAGCCTTAGAAAAAGATTTTGGTTTTGTATGAGAGGTTAGAGCAAGGATAAAATTTTTGTAAGGAACAGAAAGTTTGTCCAAACTATAATATTGTTGAATAAGATGTGCTATGGTTGGTGAAGTATCGGGAGCTGAAGTGAAAAGTGTATAGTAGTGATAATATGCTAAATATGATGGTGGTTTGATTGTTCAACATGGTCGAGTTGTACCTGCAGTCTGTTGAGCCAAAATTGGAGAAGACAGATCAGAAGAAGCATTTGAGGGAGGAACTGAGCTGGTGGAGGATGGATTGAAGGGAGCAGGATTAGAAAAAGACTTGGTGGTTGATGTGACTGTAATTGGTAACGCTCTATTTGTGAATAAATCTTGAGCTGAGTCAAACTAGGATTTAGCCATTGGAAAAATAGATTCATGGAACATCACCTGTCTAGAAATGTGGATTTGATTGCTCTCCAGATCAAGGAGTTTGTATCCCTTGTATCCCACAGGATATCTAATGAATACATAAGCCTTGGCTCGAGCCATGAACTTATCACAATTGTCGCTGGATGTAGAACTTATAACATAAACACCCAAAAGCCCTCAAAGATCATAAGCGGGTTTCATTTGATTTAGCAACTCAAATGGGGTTTTATTTTTGAGCAGAGGGGAAGGTGTTCTATTGATAAGATAGATTGTTGTTTGGATACATTCTCCCCAAAGGCTCAGTGGAAGTCTAGATTGAAAAAGAAGGGCACAAGCTACATTAAGTACATGTTGGTATTTTCTTTTGACGATAGAATTTTGCCGAGGAGTTTCTAGGCAAGAATAATAGGCCTGAATGCCTTTCGAGAGGAAGAACTCAAGGAACCTCAACTTTGGAGCATTGTCAAATCTCATAGCCTTAATTGGCTTATTGTATTGAGTTAAAATGTAATTATAGAAGCTAGAAAACACTGTGATAACATCTGACTTGGTTTTTAGAAGGTAAATCCAAGTGGCTCATGTGTGGTAATCTACAACGATCAGAAAATATTTCTGCCCACCAGTTGTAGAGACACGAAAAGGACCCCATGTATCAATATGTAATAGATCGAAAGGCCGAGCTAATATGTTATTTTGAGCTATGAAAGGTAATCTTCGCTATTTAGCTTGATGATGCACATGGCCATGAGAAGAAAGATCAGACAAAGGATTAGTCAATTTTATTTCATTACTCAAGATTTGCAACTTAACAGGGGAAGGATGGCCCAAACGAAGGTGCCATAAGTCACTTTTGGACAAGGAAATTTCAGAACCAGCAACAACAGAGGGTGTGTGAAATGTTTGCAAGCTCAAGAAGGTAAAGGTTGCTCTGTCGTCTACCATTCTCACCGTCCTTCTTCGGGACTAGCACAATATTGTTGATCCAATCTAAGTAACACATATAACTCCTACCTAACTAAAATAAGGGAACAAGGCACTCAACAGAGTGTTCCCTACCGGCAAGTGAGCTCATCTGCATATCTATCTTCTGAGGCTAGTGATCTCAATGAATTGGACCAAAATCCATGCTTTGTGGCTACATCTTCCAAGGGTCGAGCCGAGCTTCGCTTCCTCTTCTTCTCGTGTAGATGGCACTTTTGTCCAGCCTTGAGCCAAGTCCTAAATAAGACACGAATCAGTAAGAAAATTTACATTGCACTGGGAATTATCTATGAGTGCACTAACACTGATCAAGTTAAAGCTAGTATAAAGGACATTGTGTAATAAGAGTGAATGAGTTAGTTGCACTGATCCAACTTTGTAAACTGCAACTGGGTGTCCATTTGGGAGAGCCACATGAATGTTGCAAGTTGCTGAAAAATTTTAAAACAAGGAGAAACGCAATAGACTTGGTGAGTGGCACATGTGTCAATGACCTAAGTGTGCTTCAAAACAGAAGGATATGTTATAGTTGAAATGAATTGAGTGTTACCATATATAGGGGATATAAGAGGCTCGGAGTTTGATGCTGTGATAACCTTAGACTGCTCATGACCATGAGTGTGCAACTGCTAGCTCAGGTCAACAATGAATTGCTACATGTGGCCAGTATTCAATGCATTGGTCGTTATGGAGTTTGCTGTTGCAAAGAAACTTGATTCTTTGGCAGTTCTCATTATATGTGCTTTAGAATGCGGGGAGTGTTGATTTGGGCCATTAAATGATGTTTGTGATTTGGGACTGGGTTGAAGGCCCTATGGGTATCCATGTAACTTGTAGCACTTGTCGACCCTAAGACCCGTAAGCCCACAATATGTGTAGACAAGTCTCTCCCTTCGTCCTCCATTGAGGATCATAGAATTAGCCATTCCTGGTGTCGAAGGATTCGCTAAAGGTGAGACTACAGAGAAGGCAATAGAATCACTCACAGTACCTTACCCTTGTCTAATTGATCTCTGTCTCTCTTCTTGTACAACAAGATTAAATGCTTTTGACACAATCGACAATGGGTCGATCATTAAGATTTGAGCTTGAATGCTGGAATACGAATCATTAAGCCCTATAAAAAAATTGCATTATAGTCTCCTGTTGTTGGTATTCCATATAAGCCTTCATTCCTCCACAATCACATACTAGAGTTGGTTGATAATTTTGTAGTTCATCCACAGAATCTTCAGTCCTGTGAAATAGGTATTAACATCAAGAGATCCTTAGTTAAATTGCTAAGTTGTTGCTTGATTTGAAATATACGTGCGGCAAGACTTTGATGAAAACTTTCACAAAGATCTCTCCAAGCAGCTTCTATAGTGTCTATGTAAAGAAGACTGTTGGTAATTTCATTTGACACAGCGTTGATGATCTAGGAAATCACCATCTATTATAATGAGACCAAACTCTAGTAGGAAAACCAAATGTTGAAAGCTTCTCCAAACTGCCATCAACAAATCCTAGCTTATTTTTTGTCGTATCCCGAAATCAAGAGTTTTCGCAAGCTGTCTTGCGACGTCATGGTTATCAATGAATATGTAAAAAGTCGCCACTGATTATTTAAGGGACCAGTCCTAAGGCTGATTAGAAACTTATTATTCACCTAAGGAGGCATGACATTAACCTCCTAGGTTTATATTAGTCGGTCTCGAACCAAAGTTTGGATTCGAGGGTTTTGTTATGTTCAAAAGGCTTGCAAGCCAGTCAACACGCCCTAAATCGGTATCCTAGTGTTTCTAAACCTGCCTTATTTTATTAAGTCTAATTCTTACCCTTATTGAGGTTCAAACTGTAGGATAGAAATCAAGATCAATAATCGAGATCGCGTACCCAAACATGATACTCCCTGTCCTAGTCTAAATGCAGAAAAGTAAGGGGTTCCACTATATGATAATTGCAAGCATTCATCATCTCTTTTAGAAAAGATGTAATTAAATCACACATCAATCGATCAAGAAAGTACTAGACAGTTTATCCACAAGTAAAGTCAATAATTAATAGGCCTAATAGTTGAAATTAGAGATAGAAGGACAAATAGAAACGAGTGTGAAATAACCATCAGGATGCATCGGAAATTAATAAGCCTAAATCCAAAGTTTTGATGTTAAAACACCCTCAATGCTCACACAGAATAGTCACAAATGCAACAACGGATTGTGGCCTCAAAATTCAAGTCAAGAACCTAATCATGATAGTAGACAAGCACTAAGCAATAGAGAAATATAACAACTTTTGACCGCCATGAAACACGAAACTTAAAGGCTAAAAGCACCTTAAAAACCATCATTAGAACACCAAAAAGGCAATAGCAAATGACAAGGTAAGCTAATGCTCTAATCTCCCCAAAAATAGTATGGAAAATGGGAGAAAACAACGAGTAAAGAGTTGCTGCAGCTACAACACTATTTTTATCATTTTGATAAATTCTAAATATATTTCATTTTAAGAAATCAATTTAATTGATTAATACATTTGATAAATCCAAAGTTTTGATGTTAAAACACCCTCAATGCTCACACAGAATAGTCACAAATGCAACAACGGATTGTGGCCTCAAAATTCAAGTCAAGAACCTAATCATGATAGTAGACAAGCACTAAGCAATAGAGAAATATAACAACTTTTGACCGCCATGAAACACGAAACTTAAAGGCTAAAAGCACCTTAAAAACCATCATTAGAACACCAAAAAGGCAATAGCAAATGACAAGGTAAGCTAATGCTCTAATCTCCCCAAAAATAGTATGGAAAATGGGAGAAAACAACGAGTAAAGAGTTGCTGCAGCTACAACACTATTTTTATCATTTTGATAAATTCTAAATATATTTCATTTTAAGAAATCAATTTAATTGATTAATACATTTGGCAGCAGGTTTATCCTTTATGGGATTTGACATTTACTATTAGTATTTAAAATAAATTCTCCTTTCATGAAAAGGAATTTACTTTATTTGACTTCATGTAGTTATGAATTGGAATTTACTTTTAATACGATAAATTTCATTGACTTACCATTTTGTTTTATATTATCACCAACCTCTGTTTGACAACGATAGAGTTTTAAAATAATTTTTCATACTTACGTGATTTTGTTAGTTTTGATTTGTTATGAAAGGTTTATTTTAATATTAAAATCTCAAATCATTTTATTAGTGAAAAAAATTTGAATTTTCAATGGAAATTTCGGGCATTTGGATCGACTGTAAAAAATATATAAAAAGACTGATTTAAGGTGGACTAGATTTGAGAAAGCTATTTTCGAAAATTAAATTCATTAAAGGGATGGATGTTGTGATATTCTCAGTTTTTTAATATCGAAATAATATGTGTAATTTAGTTAAATTTAGTTAGTGTTAAAAGGAATATTTTATTTTAAGACTATCTATGATTTTTTGGGTGTAATATGAATATTTATTCATTTATCTTTATCAGTTTGATATTTGAAGAATATATTTCAAGTTAAGAAATAAGTAACTTCTCAAACAATTGATGGACAATTCATAACATTTGTTAATATTTTAATCATTCTAGAAAATGATGTTTCAAATAAAAATCTCTTTAAAGAATATCCTTACTTGATGACATGCAATCAAAGTTACTAGAATTTTTCTTAAACTATGATACAGTCATGATTTCATCTTTCTGTAATAGATTACCTTCCCAATCGTCTTTCATATTATGGGTGTTCCTAAATATTTTTTTCTGAAATAATTATATTTGAAACAATCTCTATATTATATTAAGAATTCTTGATTTATAATTGAAATGATTTTAAATTTTTTTTATACATGCAATTAAAGATATTTTTGAAATTTCCTAATTATGATTCATTTATAAAGTTTGCCTTTTGTTTTTCTTTTGTGCTTGGTCAAATTAGCAAGTACGCTGTGGAAGCATAGGGCGTGTTGATGTATTTGCATCCTCAGTGACCATGTTTCCAGGGAGTTACAAATTTGATTAAGCTTGAACGAATTGATAAATATTTGGAAAAAAATTACGTCAATCAAAATTTGAGGACGGAATTCTTTCAAGGGGTTTAGTCTAATATCTCGTATTTTTGAATTTAAACAATATAAATATATGTTCATAATTAAATATATAGCTATGATTATATTATTTTGGGGGAAATGGAAGATAATAAAGAGCTATTTAAGGAAGAATTAATATATACATATATAAGAAAATAAGACATTAAACATATATCTTGGAAAAGAAAATATATGGAAAGGAATAGGAAAAAAAATCATTAAAAAATATATGGAAAAGAAAAAATAGCTGACATAATAATGGAAACCAGTTCAAAAATATCAACAGCTAAAATAGAAAGTTTACTCCTTCAAATACTCACGTCTGCTAAGGAAAATTAAAACTCTATTAGCAAACTGTTAGGCAAAAATAAAGAATTCTAGGAGATAAAATTAGAAGATCTAATGGCAACAATATTAAATATGCGATTCTCTCCTCTAAATGAAATAATGAGGAACAAAACATATCGAGAGTAAATGAGTCAAAACAGAGGCTTATCATTGTCCGTTCAAGTACAATAATTGTATACGTCAAATAACTAAGTTGAATCTCTCTCTTACTCATTCTTTTTGCTTAGTTTAAGTAGAATTAGATTAGATTAAGGATGCTTAGTTTGTGTTATTAATGATGAATTTCAGTGGCGATCTTTTCAAGTCAAAATTTTTATATATAAGAATTTATCAAGTGATTAGGAATTCATAGAAATTTACAGTACAATTTTTGGTTGAATTTATTGTGATTCAAAATTTCTGAAAGTTATGGTAATTCATGATTTTCAACAAAAGATTCGACCTAATTTTGTATATTGCAATGTTCCATTTATTTCTAAAGCATAGTTAGTCATGATTCACCTAATTTCAGCAGTTATGTTTAAGGTTTATAATGACTCTAAGAACACTTATTTTGGAGGTAGGTAAACCGAGATATGATTTTTTAAAGTTGACCTCATAAACTGCCCAAAACTATCCTTATTACAAACTGTCGACTTTGAACCGAATTTTTAGTAGAGTTTTTCGTCTTTTTAACTAGATCTTGGTTCCAAATTTGTATTAAGGTTTCCATAGAAATGAAGAACACCCAATTTGGTTGCTTTTCCTAAAATTAGCCTGTCATGCAGTTCGGCTGCGAATGAACCAGCAACTTCTAGAGGCTTGTTTGGCATGCCTCGAACTCTGATTTTAACAATTTTTAAAGCATTGAACCTATGATTGAATTTACTATTTCTGTTTTTTTTTAGAATTTTCTGAATTATTTTAATTTTCTCAAATTTTCGTAAAATAATGAATTCTATTGATTTTACAAGTTATAAATCTATCATTGAGTTCAGAACAATTTATTGTATTAATTTCTGAAATTTCCTCATCATAAGTGCTCACACTATTATTTATAAAATGATTTGAGATAAATGTTTAAATATTGTATCTAAGTTTTTCATATTTTACATGATTATTCTTCTTTAAGAATGTATTTAAGAGTATATTTAAATTCTGACTTTTGATAAATTTACATAAAAAATAGTTAGATCATCGGATGAGTTAAAATCTAAGTTGGTAGTTAAGGTTAGTATAGTACTTTGACTTTGGGACATTCGGACCGTACTTTCACCGAATAAGCTATGCCAGTTTTCAATGGGCTCAGACAGTTTTTGGACAATGAGACCACTCCCACTAGCACTACTTGCTCAGGCTATGTATACTAGAAAATAGGTGACTAAAAACTGTATGCGCACATCTCCAGATGGAGTACTTGATATTGTTTTGATTTGCTACCCTAAGTTGAACTGCACAATTTGCTCCGACCGTCTGATAGGTTAGGAGAATCAACAACATACAAATACATGGACCCAAAATAAAATATCAACAACTAAAAAGAAAAAAATATAACGGCATCAAGCACATGATGTGGTTTTTATATATATATATATATATATATATATTAGCTATAACCACCAACCAGAAAAGGCTCTGAGTAGCCTCTGCTGTATTAGCTACTTCAGCTGGTGCTACAGTTGATTATAGTTCGTGGGGAATGATAACAATTAAGACCTCTTACTTCAAATGTAAAAATGCAATCCCAAATTTCTCAATGTGAAGAAAAAAAATGTAATCATTAGGTTATGTGATTCTTCAAATATTTAGATCTTATCCTGTCTCCCATGGGCAGTCATTAAATCTATCCATATAATATGATAGAGATGTTCCTCGATGGTGACTGCTACAATACAGTATAGGCATGGATACTTGACTATAATCAGGATGAAAAGATCAATCAATGAAATCGTACACAGACACATAAATTTAATTTTATCATATTTCAAAGCCCCAAGCTCGAATAAAATGCTCCCAGCAATCTAAAGAAAAACAATATTTTTTATAGGAACATTGATCACTATAACACTAGCATAGATACTTCTATTGATATTAGTAACTGCAGACTTTCTTCCTACACTAACAGCGTGTCTTATAGAGATTTATGAAGCAGTTTAAAATATCAATCGGGTTAATTAGTAATCTTCTACTTCCATGAGTTCAGGTTGATGATTCTTTTCAGCGTCCAACTGTGGAATGAGCATATCCACATCCTCCTATTGTTGCAATAATGACGTACGAGAAAAAAGAAAAATAGCTATCTATGTATCTTCTCCCCAACACAAAAACAAACAATTCGCTCTAAAGCCATACGATTTAGTTAGAGCAGTAAACTTGCTTCTCTATGCAGCATAATTCCTAAAGTGCCAATTCATAGTAAATCTGTCATGCGCATTTTTTATCCAAGGAATGGGCTCGTGACTGGCCGTTCACTAATAAACCTGACTTGGTCAATAGTAAACGAAGTCAACTTAATAATTTTAATTCATAGTATTTTCAAAATTTTCTCTTCATGAGAAACAATAATTATCATATTTAATAAATATAATTAAATATTAAAAAGGACTTATACGTTAAAATTATGAAATTGTTCAAATATCAGAAGTTTCCAATATTAAGTAAAAGAAAAGAATGCTATGAATGAATCCACACGATCTTCTAAGCACCTCATCCTCGAGTGACCCGGTTAGATGCTACTCTCTTAGGTTTCTTCTAATTTCGAATCTAAAAAAGATAATATATAAAGGGATGATCTCCATATGCTCAGTAAGTAACTGATTCTCACTCCTACCGGATCAAGCACTGCTAAAATATAAGTTTTTAGAACAATCGGATCATGCATTTCATTTGAGAAACCTTTCCCAAACCACACAACTCAAGATTTTATTTTCATAATAATGCAATTCATAACATTTTTATATTTTCAGTCAAAAATCAGAACTCACCTCTCAAAACAATTCCTATAATATGCAGCAATAAAATTTCGTAACCGTGAAGTTAAGATATTTTCATAACTTAATAGTTTAAATGTATCACTTTTCATATATGTTCACTAAATCACATAATTGATGTTCAAATGCTTTACACTCATTGTCTTTGATACTACAGTGATATTTTGTCCTGTCACACAGAATCGCCGATATAGCCGCTAGTTTGACCCAGAGATTCTACCGATATAGTCGCCGGTTCGACCCAGATAATTTGCTAGCTAGCACGTCAACATAATGTAATACTCGATACATATTAGACAGATGAGTCTCAAATCAAAAACATAATATCATTCAGATCCAAGTAAAATTTCACAAATCAGTGAATCCAACAAAGATTGTTTATTTCTAAAAACACATGAAATCAATAATTCGATCGCCCAATAATTTATGCAATTTTCAATGACATTGCACTTCAATAGTCTTTCGATACTTGATCCTCATTTTAAAAATCATAAATCATATTTCACGCATATTTCATTTAAATATAATAATTTTAGAATAATAATTATGATATACATAAAAGAACATTTCATAATTTCACAAACAATAAAAGTGAGTCCCCAGTTACTTACCTTAATTATCCTATAATCAAGAGCTCACGGTCTCAATTTGAATAAGAAGAAGAACCTATAAATGAAGCTAGATGTCACCAGATAAATATTTTAAAATATCTTAGGTGATCCTAAAGATTTCTCAACTGATAAAATATCTAACCCATCCTCAAATCAGTTTCTAAACTATATGTTTTGTACCTTAATTTATAAAATTCCATAAATTATTATCATAAAGTATTTAGGGCTCAGTAATAATTTTATAACATCTGAAATTGATAAAATCCATTATTTTTGAAAAATTTGGGGAAAATAGAATAATTCATAAAAATCTCAAAAAATCACAAAAAATAGTAAATTCAATTACGAGATCATCAGTGTAAAAATTATTGAAATCAGAGGTCAAATCAGGCTAAACAAGCCTTTCAAAGTTTCTATTCATTTGGAATTTTTTACCACGCAGGGTTGCACGACTACTCAACTTTAAAGGGTTGATTCTCCCTCCTCGAGCCACCAAATCTAGTATTCTCGGTGTCTATGAAAAGCTTGTGTTATGAACTACGTTTAGGAATAAAATCAGGTTCAAAAGATGGACGATTTGATACAAAAATGTGGCTCAAAATCGGATTTTCATCATGGGACAGATTCAAGTTGTTCGTGAGGCCAATTTTGAAGACTCATATATCAGTCCACAAACTTCCAAATCGGGAGTTCTTGGTGTCCCTGGAAAGTTTAAACCATGATCTATAGTTTAAAAGCAAATAGAACATCAAAAAATGAATAAATCTGTTTGAAACTCTTGGTCGAAATAAGCTATTCATTAAAATGAAAATAAGACAGTTTCAAACATTTTGAGAAGCCAACTTAACGAACTCATATCTCGAGCTACATATGTTCAAATCCAGTGATTTTTATTTCTTTGGAAACTTTGAAGTATAATCTACGTTTTAGAATCAAACAGAACATAGAAGGCAGGAGAAACGGGCCCAAAAATAATATTTCAAAATAGCAATTCATCCAATAATTTGAGACTTCGAAACGTGATTTTTTTTCAAACTGTTCAATGGAATCGAATTCCTTAAAATTCCCCAGTTTCCCAAGATTATAAGCAACCTAAAGATGTAAATATTTTAGCCATTTAAGCCCTCTGCGAGAATCCGCCATTAATAGCACAAACCGAGCTCTCTCTCTCTCTATCACTATAGAAACTAAGCTACCACTTTAAAACAACATTGTAAGGGCATTTTTTAGCTTACCAAGAAGCTATAGATCTTCGCTTGGGTCGGGAAAATGAGACTAGGTGACGATTTCGGCTTCTTCAACTTCTAGCTCCAACCCTTCGCCTCTTTGTTTTGTCCAAAACAAAGAAAAATGAACTTATATTTGCTCAACCATTCCATATCAGGAGTTTCAAAATATCTTCATTTATTTCGGATTTGAAGGGATCATGGGTTGACAATGTTCAACAGTTCTCCCATGTTCAAGTTTAATGTTGGGAGATAAGAAGGGTGAGGAAGAAGTTTATTCTGCACTATGGTCCCTTGATTTTAATAGTTTTTTAAGTGGTCCTTCTAATATTACAATTTGGCCTTTCAACAATATGAGGTTTTACAAAATCTGCCTAAAGTAGATGACGAGGAGCATGAAGAATAGTAGAACCGCTTAGTCTCGATTATGAATAGTTGAAACAGACTAATCTAACCATGGATTTCCACTCCACGGAACTATACACACTCATCGATAAAGAGAAAGCGAAAGGAGGGGGGAGATCAAAAGATTACATAAGAAGGCGAGGGAGTCATGATGGTTATCTTCAGTGGAGTAGAGAGAATTGATTCTATTAGGGATCGCAATGTGGCGGAAAATCGATTTTAGAAAATTTTATTCTCAATCCATCAATCACTTCGAGGAAATGTAAAATTAATCTAAAAGGATGTTTAGAAGATATGCCTAAAAACACTCTTGACTTTATCTTTGTATTAAATCCTCAAGTTGATATTGTTTGACGACATGTAAACAAACTAGGCACTTTGATAACAAATCTCTTGGCATTGATCCTTTAACTAGACGCACACGTGCACGTCCTTCCTCTATGGTATTCACACAAGATCTCCTTGTAAATGCTAGGAAAACTATTTCCCCGAGATGATCACACTTGAAACTATATTGTATCTTCTTGGGTATTTTGATTCTCCGTTGAAGAAGAAAATTTGGAAGACTTAAAAAAGCAAAAAGCTGCAGACACTGTACTATTAATCAACTCCACTATCTTTTTTTTTATCTGAACAACTGATATAAAAAAATTTAATAAGTCCTAACTACTTCAATTCGAGCCGCTAGGGCACACTAGAAAGTAAAACTCTTCCAAGATAAATTTTTTTCGTTCACAATACTCGAACTGAAGACCTTACTTAAAGAAAAAAGACGTTGTACCAACTCAACCAATCTTGTACCCGAGACCTTATTTATGGAAAAGAGTCGTTTTACCGAATCAACTAATCTTGTGTGATAATGAACTCCACTGTTACCCACCGTACAAATTGCATGCATTTATTATATTAACACTTTTCCTTCTTTTTAATTATCATTATTTTAATATTATTTCTTTTACTTAAAAATCATATCTCAACTAAACATTATGTTCCAACTAAGATTCTTGCATGAAAAGACTTCCGAAGTCTATCCTCTTGTAAATGGTTGGCTGAGATTATGTGTCCATTAAATCGGGCCAAACCGATTTCTTTAATTATTTTACAATCACATGTAAATCTATGTATACTTAATCGAATTTGATTTGGTAATTTGCATATACGTGTAACAAAGAATATTAATTAGATTTCTCTAAATCTAATCAAATATATGATTCCTCAAATTCTTTATCTAATAAGGTGTGTGACCGTTATAAACTTATTTCGTGCTAGTGAAAAAATGAATTGCATGATCCAAAATTTAAACTACTAAAATTTTGATTATGAGAATAACCTATATTGTGTGACCCATTATGTTCCACAATAAGTCAGTAGTGGCCTAACAAAATATTATAATTAATTATTAATCTCATTAAGTTTTTAATAAGAATATATGTTAACTCTTGATCGGATGGACCCATGAGTCAAGATTGATGTCTTGCAATATGTCATAACTACCTGGATGTGAGGATTTCAATCTAGAGAATCAATCATCCTTCGGTGATTAGTTTCAGCATAATTGAATCCTACGGTTATGCAATGTCCAAATAAGCGAGGTACGGATATAATATCAAACCCTCAATACATATTCATATATTTTCAATTTCAAGTATTTGACTCAATTGTAAAATGTCAAAAATTCTTTTACAATTTTCATACTATTTTAGCTAAAAATTTCTTATGTTTATGTTGATTGGAATACATATGACACTCTCCTTTCACAAGGAGTAATGGATCTGTTATTGATTACATATCACCTATCCCAAGGAACCCAGTAACGAAGGGGTTGTGACCATTGGTAGGGACAAGGTTCTTCCCTGCTACAAGCCCATCCTTAAATAGGTAGAAAAGCAGAAGAAGAAAGTTCCAAAGGAAGCTGAGAGTTTCCTCTAGGATCTTACCCCTCCAAAGAAGGAAGAAAGCTTGCCTCAAGCAACCCCTACTTGTATGTTTCAGTCCACTTCACCCACTTATGATGAGGATTTTCCTCCATAGCAAGAGTACTCTGATGGACAGAACATGTATAGGCATCTTCCAAAAGTCTCAAACCGACCCCAGCGGGAAGGATGAAGCAGCAAATTCTAAGAAAGTCAGCCCACCTGAAGCGGTACTCTACTGGCAGTCAAAAAATTCTTTGGCCTAGAGTCGTTATTTCAAGAAGGTAGGGTCAGGTTGAATACTGACCAACAAAGTAGACCATGTGGATTCCAAGGTGGACAAACACCACCAAAAGAATCAAGCTTTCCTTCAAGTTCTCGGCAGGAGACTTAGGGGGATTCAAGAGGGACCACCGACATCCTACTTCTAGCCTCACTTGGAACAAAAGGACGCCCAAAATAAGAAGCTCCAAAACCATATTGCTGCCACATCCACAAGGCACAATCCATATCTAGCTTCAAAGTCTGATTCGATTCTTCCATCCTTATTTGAGAAGACCATATCTTCTCTTAAAAAAAGAGCTCTTGTTCTCAAGGAAAAAAGGGGGCAAAATGTTGCAGAACTCATAAATAGGTTCAGAGAAGCATAACAACTGAAGAAGAAAGGGTGGTTGAGGCTTCTTCTTCCTCAAAGCCTCCTTTTGACTCCGAATCTCCCACTCAGACCATCCTTATGGAACCTGAGGCATCAAACAATCCTCCAGGAGATTTATGGTCTTTAAAGAGGCTAATCCTATCAGTTCCTTTCTCTTATGCTCTTATCTTCATATTCGACTTCACTAAATTCCTCAGATGACTCATTAGGACTTGATTTTGAGTTCTTGCACCTTACACGTGTCTTGAAAAGTCATAATAAGAACTAAACCAAAAACCGTAATTTAACAATCATGAGATACTATGATAATCTCATGTCTAAATATTATTTATGCCTACTAGCACCTGAGGAATAACGTATTGATATTTACTTTACAATGTATTAGACCTTCCTCCATCGATTAGTTATTGAACTCATTAAATAATGAGCTCTTACATTCTCACATTAATGACTCATCACAAGTAACCCACTACTCTTACTCAGTGATCCTAAGACTACAAATATTTTTAAATTAGGGTTTGTGTGATTTTGGATTTCGACGGTATAATCTCATCACAACACTAAAATCAATACTTTAAATTATAGGTTTCATCAAATGTTAAAAAGCATATAATAAAAATAAATACCTGAATATTATTTTATTAATATAAATAACTCAAATTATAGTATATGTAATTAGATTTAGAGCACTAATCCTAACAGATTCTTCGTCTTGGAAGAACCGTGGAAATAGCTGTACGAGCTACTACTATTTTTTGACTGCTTTGTACTATGGGAAGAGAGGGGGAAGGGGGAAGAGATCACCAATGAAGTGAGATGACCTGGTCGAGGCACCCATTATACCATTGAAAGTAGGGATGCAAATGGCACGCAAAAAAATATAAGTAAAATAATATTATTTTAATCGCGCATTTCAAACCTTACCATATTGTTGCGTGGGCTGCGATATGCTCTATAAATGTATATAAGTCGTTCTCAGTCTAGATAAAGTAGAGAAGCTCACCCAGTGGTGAGGTGGGAGTAGGGGTATAAACAAGTCGAGTCTGAATCTATAAAGCTTAAACTTGGCTCAGTTAGCAATTTGTATGCTCAGGCTTAGGTTGGAGCTAGGTCAAACCCAATAATTTAAATTTGAGCTCGGTTCATTATACTAAACAAAGGTTCGTCAAACCTATGCGAGCTGAGCTGAGTTGAGAAAGAAAATGTAGTTTGGACGCAGTGTTGGTGTGTCAATTGTAGAGAACATGGAAGACTACAGGGAAGAGAATGAGAACTAATTATACATGGGTTTTAAATAAGAATTTGAGACAGTAATTTGATTAAGTTTTTCTGAAGTTATATAATAATACCAACTATTATAATATAAAAATAGAAACCTTTTTCACAAGTCTTACGAGTTGAATATTATTAGACTTGACTTGGCTTGGCTTGACTCATTTAACCGACGAACTTGTGCCCCCGAGCTCGAGCTCATTAAAATTGAGCCTAATTCAAGTTTTCATCGATCCGAATTTGAACTGTTCATGAATCGTACTATCTCAGATAGATCTTTAGTCGGAGCGCGGATCTTGGTCTCTTCCAGGAACGACGTGCAATTTGGGAATTTTGCACCATCTTCAAAGGAGGGTGGTTTGAGTGCAACAACCTGTCCGTCGAAGAAACTTTGGCAATCTTTTCTAATTTGCAATAAGAGGATTTGATTTTATTCCTGCCATTAAGGGGGAGTCGTGGTGGGTTGCGCAGGCTCAAAATCTCTTCATGTTGCCTCCGTTTGTGAGGGTTGAGGTCTATGGGCCGGAAAAACAGAAAGGCTAATCCAATAGGCTCATAAAACTGCTTTATTGCAAATTTTGCAACCCTAAACTTGAAAGCTTGCGTCGTCTCCGTATACTTATTAAAGATCGAGTTTTATTTTTTCTTATTGTCGAATAGCCTTATCAATACAATGAAAGCAGTATCTCTTGGGAATCGAACGCAGGGGAAACACGATTTTAAAATTTTATTCCCGATACAGGATCACTTTGAGATAATTTGAAATCACATTAATGAGGGTGTTTAGAATTATACGTATAAGGACTCTGATTCGGTCCTTGTGTTGTGATCCTCGGGTGGATGCTATTTGATGCCGCCTCCATGAACCGGTATCTCCGATCACGAACTTGTCGGGATCGATTTTTTTATTAGACGTACACATGCACGCCCTCCACAGTATCCACACCAAGTTTTCCTTATAAAATTTGAGAAACAATTTCTCAAAGGTCACGTCCGGAAATTTTTATATATTTTAATGACTCGCGGCAAACAGAGAAAAAGCAAGATGTGTGTCTATATTCTTTAGAAGAGGAAAACCCACACAGACAATATAAAATCAACTAATATATAGCCCCTTTTTTAAAAAAAGAAAACGTCCTTTGCCATATATAAGAATAAATTTCCATTAATAGAAGATTTGACAAGCAGCTATTCGTAGTAATTTTATTCTCGCTGTTTCAACAATTCCTATTTCTTCGTCATCAATTACATTCTTTAAAAAATTAAATATCACAAATCTAATCGAATCATATTCGATAATATTTTGATACACTTGTAACCAAGCATTTTTTAGATTTCTATAAATCCAATAAGATATTTACTTCCGTGATAATCTTATCCTATAAGGTATGTGACTTTTATAAGCTTATTTCATGCAAGCAAAATTTAATAGCCTGATCCAAAATTTAAATCTATTAAATTTTAATTACGAGAAAAACTTATATTGTGTGTGACCATTGGGTTCCACACTAAGCCGGTAGTTGATCCAATAATTGTATTCTAGTTAATCTCATTAAATTCTTTAACAAGATAACTCGATTAACTCTTAATTAAACAGATCCACAAGTCAAGATTAATGTCTAGCAACATGTCATACTACCCGGATAGTGGGGATTTCAATCTAAAATTCAAACACCCTTCGGTGATTAGTTTTTGTGTAATTAATCCATCGATTATACAGTGTCCCGAATGAGCTAGGGTATGGATCCGATACTTATTCATATGTTTTTATTTCTTAAGTATTTGACTCAGTTATGAAATATCAGAAACTCCTTTCCAATTTTTCATACTACTCTGGCCAGAGATTTTTCCGAATCAATACTAAGTAGAATACATAGGACATTCTCTCATACCATCGGAGTAACCGATTCCTTATTAATTACTCACCACCTTCGTAAAAGTCTCATTGGATCTAGAACACCCCACACATGTCTCAGAGAGTCATGTTAAGGAATAGACCAAAAAACACAATTTGACAATTATAAGGTACTATGGTAATCTCAGGTCTAAGGATTACTTACACCTACTATCATCAGAGGATTTGCTTATTGACATTTATTTTAAAATCCATTAGGTTTTCCTCTAACTAGTCAGTTCAGTGAACTCATTCTGTAGTGAGCACTCATGCTCTTGTATTAGTGACTCTTCACAAGTAACTGTGAGATTAGATACCTTCAACTGTAGAGCATGTAACGAGTACACTAGTTTTATCGGATCATTAATCCCCTTATTCAATGATCCTACAACTAGGAACTATTTTTAAATTAATGCTTATGAGATCTTAGGTCTCACGGGTATAATCTCATTATAACCCTAAAATCAACATCTCAATTTATGGGTTTCATCATAGCAATAAGTTTCACAACATATGATGAAAAATAAATGCCTCAATTTTATTTCATGAATAAAGATTAATCCAATTACATTGCATGTGATTGGATTTAGGGCACTAATCCTAACAATCTCCCACTTGCACTAAAGCCAATCACCTAAGTATCTTATACCCATACTATCTAGGTGACTCTTAAACTGTTGCTATGACAGTGGCTTAGTGAATGGATTTGCAATGTTCTTCCTTTTGTCGACTCGTTCGACACTGATATCTCCTCTTCCAACAATCTCTTGAACCAAGTGATATCTCCTCATGATGTGCTTTGACTTGTGGTGGGATCTAGGTTCCTTGGCTTGCGCTATGGCCTCGGTGTTGTCACAATATAGGGACACCCGATTAGCAATTTGAGGAACAACTCCCAATTCACTGATAAACTTCTTTATCCACACCCCTTCCTTTGCAGCTTCGCTTGCAGCGATGTACTTTGCTTCAGTCACCGAATCAGCTGTGGTGTCCTTTTGGAACTCTTCCAACTTACAGCATCATCATTCAGAGTAAACACATACCCTGAAATTGATTTGCTATCATCTAAATTAGTTTGAAAACTAAAGTCAGTGTACCCTTCTAGTTTAAAATCCGAACCATCATATATCAGAAAGACATCTCTAGTCCTTCTTAAGTACTTGCGAATGTTTTTCATTGCTTTCCAATGTTCCTCTCCCGGATTAGCCTAAAATCTACTTGTTACCCCTAAGGCATAGGCTACATCAGGCCCAGTACAAAGCATGGCATGCATTATAGAACCCACTACGGAAGCATATGGAATTTTGTTCATCTTATGTCTCTCCTCATGTGTCGTAGGCGACATCTTCTTGAAAAGATGGATGCTGTGACTCATAGGCAAGTAACCACGCTTATTGCCTTCCATGTTAAACCTCTTTAATATAGTATCTATGTACCTAGGTTGGGATAAGCCAAGCATCCTATTAAGTCTATCTTTATAGATCTTTATTCCCAATATATAGGATGTTTCTGCCAAATCCTTCATGGAGAAGTTCTTGGAGAGCCAAACCTTGATTGATTGCAACATCGGTATGTCATTTCTGATAAGTAATATGTCATCTACATACAATATGAGAAAGAAGATAGCGCTCCCACTAACCTTCTTGTATACACAAGGTTCATCCTCATTTTTTATAAAATCAAACTTTTTGACTATGTCATCAAATTGGATGTTCCAGCTCCTCGAAACTTGCTTTAATCCATAGATGGATTTTTGAAGCTTGCATACTTTGTTTGGCCCAATAGAAGAGATGAATCCCTCTGGCTGAGTCATATAGACATCTTCCTCAAGGTTTCCATTAAGGAAAGCGGTTTTGACATCCATTTGCCATATCTCATAATCATAATATGCAGCTATAGCAAGCAAAATCAAGATAGACTTGAGCATTGCTACTGGTGAAAAGGTCCCATCATAATCAATACCATGTTTTTGTTTGAACCATTTTGCAACCATTCTGGCCTTGTATGTCTCAACATTGCCATCTGCTCCGATCTTTCTCTTAAAGATCCATTTGCATCCAATGGGAGTTTTTCCATCAGGTGCATCCACCAAAGTCCATACTTTGTTGGTGAACATTGAGTCCATCTAAGATTTCATGGCATCCTGCCATTTATTGTTCTCAACACTTTTGACTGCTTCGTCATAAGATTGTGGACCATCCATATCTATGATGCCCGAATCTAGGTCATTCTCAATGACTAGATTCAACCTTTGAGGTGCTTTATGCACCCTTTTGGATTTTTGAGAAGATTCAAAAAGTTGTGGCATATGAAATGGTTCTTGAACAACCTGTTGCTCTTCCACCGATTAATGCGAGATTGTGGGTTGGAATCTTCAGCAAGTTCCACAACTCTTCCACTCCCACTATCTTGAATAAACTCTTTCTCTAAGAATGTGGCATGTCTACTAACAAACACCTTTTGTTCATCAGGAGAGTAAAAGTAGTATCCTAAACTTTTTTTAGGATAACCCATAAATTTGCACTTTTCTAATCTTGCACCAAGTTTGTCTGGATCTAGTATCTTTACATCGGAGGGGGCAGCCCCACACCTTAAGGTGCTTGATACTTGGTTTCTTGCCCTTCCATATCTCATATGGTGTACTAGATACAGATTTACTGGGAACCTTATTTAAAAGGTAAATAGCCGTTTGCAAAGCATACCCCCCAAAAGGAAATAGGAAGATCTGTGAAGTATAACATGGATCGCATCATATCTAATAGAGTGCGATTTCTCCTCTCTTCAACTCCATTATGTTGTGGTGTACCGGGAGGAGTCCATTCGGAAACTATTACATTCCCTTTTAGATAATCTAAAAACTCTCCCATCAAGTATTCACCACGTCGATCTGACCGAAGGGCCTTAATACTTTTTCCACATTGTTTCTCAACTTCAGCTCAATATTCCTTGAATTTGTCAAAGGCTTCATATTTGTATTTTATTAAATACACATACCCATACTTGGACAAATTATTTGTAAATGTAATGAAGTAGGAATATCCATCTCTGGCCTGAGTTGTCATCAGCCCACAAACATTGATATGGACCAACTCTAACAACTGTTTAGCCCTTTCTCTAAGTTCAATAAATGGAGATTTAGTCATTTTTCCTTTGAGACAAGATTCACAAGTCGGAATTGATTCATAATCGTATGGGCCAAAATACCCATCCTTGTACAACTTATTAATCTGACTCTCATTAATATGACCAAGTCTTAAGTGCCAAAGATAGGTGAAGTTCAGATCATCTCTTTTCCTTTTATTTATCTATTCGATATGAAGTACATTATCATTAACATCCAAAACTACCAAGACAATGGCAATCTTTCCAGTTCCATAAAATTCATTAGAATGAAATATCGAGCAACCATTGCCCTTAAAATTTATTTCAAAACCCTGATCAAGTAACAAAGGAACTGAAATAATATTTCTAATTAAAATTGGAACATAATAACAATTATTAAGCTAAATAGTTTTGCCTGAAAGTAAATTTAAACAAAAGGTTCCTACTACTAAAGTTGCAACTCTTGCACCATTTCCACTGCATAGGTCATACTCCCCTTTGCTTAGTTTTCTACTTCTTCTCATCCCCTGCAACGAATTGCAGATATGAGAACCACATCCAGTATCTAATACCCATGAAGTAGAATGCGTTAATGACATATTAACTTCAATTACGAACGTACCTGAAGAATTGGCTTCAAAAGCCTTCTTCTGCTTCAGCTCGACAAGATACAACTTGCAATTCCTTTTCCAGTGTCCATCCTTTCCGCAATGGAAGCAGGTGCCTTTCTTAGAAACATTCTCTTTTTCCTTCTTTTGAATCTTTCTTTTGGGCTTCATCGATTTATTATTAAAAGATTTTCCCTTCTTAGGGGGTCTCTTCGCCTTTTTGTTAGAGGCACCTCCCACCAACAAGACTTTATCCTTATCCTTCACAAGGTGGGTTTCAACAGTTTTTATCATATTAAGAAGTTCAGACAGTGGAACATCCAGCTTGTTCGTGTGGAAGTTAATAATAAATTGTGAAAATGAGGGTGGTAAAGATTGAATAATTAAGTCATGACTTAACTCTCCATCAACAGTGAAGCCCAAATTCCCCAATTCAGTAATTAGATTGATTAGTTTGAGGACATGAGCCTCTATAGAAGTACCCTTAGACATCCTTACTTGGAAGAGCCGCTTAGATAACTCATACCTAGTAGTTCTACTCTCCTCACTATAGAGCTCCTTGAGGTTCGAAGAATATATTTGACATCCATCTTGGCATGTTGCCGTTGGAGCTCATTACTCATGGATGCCAACGTGACGCACTGAACATGAGTGCTATCATCTTGCCACTTCCGATAAGCAGCATTCTCTTCCTTAGTGGCACCTTGTGTCGGCAGCTCAAGGTCGAGAGAATCGAGAATGTAGGAGACTTCCTCTTCTATGAGGACGATCCTCAAGTTCCTTAACAAACCACATAGTTCGGCCCAGTGAGTTTGTTAGCATCTAATATGCTTCCTAACGACAGTGATGCAAACATGATAGCAAATAAATCTATGATAAAAGAACAACATGCATGAGCAGATATTCATGAAATATGATGCATGATTATTGAGGACTTTCGAGTAAATCACATCTCCCATTAAATTTGGCGAATTCAATTGCCCTCCAAAAGGAAGACGGGAGAACCAGTTGGGAGGTCTCCTAGTAGGTAAAATGGAATCTTGTTTATCCTACTGAGATCTTGCATTTAACACGACAAACCACAAATAAGTATACAGGTAGGTAACTCCTAACCAATTACATCTCATGTAACTTCCATTTAGTTTTGCCTCTAAGATTTCTACAGCCTTGTGTGTGCACAACAAACCATAAAATCTTAGTTAAGTTAAACCCATCATTCATATACTGACACAAAAATGAAACTGCCCTTGAGTGTAGCTCAACAAGGTAGCAACATTTAAGCGCATAGTATTATATATCACATATAGTAAATGAGGAAGTATTGTGCCAACTCACATGATGGGCCTTGTGTGTGCACAACAAACCCACCATGCTCACTGACACACTCTGTATCTCATAATGATGGAAGACATGACTGGTATTCTTAATACCGTAGCCATTTTAACTAAATATTTTTAGAGGGTCTTATATACAATTATTATATAATACGACATCACATGTACAATATAATAAAAGCAGATAAATAAGGATGATTATGGACATTCCTATGAGTGATACACCCGAGCCATGTGGTGCATTACTAAAATCATCCTAATCTATATAGATCACCAGCACGGGTCTGCTACTTGGAGCCTGCATTGCCTTCAAGTCACCATCTCCATGGGCTCAATCTTGGAACTCTGGGAGTCTAGATCTTCTTGATCGTAAATGCTCTCCCTAGCCTATTCCTACTGTGGAACTATTTTATAATTACTTATAAAATTAATAAGAAACCCCAATCAGCAGTTGGGGGGAGGTGCATTGGAGGGAGGTGCATTGGAGGGAGAGAAGAAATACAACTGGAGAATAAAAACTTAGTTGAGGCAGGGGTACGTAGGCCCTATTTATCCAAAAAGAATCATTCATTCATCACATAAAACTAGTCCATAATCACCCTTCATGCATTTCATACATAAGCATCGGGAATTTAAATATAGTGTTATAAAAATTGCAATATAGCCTAAAAGCTTTGTGATCATAAAATTTCCAATCACCCGAAAAACTATTTTTCGGTATATATATCTCATATATAAGTTAGGAATTTAATATTCAAGATTAACTATTAGTCATAAAAAAATAAATTAACTATTAATTGATTTAAATATATAAATTAGAGTTTAAAAAATAGTAAATTTAATTCATGCCTTTAGAAGTAATCATGTTATAATTCACAAGTAACCATTAATTGTGAAAATTAAATTAATTAACAACTTAATTACTCTAATAATAAAATTTTGAATTTCTAATACTCTCAAATACACCCCAATTGTAAAGTATGAATAATATATATTTAAAAGAAAACTCTTTTCTTTTCAATATATCTTATTATATATCTCTATATATAATAATATCTTCCCTTTTTTTTGTTCCATTTATCCACCAAATAAAATCTATGGTTTTTGCCAAAATTGCAATCTTTCACATGGTGAATAGAAACACCCCCTTTTTGTTATTTTTAAGACTATTGTATTCTATTAACAAAAGGTGTATTTAATAGGGGTGAAAAGATTTTTAGCACCATTTCAAGGGGTGTTTTTAAAACTAACGCTATTTTGTATGAGTTTGAAAAAATAGCACCACTATTTAATCTTATTTAGTAATTTTTTTCTTAATTCCCATTGTGCCCTTGTCATTCTCTAACCCTAACTCCTCCTCCTCTCTCCCTGCCCGCCTCCTCCTCTGGCACTCTCCCGCTCGGCTCTCCCTGCCTGCCTCCTCCTTGCACTCTCCTGCTCGGCTCCATAAACGCTCCTGCCTTCTTTACCTCAACTCTGTTTCTATTTCGGTCTCTGGCCGATTTGCTGTAAGTCCCTCTTTTTGTAAGTTTGAGCTAAATGGCTCTTGTACTAGATGCTGACGGCAGGAAGCCTTGAGTGGAAATCGACTATTGAAGTGTCTCTCTCACAATTATTTGTCGACCGATTGAATAGAGCCGAATGGACATCTTCATTCTAAGTTAGATTTATCAATCTTATTTTCTTTCCTTTTGGTTACATAGATCTCTGTATACTCTAATCAATCTCTAAGCTCATTGTTTTGGCCAAAAAAGTTTTGCTTAATATAAACATTCTGTAAGCCTAGGAAACAGTCCTGCACCAATAGAACAATCACACATCCAGTCAAAAGGGGAAGTTTATTCTCAGGATCGCTGCAGGATTTTGGTGAGAATATGCAAACCATCGGTCGATTCATAGAAGCTGTTGCATCAATAATGTAAATCACAAATTACAACAGCTAAGCCTTTCCAATATGTTCCTCCTGATTTGATCCACATTTTCACCAAGAATGGGCTATGCATCCTTAGTTAATTCAGTTGTTTCTTTGCTTGATGATTTCCCTAGTTTTCAATGCATTTTTGAGGGGAATAGAGCCATCCATTATCTACTGTTGCAGCAGCTCTTTGCTGCATATTTTTCCTTAGTTTTAATGTGAATTTCGAGGGGAAAAAGTGTTGTTTAGTGCTCAAGGTCAATGACGATCATTGCTCGGGAATTTCTCACAATTCCTATGCAATTTCTGATGAGAATAGAGCTACCTTCAATCTGTTGTGACAGCAGCTCTTTGCTGCATATTTGCTCATGACTCTCACGTCATTTTCAAGGGAAATGGGACTGCATAGTGTTCATGGTTGCAGCAGCCCTCGGCTTGATGATTTCTCCCACTTTCATTGTTGTTTTGAGGAGATTCGAGCCTTAGTTTTCTGACCATTGTTGCAGCTCCTTACTTTCTGTTTTTCCTCTCTTTAAAATGAATTTTTTGCCGTGGAATTAGGTTGAATGGTTTCCTTGGTAGCCGTTGCATTTCACTACATATTTTTCCAAGACTTTTATGGTGTTTAGATCTGATGTCAGTGGTGTTTAGATCTGAGAATTGTCCCCTGCTGTAATCTTGGACTGAAATTTCTGCCCAACTGTTGCATTTCACTGCCTATTTTTCCAAGACTTTCATTTTTCCATGGTACGATGAGCTGGGTCGCATGGAGATTTTGAAGTTTCAGAGGGAGAGAAATTGAAGGGCTTTTGGAGGAGGGGGATCACGGTATAGTAGTATTAGAAATATGGAAAATGGATATAAATTTTTGCTATAGGCAAGATCATAGTGGTGGGACTCATGGATTCGGGAATGTGGTCAATTTCATATCATGTTCATGAATTTTTGCACAAGCACTGACTTTTTTGTATGTGACCTCTTGCACTTTGATGCCTCATAATAAATTCTTTTGTTTGTTACTCAAGATGAGAAGAAAATCAAAACAATGGAGATTCAATTAGTCAAGTACTGAGTGATATGAATGATAAATGGGAGTTCCCCTATTTATGTTGAAGATCTTGAAACTAGCGATCTCTTATCATAGTGTATTAGCTACTTTCTTTTATAGGTACTGTTCTCTTGATAAACTTTTTTGAATCATAGTCTTGATAAACTACTCTCTTGATAAACTTTTATCAACTTAATAATGATGGCTACTTCTCTAATAGGTTTGGAGGGTTCAGATGCTACTTTAGCATCAGTTCTTGAATCCCTGGAATTCTGTTTAAGGCTGCGAGGTTATGAGGCTAGTGTATTAGAGGACTTGGCGAAGATCCTAAATCTTTATACGCTTTGAACCAGCTATATGTTTTAAGTCCACTGATGCCTTTTGAATGTCGTCTTTTCTTCCTTCTTCTGTAGCTTAATGAATGTTGCGATAAAATAGATAACCAAAAAAGCACGCAAGTATACATATCGCTCAAGTAATATAATAAGTGACTAAGAGATTGTTCCCACGAGGATCTAGTTCAATCAAACTAAACAATAAACCAAACAATTAGACCAAGCTAGACAATTCAAAATTGGATGAGAATTCAATGAAAAGCAAGTAAAATAAATTGAAAGTAATTGGAAGAGATTTATCAATTTTAATGGACCTAGGGCTCACAACTTCCCTCAAATCTACTTCTAAATCCAATCCCAATCTCTATATGCAATCAATTATGGTATTACTATCCTAGGGTCTTATGTCTTCTTGCCTACCTCTCGGTTTAACAAGAACGTGTTTCTAGGATGATACTAATCACTCTATCTCTAGGCAATTAATATTAAGAAACCCATTTAGTTCGAACCCTAATTTGGATACCTAGGGTGATCGGCTAATCTCTCGATGCTTCTCACAAATAATCCTGACCTATCGGCGTGAATTATCCTAAGTTATACTATCTCCGGCGTGATTTCGACTCCCTCTCTGGAGTTCATCGATCTCTCCTATTCGATCTAATTGGTGACCAGTCAATCAGAAAGCTCTATCTCTAGGCAATTAATATTAAGAAACCCATTTAGTTCGAACCCTAATTTGGATACCTAGGGTGATCGGCTAATCTCTCGATGCTTCTCACAAATAATCCTGACCTATCGGCGTGAATTATCCTAAGTTATACTATCTCCGGCGTGATTTCGACTCCCTCTCTGGAGTTCATCGATCTCTCCTATTCGATCTAATTGGTGACCAGTCAATCAGAAAGCATTAAGTTCGAGAACAGTATAAGTAACACGATTGTAATTAATCACATAAAAGAGAAAGGGAAGAACTTAGAAAATAAAAAAGAGTTCCATTGCTTGTCCTAGGAAATAGGAAATTAGTTCATGATGGAATTGAAAACAACTACGAAGAAGAAGTTGGAATACATCGTGAATAAATAGCAAAGAAAAGGGAAAGAGAAAACTCTACGTAAGCCGATGCCGATCTCTCGAGCCTCAAGCCGTCTTGAAGTGCTCCCCTTCCTTCCTCTTGATCACGAGCTTCTCTTGATCTTCGAGGTCACAAAAGAATTCTGGAACTGAATGTTGGATAGATCTCTCTTTTTCCCAGAACTTGCTTGCTGGTCTATTTATAAAGATTGGAGAATATTTGAAAATATCTTTACAATATATTATAGCCTTCTTCATATCTTGCAAGATTCTCTCTTTCTCAGCTGAGTTGAATCGAAATCTTTTTGTCCCCCAAATATTTCTAATTCAGCCTAGAAATATTCTGTATAATATTTGGGTTGACTGATTTCGATTCGGCAATTAACCTCCAGAGTTCGCTGCTCAGTTGCCTGAGATCGTGGTCCCGTGCTGCAATCCTTCTTCACTGGCTTCATTGGTGCCGCGATCCTGTGTCACGACCCCTACTATTCTGCTCTTTATTCAGCTTCTGTCTTTAGTCAGGATTCATCTTCGAGGCCCGATTGATCTTCTAATATGTATCTACATCACAAAATACCTCAAGAGTATCAACATTCTTAAAACAAACCTGACTTTTAACAATGCCAACTCTGTTATGTTCAACAAGGAAAGATTGCATAATTAAGCACATAAACCAAGTCAAGTCGATTACTTCGTTTAAATCTAGGTCCGAAAAGCATGCAAATAATCAATCTTTTACACAATTAATGCACCCCCAAACCTAGATTTTTACTCGTCCTCAAGTAAGACACTTCCAAATCAATGCAATAAGCAAGCAAGACTCTCAAGAATTTCTCCACTCAATTGGAAAGAGTTAGCCCCTTAGAGTTCTCAGGAATGGCTCTTTATTTTCTACTCGATCGTCAATTCAATTGCTTCCTTTTGATGTCAAAATTTTCACAAAAATCAGTCTTAGCCCGTGTCGTGTTAGTGCAAACACTCTTACTAAAGTTCAAGCACCCAATTTGAAACTTGGTTGGTCAAGCACACAATCAAGAGACTTAAACAATCACAAAGACATTGCCTTTGACAATTCCTCTCTTTTCTTTCTCACTCTTTTTTCTTTCTTTGGTGGTGCACGACTCTGGGTGTCATGTCCATAATCTAGGCCCGTGTAGCGAGGAATCAACTAATGGCTCCCGTCCCAGTTGGTTCAAGGCATTAGGTTTTAAGATCCTACGGATCTATCCTCGAGCTTTGATTAATGGACTATCCACCACGAGCACATGTCTGGCCTTATTGCGTATGCTTTCGCACTAAATACTGCTCAAGCCCGTACAGTGGTGCTCAGAGCCTTGGCACATCTTTCCTTTAAGCTCACTTATGCAATTCTATAAAAATTTTCTTTTGCTAGCTCATGCACAAAAGTGCTTCTCTCTTTTTTTTTTCTTTTTTTCTTTTTTTTTTCCTTAATCTGCCTTTGGTAGGATATCTAAGTTCTCGTCCTTGCCTACTCTTATGTGAGCCCTACAACCAAGCTACATCAAAGGCAATTTTAAGCTATCCCTAAAATAAGGGTGTCGTGAAAAAATGGGGTTCAGACACGATATAATTTTTTAAAAAACACATCCTAAAGTAAGTTGGAATCTCTAATCCAATCGAGTTTCAAATTTTTCAAGTCACGGATTATCATCATAGAACAAGGGCCAACCAATTCTTCATGAGGGGATACATTCCATGATGTCATTCATCCAACAAAATGCAAACCTATCATAAAACCTATGTAGCTATCTAACAACCTAAATGGATGGAAATTAAACTACGTAAATAAAAGTCAGCAATTAGCAATTCGACAATTAAGCAATTTTAGCAAACAGAAATCAACAATTCAACCCAATGCTCATCAGCAATCAGCAAGCAATCAACTCCCCCTAAACCTAAACTTTACATTGTCCCAATGGAAAGAAAGAATAAATAAAGGAGAGAACTTGCCCGGTTTTTTCTTGATTGCTACTCTTCTCTTTCCTCCTCGTGTGCTCCATGGGCATGTCATCTTCTGCAGAGGAAACAAGGGGATTGAGTCACGAAGCCCTAATTTCTCTTTAAACAAATCAGTTTTTTTTTTAAGTGGGATCGCAGTCTTGTGCCGCGGTCCTAAGTGGGCAGCATTCTGTGATGTGGGACTGTCGCTTAGTGCCGCGGTCCCCAATGACCTGTAATAGAGAGACAGCGGTCCTATGCCATGGTCCTGTGTCGCAGTCCTAAGTGGCTTGTACTAGAGAGATCACAGTCCCGTGCCGCAATCCCAGTGTTCTGTATCGCAATCCTTCCAGAATTGTTGAGCAGAGCTTCCTCAAAATTAAACAAAAGAATTAAAAATATGCATGTGAGCTGAAAATAAAAAGAAACTCAAAATTGAAGCAATGGACTCTTGGCTTGGGTTGCCTCCCAATAAGTGTCGTTTTTAAAGTCCCAGCCCGACTTTTGGTCACATCATCCTCCTTGTCCTTGAGCTGAGGACCCATCCCATTTGATAGGGGTCTCTTCATATGCCTTCAAATGTTGTCCCTTCACCTTGAACTCCTCTCTTGTCTTTTGATTCATCAATTTGACCGACCCACAAGGGAAGACTTGTACCACTTGGAATGGGCACGACCAACGTTTCCTTCCTGACAAGAACTTTAACAAAGAATTATAATAAAGAACTAGTTGACCGAGTTGAAATTCTTTTACCGTGGTCCTCTCATCATGCTTTGTTCGTCTTTTGAGGGAGCTCTTAGTAATTTATTTTATATCATGAGGTTTGCCTTCCAAAAGTTTAGTGAACTTCTTTGGTACTTTTGAAATTGTAGCCCTTCGCTTCATGTCTTCATGATGCCTAGCATCATGTGGTTGTCCACTATCTTCAACTTCTTCATGTGTATCCTTGGTTTGGGTCTCTTGGAATTCATGATTGGTGAACCTATCAACAACATCAGTAGAGAAGCATTCATGAGGTTGAGACTCCATAGAACAGAATACTTTCAGTCACCTTATTCTTGTCAACCCTCATTGTAAGCTTGCCTTTTTCCACATCAATTAATGCACGACCTGTAGCAAGAAAAGGTCTACCAAGTATAATTGGTATCTCTTGATCCTCATCGAAATCAAGCACCACAAAATCAACGGGAAATATAAACTTATCCACTTTAACTCATACATCTTCAATAATGCCACGAGGATAAGCTAAAGATCTATCGGCTAGTTGAAGTGTAACCGATGTTGGCTTTACTTCTCCTAAACCTAGTTCATGATAAACCGAATAGGGCATAAGATTAATACTAGCACCAAGATCACAAAGAGCCCTACCTTCAAACTTATCACCAATAGAGCAAGGAATTGTAAAACTACCTAGATCCTTCAATTTGGGTGGCAACTTACGTTGCAAAGTCGCACTACACTCCTCGGTAAGAGCCACGGTCTCATAGTCTCCAAGCTTCCTCTTCTTAGATAGGATCTCCTTCATGAACTTCACATAGCTTGACATCTGTTCAAGAGCTTCGGCAAACAGTATGTTAATATGCAATTTGCAAAACACATCTAAAAACTTACGGAATTGGTGCTCATTGTTTGCCCTTTGTGCTCTTTGTGGATAAGGAAGAGGTGGGTATGCTTTTTTCTTCTTTTCTAGCCTTGTTTGGGTCTGCTCAGTATGTTCTGGGTTGTCTTTGTTGCTCTGGAAGTCTTCTGATTCTTGAATTTCGGCTATGTCATCAGGGGCCGCGACCTGGGATCTCAATCCCTCTGCTCTGGAATTTGGGGTCGCAGTCCTGGATTGCGATCCCTCCTCTATTTTTCTGTCCTTTGCTTTTGGCTCGTGCTGCAACATGACCACCTTCACCTGTTCATTATCCTTACCTTGAGGGTTGATTTCTATGTCGCTCAGTAGTGCTCCTAAAGATCGAGAGTTGATTGCTTGAGCCAATTGTCCAATTTGCATCTCCATATTCCACACCTGCGATTGCAAGGTAACAATTTGAATAGAGTTCAATTGTACAACAACATGCGTATCTTGAGAAGATTGCATGAATTTAATGAAAGTGTCTTCTAATCTCGTGAGGCGATCCGAAGCTGAAGGTTCTTGTTTCTGAGTTGATTGAAACCCCGGTGGTGGATTGGCCCGGTTGTTGTTGTTGGCATAGGAGAAGTTCGGATGATTTCTCCAACCCGGATTGTATGTGTTGGAGTAGGGATTGCTCCTTGGGTTGCCTCCAATGTAGTTGGCCGATTCTTGAGCCTCTTGCACCGGTTCCATGTAAGCTAGTCCTTCGGTGGCTCCATAGGTTGGCCCCGCTCCTTGGTTCTTCCATGCTGTCACTTCTTTGAAGAGGGCATCCATATTAGCTGAGAGGGTTGTCACGGCATCTACTGAATGTATTCCGGCGGTTCCACGTCCCGTTGCTCTCTTGGATGGCCATTGATATCCATTACGTGCCATCTCTTCAAGCAATTCATAGGCTTCCTTGGGGTATTTATTCATGATTGAACCACCTGCAGCAGTATCAAGAGAAGAACGACAATTTTCTAATAAACCATTATAAAAAATTTGTACCAATGTCCATATCTCAATGCCATGGTGGGGGCACGCTTGTTGTAGCTCCTTGAAATGCTCCCAAGCTTCGTAGAAAGACTCCATGGGCTGTTGTTTGAATGTCATGATGTTGTTCTTTAGCTTCATTGTTTTGGACGGTGGGAAGTATTGAGCCAAGAACTTCTCGGTTATTGCATCCCATGTGTCGAGTGTGCTTGGTGGAAGTGATAACAGCCACACCTTAGCCTTGTCCCTCAATGAAAAGGAGAAAAGGGACATCCGGATATACTCGGTCGACACCCCATTGAAGCGGAAAGTGTTGCATATTTCAAGGAACTTCGCTAAATGCACATGAGGATCTTCATTCGGTGCTCCTCCAAAAGAATAAGAAGTTTGAAGCATTTGAATTACCGATGGTTTGATCTCAAAGGTGTGAGCTTGAGCCGGTGGTTTGACGATGCTTGATTGATTCAAAAATTGAGGTTGTGCATACTCCTTGATGGTCTTCTGACGTTGGTTCTGGGGTACTAATTCACCTCCTTGCCCTTGCTCCATGGCTTGTCTCCCTTGGGCTACTCTTTGCTCTCTTCGTCTCCTATCAAAGGTCCGCTCGGGTTCCGGATCGTGCAATAGTGGAGCCGAGTTGCGGCGACGAAGCATACAGCTTGGAGTGTACCTAGTAGAAAGAAATAGATAATTAGAAAAGAGTACCTAGTCGAGGAAAATTGCTCAGTATTAAGGTTAGAAATAATTGAAAACTTGATCCCAGCAACGGCGCCAAAAACTTGTTGCGATAAAATAGATAACCAAAAAGGCACGTAAGTATACGTATCACTCAAGTAATATAATAAGTGAGTAAGAGATCGTTCGCACGAGGATCTAGTTCAATCAAACTAAACAATAAACCAAACAATTAAACCAAGTTAGGCAATTCAAAATTGGATGAGAATTCAATGAAAAGCAAGTAAAATAAATTGAAGGTAATTGGAAGAGATTTATTAATTTTAATGGACCTAGGGCTCACAACTTCCCTCAAATTTACTTCTAAATCCAATCCCAATCTCTATATGCAATCAATTATGGTATTACTATCCTAGGGTTTTATGTCTTCTTGCCTACCTCTCGGTTTAACAAGAACATGTTTCTAGGACGATGCTAATCACTCTATCTCTAGGCAATTAATATTAAGAAACCATTGAGTTCGAACCCTAATTTGGATACCTAGGGTGATCGGCTAATCTCTCGATGCTTCTCACAAATAATCCCAACCTATCGGCGTGAATTATCCTAAGTTATACTATCTCCGGTGTGATTTCGACTCCCTCTCTGGAGTTCATCGATCTCTCCTATTCGATCTAATTGGTGGCCAGTCAATCAGAAAGCATTAAGTTCGAGAACAGTATAAGTAACACGGTTGTAATTAATCACATATAAGAGAAAGGGAAGAACTTAGAAAATTAAAAAGAGTTCCATTGCTTGCCTAGGAAATAGGGAATTAGTTCATGATGGAATTGAAAACAACTACGAAGAAGAAGTTGGAATACATCGTGAATCAATAGAAAAGAAAAGAGAAAGAGAAAACTCTAGGTAAGCCGATGCCGATCTCTCGAGCCTCAAGCCGTCTTGAAGTGCTTCGCTTCCTTCCTCTTGATCACGAGCTTCTCTTGATCTTCTAGGTCGCAAAAGAATTCTGGAACTAAATGTTGGATAGATCTCTCTTTTTCCCAGAACTTGCTTGCTGGTCTATTTATAAAGATTGGAGAATATTTGAAAATATCTTTACAATATATTATAGCCTTCTTCATATCTTGCAAGATTCTCTCTTTCCCGGCTGAGTTGAATCAAAATCTTTTTATCCCCCAAATATTTCTAATTCAGCCTAGAAATATTCTGTGTAATATTTGGGTTGACTGATTTCGATTCGGCAATTAACCTCTAGAGTTCGCTGCTGAGTTGTCTGGGATCGCGATCCCGTGCTGCGATCCTTCTTCACTGGCTTCATTGGTGCCGCGATCCTGTGTCGCGACCCCTACTGTTTTGCTCTTTATTCAGCTTCTGTCTTTAGTCAGAATTCATCTTCGAGGCTCGGTTGATCTTCCAATATGTATCTACATCACAAAATACCTCAAGAGTATCAACATTCTTAAAATAAACCTGACTTTTAACAATGCCAACTCCGTTATGTTCAACAAGGAAAGATTGCATAATTAAGCACATAAGCCAAGTCAAGTCAATTACTTCGTTTAAATTTAGGTCCGAAAAGCATGCAAATAATCAATCTTTTACACACTTAACAATGAATGGTGGGAATAGCCAGCCGCAACAGTAGTTGACTAGGTTGCAGTGGATGGGCAGCATGCCGCAGCCTGGCATAATCATGTAAAACGGTTGCTCCTTTCTTTCTATGATAAAGAGCTCTTGTGAACGTGGCATCCTCAAGCACAGAGAGAAGTTTATATGCGTCTCGGATTCTGAGCGATTGTCTTTACTGCTCCTCTACTCATCCCTTGTGGAAAATGACTTCCTCTACGAAGTGTTTCGTTCTGAAGCCAAATGTGATTTTTTTATAGAGGTTGCGTTGTCGCTTAGAAGAAACTTGAAAATCTCTATGCGACCCAACTCTTGGCTTATCCTCTACGATGAATTTGGTATCACCATGGTATCGATGCCTTGTTCTTGGCTTCCTTCTTGTATATATGGCCCACCTTACACCCAATTGAAATAATCTTTCTCAGATGAATTAAAAACTATAGCAAATTCTATTGTGGAGCCATGGGTTATTATTGGCAATTTTAATGAAATTAACTCATTACAAGATACGTTTGGTGGGAAAACTCAGGCTAGATTCCAGTGAATCCTATTTGGAACTTTGTGATTGAATCAGGGTGTATTGACCTAGGTTTCCATGGTGAAATAATAGGGAGCGCTTAAGCTACATCAAACAGAGACTAGATAGAACACTAGCAAACCCTCAATGGAGTACTAAATTTCCTAAAGCGGGTGTAACCCATTTAACTAGCAATAAATCAGATCACAACCATATTCTTTTGAATCTTTGGATGGAAAATCTAACTAAACCAAAACCTTTTAGATTTGAATACGCATGGACTAGAGATTCTCGCAGTGCCCAAGTTATAAAAGAGGCATGGTCTCAAGAACCCTCAGGATCTAATAGGCCTGGTCTCGAGTTTTAGGGTTTGAAGTCTCAATTTTTAGGATTCCGTATATGTTGGGAACTGTTATCTTGGTATATGTCCACATTGAACATCTTAGAATTTATTGGAAACTTTGGTTATGAAAAGGTTTCAATTTCTGGATTTGATCACACGTGCATGTAACTGCAGAAAATGAAAAACTCGCCTTTTCTATTGCACATGCATATGGTTTTGTGGCAACTGCTATATTTTCCAGCTTGTAGTCCTCTGCACCAAGGTCCGTGGCGGTCATGCTTTCCTCCAAGATTGTCTTCTCATTTTCTGAGCTTGCTGGGATTGATTTGATCTTCTGAATTTCAACTATTTGAATGTCTTGAGGTCTTCATTTTTAGGAAATAGGTCGTGAGAAATCTTACATTGATCAAGAGAAATAGCAAATAGGTCCTGAAATGTACATGAGGACTTTGGTCTCGACAAGTCCGAAATAGATCATGAAAAATCTTAAATAGGTCATGAGAAATCTTATACTGGTCAAGAGAAATCGCAAATAGGTCCCGAAATGTACATGGGAACTTAGGTCTCGACAAATCCGAAATAGGTCCCAAAAATTCTTAAATAAGTCATGAGAAATCTTACACTGTTCAAGAGAAATCTCAAATAGGTCCCGATTACACATGGGGACTTTGGTCTTGACGAGTCCGAATAGGTCCTGAAAAATCCGAAATAGGTCCTGATAAATATTAAACTGATCAAGAGAAATTTAAGATAGGTCCTGAAATGTGCATGAGTGCTTCTTTAGTATATTAAACAAAGTGACATACATAGTTGCTACCAACAATCATGAGAAAGTCATGTATGCGCTTCTTTGGTGTCAGATGGGTCTATTCTCATTGGACATGTTTGCCTGTTATGACAAGTTTGCTGGCAAATCCCCCATTAACAATGACAGGATGTACCTACCCTTCCATTAGACAAACTTGGCTGATCTGAGTTGCTAACTTTGTCTGTACAACTGGATGAAAAATAAGTGTATGACCCATAGTATCTACACTTCCTCCTAGTTCGTGTCTCTGATGATGAAGAAATATGATTTCTACGGCTATTGTCATGAGGAACAATGGACTGCACCTTTCTATACAACTCAATATATGAGATACTCGTTGGGCCAATTATGCCTTTAGACACTCCCATTTTTTATTGAACATAATCACCACTCGAACGCGCTCCATGTTACCTATCATCAACATGAACATAGACCTCGAAAAATTATGAATAGGTCCCGAGAAATTAAGAATAGGTCCCGATAAATCATGAATAGGTCCCGATGAAGTCTAAATAAGTACCGATAAACAAGTCCCGTAAAATTTATGAATAGGTCTGGAGAAATCATAAATAGGTTTCTATCAAGTCTAAATAGGTACCTGTAAATATGTCCCGAAAAATTTGGAATAGGTCATGAGAAATCATGAATATGTCCCAATAAAGTCTAAATAGGTACTGATAAAAAGGTCCCGAAAATTTTGGAATAGGTCCCGATAAATCATGAATTGGTCCCGATGAAGTCTAAAGAAGTACCGATAAACAAGTCCCGTAAAATTTATGAATAGGTCTGGAGAAATCATAAATAAGTTCCTATCAAGTCTAAATAGGTACCTGTAAATAGGTCCTGAAAAATTTGGAATAGGTCATGAGAAATCATGAATATGTCCCGATAAAGTCTAAATAGGTACTGATAAAAAGGTCCCGAAAATTTTGGAATAGGTCCCGAAAAATCATGAATAGGTCCCGATTAAGTCTCGCGACTGTGATACTTTTCACTGGAACAATAACACAAAATACCTCAATAAGCCTCAATATTTTTTAGTGAGATGATTAGGTAACGGTGACGCCCGTGCTCCGACGTGTCTCCCGTGCTTTGGTGAGAGAGAGACGATGACCCCCATGCTCCAGTGACCCTCGTGCCCGTGCTTTGGTGTGACGCCCGTGCTCCGGTGAGAGAGAGACGGTAACACCAGTGCTCCGGTGACGCCCGTACCCGTGCTCCGGTGTGACGGTTGTGCTCCAGTGACGTGCTCCGATGAGAGAGATAATGGAGGGAAATGGCTGAAAATTTAAAAAATGAAAAGAGTTCATAAGGGTACTGTAGTCTTTCACTACAAGGAGATGCTAGTTTTTCAAATGTTTATAAACTAGTGTTACTCTTAAAATGAAGTAGAGGAGCAATGCTATTTTTGGCCATTAATACTATTTAATATGCATTTTTTTTTACGTTTCCGTTCGTGACACTCACGGAAAGAAAAACTAATATGCATTAAAATAAAAGTTGGAGTCCGTTACTACCTGTCATCCTTTTATATAGATATATATATATATATATATATATATATATATTAGAACAACTCTGCTGATGAAAGGGAGGCCGCTTTCCATGAATCGTGAATTAGCTGATAATGAAAAACTCTTTTCTAATTTTTTTTTATAATCATATATCTCTATACATATGAATTAATACTACAATTTGTGTAGTAAACAAAAACCAAAGCCCCAAACTATGATCACAACAGTAATAAGGTTCTCGAATAGTTTGATATTGCAATTAGAATAACACCGAATTCCAAATTACACTCACAGATGGCTTTGATACCATTGTTGGGAATCGAAACGCAGCAAAAACACGATTTTAAAATTTTATTCCCGACACAAGATCACTTTAAGATAATTCGAAATTACATTAACGAGGGTGTTTAGAATTATATCTACAAGGACTCTGATTTGGTCCTTATTTTGTTATCCTCAAGTGGATGCTGTTTGACGCTGTCTCCACGAACCGGTATCTCCGTCACAAACTTGTCGAGGTTGATTCTTTGATTAGACGTACACATACACGCCCTCCACGATATCCACACCAAGTTTTCCTCGCAAAATTTGAGAAACAATTTCTCAAAGGTCATGTCCGAAATTTTTTATATATTTCGATGACTCACAGTAAAGAGAGAAAAAGCAAGATGTGTGTCTATATTCTTCCGAAGAGGAAAACCCACAAACAATATAAAATCAACTAATATATAGCCCTTTTTTTTAATAAAGAAAACGTCCTTTGCCATATTTATAAGAATAAATTTCCATTAACAAAAGATATGACAGGCGGCTATTCGTAGCAATTTTATTCTTGCCGTTTCAACGATTCCTATTTCTTTGTCATCAATTAAATATCACAAATCTAATTGAATCATATTCGATAATATTTTGATGCACTTGTAACTGAGAATTTTTCAGATTTCTATAAATCCAACAAGATATTTAGTTTCATGATAACCTTATCCAATAAGGTATGTGACCATTATAAGATATTTCATATTAGAGAAATTTAATAGCTTAATCCAAAATTTAAATCTATTAAATTTTGATTACGAGAAAAACTTGTATTGTGTGTGACCTATTAGGTTCCACACTAAGCCGACAGTAGATCCAATAATTGTATTCTAGTTAATTTCATTAAATTCTTTAATAAGATAATTCGATTAACTCTTAATCAGACATATCCACAAGTCAAGATTGACGTCTAGTAACGTGTCATGACTACCCGGATAGTGACGTCTAGTAACGTGTCATGACTACCCGGATAGTGGGGATTTCAATCTAAAATTCAAACACCCTTCGGTGATTGGTTTCCATGTAATTAAATCATTCGATTATACAATGTCCCGATGAGCTAGGGTATGGATAATATGTCAAACCCCAATACTTATTTATATGTTTTCAATTCTTAAGTGTTTGACTCAATTATGAAATATCAAAAACTCCTTTCCAATTTTTCATACTTTGGCCAGAAATTTTTTCGAATCAATACTAAGTAGAATACATAGGACATTCTCTCCTACCATCGAAGTAACCGATTCCTTATTGATTATTCACCACCTTCGTAAAAGTCTCATTGGATCCAGAATACCTCCACACATGTCTTAGAGAGTCATGCTAAGGAATAGACCAAAAAACACGATTTGACAATTACAGGGCACTATAGTAATTTTAGGTCTAAAGATTACTTACACTTACTGTCACCTGAGGATTTGCCTATTAACATTTATTTTAAAATCCATTAGGCTTTCCTCTAATGCGTTAGTTCAGCGAACTCATTATGTTATGAGTACCCATACTCTTACATTAGTGATTCTTTACAAGTAACTGTGCGATCATATGCCCTCTATTGTAGAGCATGTAACGAGTATACCAGTTTTACCGCATCACCGATCCCCTTATTCAATGATCCTACAACTAGAAACTATTTTTACATTGATACTTACAAGATCAAAGGTCCCACTAGTATAATCTCATTATAACCATAAAATCAACATCTCAATTTATTGGTTTCATGATAGTAATAAGTTTCACAACATATGATGAATAATAAATGCCTCAATTTTGTTTCATGAATAAAGATTAATCCAATTACATTTCATGTGATTGGATTTAGGGTACTAGTCCTAACAGTATATACACAAAACACTAACTGATAGAATTGAATCCTGAATATGTTGATTGATTGAGTACGACCATGAATTAATTAAAATTCAATTTTTCTAACCCATTTAATGTGTTAGCTTTTTCAGGGTATTGCAAATGTTTCCATCAATCAGTAAGTTTTCTTATCATATGTTTAATAATCAATGACTGCAGAATTTTAAATTTATTTTTTCTCTCTTTCCACCTCTTGAAGAGCGGGTTGAGCGAAATATTAAGTCTAGAATACTCGGTAGTTTGAATCTCGGCAAGGCCATTGTTCGTCTTGATGTGAGGCTCTCCCAACGGCCATTGTCAGATTTCCTCCTTAGAGAATACCTCATGCAAACCCCATGGTTGGTAGATTCACTTCATGCTCGGCTAAACGCTTCTTTGTCGCTTCGGTGAATTTCTTCAAGGACTCAGGGCTAGTTGTTCCTTGTTGTAATGACCCTAAATTTGGAAATAATTTTCCTTAAAATAACACTTATTTCTTATAAGAAAATAAGCCTATTAAAAATGACCTATAACTGCAGAGAGGAAACTTAGTGCAAACCTATTCAGAATATCATCTGGGTCACAACGAACAATACATAACTGCATAAATATTCAGATTTTATCATTATCTAATATAGTTCCTATCTATCAAATCCACCATTAGATCCCCATTATTAGAAACTATCTCTGCTAGCCATATGATTAGGTTGGACTCAATTTTACCTAAAAAAATATTCTATAGAAGGGTGTAAACTGTATCTCAGTGAGTACTAAATTTAAATGTAAAATGAACATTAATTAATTATATATCTGTATAACTTGATAGAGACATATTTAACTTACCTTTTTTTCTATTTACGAGAATTTCATCAAACTTACTAAACTACATAGCAGTTACCAAATTACATAAGCATGTACCATTATTATTTCATGCAACAATATCGAATAATCATATGGACTCGTGAATGATTGCAATGTCAGATGACTATCCAATAGCCTAATGCAGTCATGAATGCATGCACATTACCAATTGGCTAGTGGACCCTTCCGAGTAATCGTAAATATTACCAGCTAATCAGTGGCCATTCATTCCTCTTCAGGGGTAGATTGTATCATCGTGCCCCTCACGGGAACCTTTCGTATAATCATTTGTATAACATTACCAACTGATCAGTGGCCATTTACTCCCCTTCCAGGGCATCTCTCTTGAGGGACATTTGTATCATCATTATCCCTTGCAGGATATGTATATGCATGCTATTCATGCCTCATTCTCTTAGACACATGTCATGTCATGTCGTGCACATGTCGACCGATTCATCCATATAAGATGAGCAAATACATCTTTTACTGTCATTACAACATAAATGAATCAAACGATCAACATTAATCATTCACTTACATTTTCACATATCATATAATACTTTTCATACAATTTATATATGCTTATATATCATTTCATAACTGAATAAAATACTTACATGGAATCATAAGACAATAGAGCCACATAATCCATTTGATTGCTTACTTACCATAATAAATCCTATAACTTGTTAACTATTATAAATTATATCATTTCACAAATGAATAGAATACTCACAAATATTTCTCAAAAAGTATATCATCGGGTTGAATCCTGTTATGTAACAAACGTTCAATCTCTTCAATCCCTAGCAATCACAAAGAACACCATAGGAATTGAGTTACATATAAATATTGCACATCACATTCTTCTTTTCAATTCGCGAGGTTATTAATGACAATATCAAATGAAACATAAAATACCAACTTGTTCGATTTAATACCTCAAATGTAAGACCATAAGAAATTCCTTTGTTTTAGAAATAAATTATTCAAGGTAGAAGTTTGACACTATTATAAAAGGCTATTTCTTTCTTTCTTTCTTTCTTTCTTACATTAAATCTACTCCTGAATGACACACAATCTCTCATGAATTTCATATTATCAAATATAACAATTTTGAAGGTGCTCATGGTGGTTGATAGCACATAACTCTATCCTAATATTATTCCTTTATATAAAATAAAGAAATTTCATGAAACTAGAATTTTTATGAAAGAAATCATTACCATAAAATTCTAATTCATATAAGTAATTTCCGTTAACTGCGTTAACAAAGGGAGTAAGCCGAAGGTTTTTACCATAATGCCATGGAATCATAGAAAAACCCAATAAGTGAAATACTGCACAGAAAGATCAGACACACGTAACTTACCAAGGTTGAGCTCAAGAACAAGTAACACATCGGAAGGAGATCTTCGACGTCACTCTCTCCTTCCTATGTTCCTCCAGAAAATCTAAGCTTCGATACATGTATATGTATTTTCCCAGAGCCCCTCTTCTGACAATGCCATTTGACTTTTTACGTTTATTAAATTTTTTGTTTCTTATTCTCCCCCATTTTTTTTACCAACCAACAGTTATCGTATTGTTAACATAGGACTATATATTTATGTAATATATCGTATGAGTTATCACGAAATGGACAGAACAAGTAGCAGCAAATTGTATTCATTGATGTAAATATGTTGCATTGATCATTCTTGATATACACGTAGGAAGAAGAAAGAGAAAGTAGGAACCTTTTCTGTTATTAGCTCATGAGTGAGTCAGCAATTGTGCAGCTTCTGCATATAAGAGAATCAACAAGAAATGAAATAGTAGCTGAGCATATTCTCCAGCTCAAAAATTTCTCCATCCCTACATCTGTGCTTCGGCATTATCACAGAGCCTCTGTCTCTGTTTCTTCTTCTTTGCAGAGCTTCTGTCTCCGTTTCTTTTCTTTTCTTCTGATATGAGTCCATATTATGCGCTGGATGTCATATGATCTCTCCCACTTAAAAGAAAATTTTGTCCCAAAAATTTCTTGCCTTGTAATGCATTTCCTCAACTTTTTACAAATCACCATGCTTTCACTACGCTATTTTGATATCATTCTCGTTTAACCCTTTTTTTTTTTTTGTGAATGATTCACATTTCAATTTCAAACTACTTTTTCTAAAACATTTTTTTTTCAAGTTACCAAATATAATAAATGAGCCTTTTCCTACGCACTAAGTTGCATTTGAATAATTTATAGTACACTTTTTTATTGCAAATGCCAGGTTGAGATCCATAGATAGCACTTCAAAGATATATATATATATATATATATGGAAAATTTTATGAAACCGGCAAGGTACGGTACCTTGTCGGTTATACAGACACGACGCTGTGGCGCGCCATGATTAAGCGCCACGGTGCCGTGTCTTATAACTGGCAAGGTATATATATTTTTTGCATAGAACTATTCACGTATTCTGAATTTGATAACTCTTGTTGGTTTTTTTCCAACATGATTTGACATGCTACAATTATTACGATTTGTATACTTAATAGAATGTGTAAACAACTTCATAAACCGGACTTTATAAGTAACATATGTCACTCAGATTGTAGTACAAGACACGCACACTATACAGTATACTTATTCTGATGGTTACCGTTAAATAGGAAGGTCAAGTTAACACAGGGTTCATTTCTCCTTTTTTTTTGGCTGTTAGATATATAACAATTCACAACGGTACCATACTTACAACATCAAGTTTCTCAAATTTGTTCAAGATTATAAGATCTTTGTCTGTGGCATATCTCTCATTTATAATATTTGTCTTCTCCGATTTGATATCTTCCTAAGCAAGATTCCAAGATATTACCCTTTGTTCTACTGCTTTAAAAAATTAATTTTATAGCCTTAGTTGTTTCGTGACTGTTATTGCTCAAATTGTCAGATTATGTTAAATTATTCCTCTTTTCGAAAACATTCAGACGAACTTATTCATTCTCTGTTGCACTGCTTGTTCACTTTGGAAGGCATTTGCAAGTTAGGGAACAAATAAAAATATTCAAATTTACACTAATTTAAAATAGAAACTCTATTATAGAACTGAAAAGAAAACAATTAATTCCACAAATTAGTAAGAATAAATAAAACATGTTATAATATTTACCACTTTGAAAACAAAATTTTCCCTTTATTGTGACTTCTAAAGTTAAGACTTGCATATCTAATTATTTTAGTAAAGCGTTGAATCATAGGTTTCAACACATGTTGGCAGCCCTGAACTTGTTATCATTTATACAGTACTCCTACTTTCATAATTTAATATATGGGAAAATTGCACGGGTGGTATATTTCTTTTTGGAAATGTTTCATGTTGGCACATCATTTTTTTTTGTTTCACTATGGTACATTTCTTTTTAAAACTGTTTCATAACAGTGCATTCCGTCGACTCCCGCTTGACGTCGTCTATTTTTGCTTACTTGTCTCTGACGTGGCCTGTCGAGGTGTCTTTTTTTTCTTATGTGGCATCCCCTTCACCTTCACTGTCCATTTAAGAGCGGGCAACCCTAATCCTATTACTATCTCTAATATCATTTTCTCCGATTGTCTTCTCCATTTCCTGAAACACTCTTCTGCGACCCTCCTTTCTTCAAATCCATCCTTCACGGTCAAATTTGTCTTTCATAAATGCTACTCATCCTACATTGTTGCATCTGATGGAGGTGCCAGGGATGCTACTTCCGATGTGCCATTGTCGAGAGATCGTAGTACTAAAAACATCATGGACAGAAGGCAATCCGGGAAGGTTCATTGGTTGCCGAAATTTCGAGGTAAGAAAAGAGTATATCAAATTTATGGTACATTTCATTTGACATCAGATTTTTTTAGGGTTTTCTTTTGAATTTGCAGCGTAATGGGGCATGTGGTTTCTTCCAGTGGTATGATCCTCCTATGCAAATGCGATCTAGGGTAGTGATTGTTGGACTATTGCGAAAGATCTCAAGTTTGGCGGCTCAAGTGGCTAAAGGAAGAAGAAAGGAGAAGGCGATGATTATGCTGATTCTACTTTTGATATTTATGCCTTTTATTTTCATTTGGATCTGTAATTTAGTATTTTAGTGTGGATAGAAATTGTCATTGTCCACGTCTAAGTAGAAGAAGGGTAGGTTGAGCATGGGAGATTGGTAGGTTGATGGAGGAAGTGCAAAATGGTAGTTTTTGGCATAAAGGGAACTAGAAGTTTGACCCTTTGTAAGATGTTCTAAGTTTGACCCTTTGTAATAGATTCTCCTATGTATGTGAATCTTCTTAGTTTATTATTTTTCTTTAACTGAATCTTTGTAAGAGTATCATGCTGCAAAAATGAATCATGAGGTACACTTGCATCACATCCTCCAAGCTTCAATACAATCTCCAAGTTGCATTTGAACTTTCAAAGCCACTACATACCAACAAAAAGGAGCAGAAATGTTTGTGCATCCCAACAATGAGAAAAGTAAAAGTAAAAGCAAAAGATTCTCCACAGAACTTACATATTTATAGATGAACCACATGTCAATAAATAGGGCAACACTGTCATTTCATTTCAAAAAGCTATAAAACAAAAGAAGCTAAAACACAGAATGCCCTCATCTATTAATTACTTAATGCCCCAGGGGAGGAGGTTGGCTAGAAGATCTAGACTTTTGTGTCTTCCTTCTTTTTTGTTGAGGTTGCTGGTTGAAAAACATAACATCATCTGCCCTCTCCTTGCTTGCACCTTTTCTTCCTCCTCTTCCACTGCTTCTAGTTGACCCTCTTGCATGAACAAATGACAAACCCTGTTGTTGGCTGGTTTGGGAGTTCCATCTCCTTATGAATGCAGATCGAGTTCGAGCACTTCTTTGTGGCTGCACAGGTTGCTTAGAAGCCTAGTGTACTCCAGCAGAAAACAGACAAAAGCATAGATCAGATCAATGAAGGCAAGATACAAAGGAAGCACAGATCAGATCTGAAGGTACCATGATAACTAACCACATTTGCTTTTCTTCTAATGAAAGCTGAAGTGTGTTGCCCGAATCTAGGCTTTGATGTTGGTCCTTCACTAATCCCAAGCTAAAAATGTACAATATTAGTAATTAAATTTGTTATACAAGACATTTATAGAAACTAAACTTGATAAATAGATACTCACAGGTACACGTGCTTGATCTTCAACATGGTGTGCAACCTGGTGTGGTGTTGCTTGATCTTCAACCTGGTGTGGTGTTCCAACTTGAGCAAAAGTGGGCATTTTAGTGGATCTCCTATCACATGTTCTTTTATTATGGGCACGATATCCACATTTGCTGCATTTTGTTGCTGAGCATCCTCTATTCGTCACAAGACGAATGCCTTCCTCAGTGACAATCTTCAACTGTTCATCGAGACCTTTTCTCCTAACTTTCTTGGGTCTTCCCCTTTTTCGCTTTATCAGAGGAGGTTTGATTGGCTCTTTTCCTAATGGATTGAAGTCATCCATACCCCTTAAAGGAGTTATAATCGGTGCATAAGAGGCCTTAAAATTTTTCAAACTGTAGCACTGATCTACAAAGGATTCTGGATTCTTCTTCTCTTGTGTAATACAGGATACTGCATGAGAGTTGCCATTTCCTACAACTACATGTTTTTTCTTCCATGTTAATGTAGAATTTTGCTCCAACAGCAACATTGAACTTACTTGCTCCAGCTTCAGCTGGCCAACATTTGAATGCCCATTCCTTGGTTTTCTCAAGCTTCTTGAAGTTCTTTGGACATATCAAACCTCTGTAATTATGAGCAACTTTCCTTTTCATGCGCATTCTTCTCATTAGTTTGGTCCTTATCATCTCCAACATTGTCAGAATTGGCTGGTCCCTTGCCTCTAATATGTATCTATTAAGAAGATTAACATAAACCATTAGTTGCCTATTAAGAAGATAAAACAAGAAGCATTAGTTAACTATAGGTATACCTATTGAAACATTCACAAATGTTATTTAGTAAGGTGTCACATTGTGGAAATTCATTAAAGTGTGACTTTGACCACTCTTGAAGAGGCTTCTGAGCAAGCCATTGCCATGCATTAGTATCAATTTTCTTGATCTCTTCCATGCATCTACTGAACTCTGTTGGATAATATGCTTTTGCAGCTTGCCAAAATAAATCCTTCAATTCTTTCCCCTTCTTGATAGTGTCAACATTGCACAGATTTTTGCAAAGATGTCTGACACAAAACCTCTTCTCTGCAAGAGGCATGACATTATCCAAAGCTTGCATCAACCCCTGCAATTAAAGAAGACCATAACTAAGCAGTAAGAAAACTTAACACATTTGGTACATAACCTTTCACAATATGTTTCATAATAGTACATAACAGATTTTGTTTACCTTTTCCCTATCTGCCATGAAAGTTCAACACATTGAATTCTCAATTTCAAGGTCATTGGCCAAGTTGGAAAGGAACCAAGTCCATGATTTAGAGCACTCAATCTCAACAACTGCATATGCAATAGGGAAGATGCAATCATTCGCATCGATTCCCACTGCAGCAAGAAGCTGTCCACCATACCTGCCCTTCAACCAACATCCATCAAGTCCTATCAAGGGCCTACAACCTTTTAGAAAACCCTTTTGTAGGCATTTATGCATATATACGTCTTTTGAAATATTAAATGATCACATCCAATGAACACAGTTGAACCTAGATTTGTCTTCTTCAACTCATTAGCATAGTTCCACAATTTCTCATATTGTTTCTCATCAGAGCTGTGTACTAGATCCAGAGCATATTTCTTTGCCCTCCATAACTTTGTCCTGTTAGTAGTAGTTTTGAAGTCAGCCTCTAATTGATGGACAAATGATTTCACTGACCATTTAGGATCAGCTCTCAATTGGTCAGAGTAGGTCTCTCCTAACCACTTGTGTGTGATATATCTGGTAGGCAGCTCCTTCCCACATGTATGTTTGTCTTTCAATTGTTTAATCTAGATGGCATTAAACTTATCGTTCCATGAAGCCTTCAACAACCACCCATCACAATTCATACACTCAAAGTTGACTCGATTCTTGTTGTTTCTAACAATAATCACATTTATTTTATTCAGTATACCATACTGTTTTACTGCCTTTTTGAGAATTTGGGTATTTGTGAACAACATACCCTCTTCAAATTTTGGAGACTTTATGTGTCTATCAGCATTGAAACAAGCCCATTTTGTCCTTCTTATTCCTTCCTCATCACTAGATGCAATACTTTGTAAATCATCGGAATCATCATAATCACTTGATTGATAACCTTGTTTAGCATTTTCTGAAGCAACTTCTTCTTTAGTTGATTGTCTTCTAATAGGTTTTCTTCCTTTCTTCTTCTAACACTGGTTATCTTGGGCAGCATGATAAGTCCTCCTAGTGTCATCTTGGGCCACACCTCCTTCTTCTTGGGTTGAGTGAAAAGGCCTATCTTCTTCTTCTTGTTCTGCTTCTTCTTGGAAAACAAAATTCTTGCTGCCATTATTGGGTGCATGGCCTTCACATGATTTGATTTAACAAATTCACCTTTCATCATTCAACCAAAGTAAGCACATCCACTTGAAGGTAAAGATGTTAAATCCATAAGAATCAATAAACTAAAGCTATATGCTTGCTTTGAATGAGGAAACTTAGTGATAGAAGGAATGATACTAGAATAAGCAGCCCCAGCATTGAGAAAACAATATTCCCATCCTTTAAAATCAATTTTTGCATAGCAATTCAAAAACAATAATTTGTTTCCATGTTCTCTCATATTTTCCCAAGAGTAGTTCAAAAATGTAACTTCTTTAATCAAATTGAACACAGTATGCAGCCTCAAAATTATTATTAAGATCAAATTATCATTTGTGGCATCATCCATTAAATGACAAGGAATAAAGTACCAATATAAGTTAGATAAGCATTGGAAACTAATTACCTGACTTACCAAAGTAGATGATTGTGTATCTCCAATTGCTTTTCCCCTTTCAAGATGATTCTCAATCTCTATATCACTCACAATGAAATCACGAAAAAGAACTTTATCGATGCAAAGAGTGCGTGATTCATGTTTAACAAATAACCATTCCTTCCTTAAGTCCTCTAGAATAAGTCTTGAGTATTTATCATGATTATTCAAACTCTTACTATAGTGAATATCATTAAAGTAGATGAAAGCATGCAAATTATGACTCATAAGCCTCATGAAAGCATTTGGCCTATTATTAATCAATCCAAAAGACATAAACAACATCTTATATAAATCACATGGTGTTCTGCATCCAATGTTTAACTCATGATTATCTCTCATCCTAATACGATGGAATTGTTTCACAAGATCAATCACAAATCCACCATGCAATCCATCTAACATGTCATCTAAATAAAGAATAGGATTAGGCCACATTACCTCAATGTTATTGATAAATCTAGAATTAGCAAATCTTTTCCATGCTTGTGCTCCATTCATCCATGTTTCTTTGCTTCAATCGTCGTTCAGCTTTCGTGGCATTGAGCAACATATCATTGAGCTCCTCATCGTAATGCATCCCCACAACATCAGATATCTCACGATTTAGTCTGCTTAAGAACCTATCCTTGGTGGCTTCAATATCCTCCTCTACATTAGCTCGGCTTATTACAACCTCCATCTCTTTGTAATATTCGATAACGCTCTTTGATCCTTGAGTGAGATGCTGCAATTTGTTGTGCAACTCCCGACGATAAGAACTTGGAAGGAATTGTTGCCTCATTATTGACTTCATCTCGTTCCACGTCTCAACAGGTTGCTCTCTATTCTGTCTCCTACTTGTAATAATCCGATCCCACCAAATAACAGTATAGTCAGAGAATTGAAAAGAAGCAAGTTGTACCTTTTTTCCTTTCAGAGTAATTGTGATGATTGAAGACCATCTCCATTCTTTCCTCTCCCACAAAAGATAAGCTTCGAGATCATGTTTGCCTTGGAAAGTTGGAAACTTAACCTTTATGTTAGCTAAACCATCATCCCATCTTGTTCTTCTTGATTCTTTATCTTTATGTGGAAATTGAAATTTTTTTCCTTTTGATTGTTCCTCAATCCGATCCATCTTCTTGTGGATTTGCTTGAATTCATCTTTCACCATCATTCCTACTTTGTGTGTGAATGATTGTAGCTGTACTTCATCGGATGAGCTTCCCTCTTGATGGTGTGACATGTTGAAAATCTGCAAAAGATATCAGGACCTCACAAGCACTCCCTCACGTGTTTCACTCAAGAATATGTTCACTCAATTCACTCGTGTTTGCACTCAAACAGCTTTTACCCTCTAATAATCTCACCACTCTTGCCTTTTTCCACTCGTAATCCTCTTTCGGTTCTTTTTGAACTAAACAGACTATAATCAGAATGTCCCGCAACAATCCACCATGATTTCACCAAGATTTGAAAGAAGAATGTATGGTTGGGTTTCAAAGTACCGAAAATCAAGAGTAATAAGATAATTACGACTGGAGAATAATAGATCAATGAGGAGAAATAACTTTGAATAAGAAACTTTGATAACAGTATCAATGGTCAAATAATTCTTGGACTTGTTCAATGTCTCACTTTTTCTACGTTTTTTCTGCCTTCTTTTTTTTGTTGTTGATACTCTTTTTTTTTTTTTTTGCTTTTTTGGCTTTTTTGTAACTTTTTTTCTTTTTTGTTTTACTTCTCTTTTTTCTGCAATTTTTTTTTTTACTTTTTCTGAAGACGATAATGGAAAAGAAAGAAGATAAAGAAAAAAACTACGATGAAAGAAAACGAACATAAACTAAAAAGATAGATTGAACCTGACTTAGAACGTTGGCTCTAATACCAAATGATGCGAACCTAGCCAACAACGTGATGAGATCCAATATCAAGTATGATAAGAACCTCACCAACACGTGACGAAACCCATATACGACTAAGGTCTCCAGGAAAGGTGTCCTTATCAAGCTCGAAAGATGGAACCTTGACCCATTACCTATAAAGAGGTAAGAACCTTGGTATGGTGAAGACGCCACAATCAACTATGAGAGGGTTGATTGATAAGTCAGGGATGAACGCCACGGAATTCTCCAATAAGTTCGTATAGTTCTTCAAAGAATCAAAGAGAATAAAATCTCACATTTTATTAATGAATAAATTGATCCAAATTCATCCAAAGGCAAGCACCAACCTTTAAATAAGCTAAAGTGCAATATTACATAAAAAATAACCTTCCTAATCGGTTCTCATAGGATAGGAAACTAATTATAAAGTAAATCTAAGTATTATCCTAGAGAAATTATAAAATATTACCAATATCTTCAGAACTAAATAAATAGAAAGGTAATATATTCTACTTGTTAAAAGACAAAAGTGATATATTCTAGAAGTTAACTTAAATATATCATAACTAACATGTGCAGCTCTTCCCCTTTAAGCTTCTCTCAACTTCCTTTCTTGAAAATATTCTTCCTCTTTATATTTGGCTGAAATATATTTCTTCAAATACTTTCCCTCTTGACATCAATTGAAATATATTTCTTGAAGTATTTTCACTGTTGACATTCAGCTGAAATATGTGGCCTTCATCATTTGTCCATTTTTGGATAATGTTGAGGATTTAGCTTGCTCGTCACTTGTATGCATATCCATGTCCTCCATTTCGTCTCACTTGAGCTTCTCGTCATTGGTCCTTGAAAGACTTATAGTTTCATTCTTCGAGCTCGTATCTTGGATCACATCATCGATGCTTCGACCGAGCCTTCCTCCCTTCCACTGAGCTCTCCATCTAACCGCCACCACCTAGCCATCTTCTCCACTAGAGGTCCACAGCCATCCGAACCATGGCCCCTACCACTGGAATGCCATCTTCATCGGATAGCCCAAGATTGCCATCCTCCTAGCCGCCCTTCCCCTTATACCAGGCTGCCACTTCTATTTCTCCCAAACTACATACTCCTGAGCTCTACTTGCTTGAACTCCCATTCCCGGTCTCAATCTCCATCACCTCGAAGGAATCACAGCTACCTTGCTTAATCCATTGCCGATCTGGGTGATGCCCTTATCTACCTCTCAACAGCACCTCGTCGAACCCCTGATGGGGCTTTTGAGACAGAGACTCGAGTGATCCACCTCACCACTGAACCATTTTTGTTGAGAACCTCCTTGATAAGCTAGTTAAGGCTTCACCTTTGGTAATCTATGGTTCTAATCATTTTTGAAGACGTTATGAATTAGTGGCTGCATCGTTATGTCAAATTACTATTGATTGTTGAGATGTGGTGTTGTCTTTTTGAACCATTGTTACTATGCTTGATTGTTCGATATATTAGATTAGTGGTTTAAGTCTCTGACTGTGGCACGTCTGATGGATTGTTGTTCTATGATATCTTTGATGCTTTCCTTCACAGTCGATGGACCACTGATATCTATTTGCTCGATGTTAATTGTTTGATACGTGGCAAGTTGTTGTCAGTCTTCCCATATTGTTGCTGCCCTGAGATTGAGATGATTGATCTGTAGTTAATGCAACCCTTTTTCACTTGATTACTAACTGATTTTAAGGTCATTTTATAGAGAACAGGGCTGGTTGTACTCCTGGTAGCATTGCCTTTAACTGATGGGTTTTCCTGTGGTTTTTGTTGAGAATGAGGTTATTAGACTACCGTTGTTGTTGTTGCTGCTGCTTCATGAATTGGGCATTTAAATGATTGCATATAATAGTATAGATAATAAGATCAGATAATATATACAATAAAATATAGATAATAGTTAGTCAACATATAAAATTTGCGACAAGGATGTCTCGCAGTTTTGCCCCTAAAAATTCTGAACCTTAGATTTCATCTTCTCACTGGTATGACCATCATCATCAAGATATTTTTATTTGATAAATTTTAGCTTATAATCCATCAACTTTTAGATTGCTACTTCAACTTTGAATAATGAAAATGACATTTTAGTTTTCGCAAGCATCCCATGCAATGAATCACTTTCAAAAGTGTCCTCGATTTTATAGAATACACACAGCCCATTGATCCTTTCATGTGACATACCACAAGAGCTTATGGATTGCTAATAACAGCAATTTTAAACATATTCCAAATATTTTCTCCAACTCTTTTTTTTTTTGAAGTTTTCCACTTTCTAAGTATATCCAGAGGGGAAAAAGCATCTATATTGCGAAAAGTTTAACTAATATTATGATATTGTATAAAATTTTTAAAATATTACCAATAGTACAAAATATTTGAAAAGTTGACTATTAATTATCTATTATGCCATTAGCAATTGCTAATGTGGAACCTACGTGCAAATTGTTAATGCCATGTCAGTAATTACTAACGGCGTTAACAACTAATGATTTGTATTATTAGTGTCAACTTTTCAAAAATTTTGTAATGTTCTGCAATGTTTGAAAGATTTTATATTCTATTATAATATTAGCCAAAGTTTTTGTGATAGTCTACTACCAATATACCTAGGTTGGATTCAAAAGACCATATGGCTTGCCTTATAACTTGAGTTGAACTTAAACACTCTTATTACGCATTCAATGCTTACGCTGAGCTAAGACATGTCTTAATATCACAACATATTTTGTTTTGACTTGAAATACAACTAAAAATCAAATTTAGTTAGATTATTGAACTATACTTAGAATTTGGCCAAGAATACAAAAGATAACTATGTATTTAGGTTAGGCCATGAAGTCTGATATAATTGCTTGGATTTAAGCCCAAAATGAAGCCCATTTCTAGCCCACTTCCAGCCCACCTCTGCTATGAACGAAATTTTGGATTAGATAATAATAGATTTAGGGACATTGCAGAAAGTATTAGGGAGAAAGAATTAGCAAAAAGGTAAAAAGATTTGTGTAGTGGTGTAGTGACACTTGCCCCCCAATTCAGCTAGCTCTCCCTCTTCTTCGGGCAAATATGACTCATTTTAATCATCATTATCAACCATTGAAGCAAATAATAAATAGAGAGAGGTTGAAGGTTGAAGGAGAGGTCTGAAAGCTTTGCATAGGTAAGTTGGTTTTCCATAGTTTAGATATCAATATTCATTAGTTTTTATGTTGGCTAAGATCATTCTTAGCTTAAGTAGATTGTGATTAGTATATATGTCAGCTACAAAGTTTACTTTATTGAATTAGTATGAAAGTGTTGCTATTGGTTCAAGGATCAATGGTATTTTGGAGATGTATTTGAACATGTTTTCAATATCACTAGTTTGGTGTGAAGGATGTTTTGATGTGTGTGGTTGAATTAAAGGATCAATGATGTTTGCTAATCTGCTATATTCATGTTCTTCTGATTAGAGGTTAATGACTATACTTAAGTTTAATTAAGCATGATTAGCATGATATTATATATTTCATTGTTGTGTTAAAGTTTAATTGGTGTAATTAGAGAGTATCAAGCTTGATTAGTAATATTTGATTACTATATTAAAGGATTTTATGAGATTGCTTTGGTGATCATAAGCTGGATTAGCATGATAAGACAAGTTAATTATTCCTAAGAAGTGTAATTAAGCTCGATTAAGCTTTCTGAAGATGATGATCCATTTTGGATTGCTATGTGAATGATGTATCTCCCTAGCGGTGTATGATTCCTGTGAGAGTAAGATATGTTAAACTAATACGAATACGCAACATGATATGCAATAAGTGTCGAGTGATTGAAGCATGCATGCATTCATATGCGTATCCCGCAAGGAATAAATGATAATGATAGGATGCCCCAGAGGGGGAACGAATGGCCACCCATCAGTTGGTAATGTTATACGAATGATGATACAAAAGGTTCCCATAAGGGACACGATGATGCGAAAGGTTCCCATACGGAACACGATGATATGATATGATCTCGAAAGGGATTAATGGACCACTAATCAATTGGTAATATCTACATTTACCTGGAAGGGTCTACTGGCCAGTTGGTAATCTGCATGCATTCACGAGGCTATTAGGACATTAGATAGTTGTTCAGTGCTGCACTCACTCATGATTCCATTAAATCATATTATATTGCATAATGAAATGATATTGCTGCATTTGTAAACCTATATAGTGCTTACAAGTAAGTATGGATATATATGGTGATTGAATGTTGTTTCTATTATGAATTCAAAGTGTTAAGCTGAATAGCTCCCATTTTAATTGATGGATTTTAATGTTTGAACTATGGATTGTTAACTTATCGAGTAATCTAAATTCACCCTTTTATTTTAACAACTCAGATTATCATTGTTGAAGTTCGAGGTTAGAAGTTGTAGATATACCTAGAAGTGTTTTTTAAGTAGTCCGTTTGGATAGAAGGTACATATAGTGGTCAGTCGTTATGATTCTTTTTGAGATAGAGTTATTTCAAGGGTCTCATTATGTAAATAGGATGTAAGACATAAGAATGGACTTAATTTCAAGTCTTGTACATATGCAAGTGTAAGAAAAAGAGTTGTAATAGTAATTAAGTTTCTCATGATATAGTTTGCTCGAATGATCAAGTATAAGTTGTTTTAATTAGGTATCACTGAATTAAAATTGATTCAATGCACTACGGTGTTTTAAATGAGTTACACGCTTCCGGAACCCTATTTGATCGACCATAATTAGTTGTGGTCATGAATTAAGCCAAGGCTTGATTCGGGTCGTGACATTTTTTTCATCAAATATTAGCCAAAGTTTTTGTACTTTTAATATTTTTCCACATATATAGATATAATGGTAGTTTTACCTTTTACACACGTGGAAAACATACTGCATCGACTATATTGCCGCGTTTGTCGTTTTGGGCCTATGTAATGCAAGAAAAGTACGCATTATGCTTGGTAATTTGATCTACGACTAGGCATCATTTTAAATTTCATTAATTTATCATATTTCATGGCACATATTTATGTTTTAATTCTCTCCGAAATATTAGGCAACTATATTCAATGTTGCTCATTGAACGAGATAAAAACTTATCCAGTTAAAAAACAGTTTAATTTTGAAAAAAAATTGGTTTGGTACTCATCCTTCTATAGAATCTATACTGCACTGATATTTCATCTAATACTATTTTTGTGTTCGTTATAGTCCTCAAACTTCTAAAATTAGTTCATCTTTGAACCTTCATATTATATTTAAGGAAAAATAACATCAGAGATTCCATAAATTTACCACTTTTTGAAGTTAAAACTTGTAAGTTTCATTTCAGCTTCAAAGTCTTAAAATATTACTCTGTTAGACACTATTAATTTTTTAATACTGACTATTCGAGATACCATTAATCACATTAATTATTCCATTAAAATGAGTGACAAAGTATAATTTTCATAATGTTGAAAATAAAAAATGGGAAAATACAGTAGAAGTCGTATGGATTTACCATTTTTTTAAAATTAATTTCTATTTGCTTTAGTTGCACTTTGACTTTTTAACTCCCAGAACAGTGTTTTGTTAGACACTGCGGTTTAGTTGCACACCGTCTTTGAAGTCGGGAATATGGATACATCGGAGATGATGGTCGTCTACAACTTTCGATGGGAAGGAGGAGTATGTTTCGTGGATAAACCTTACATAATCAGAGCCAAATAAGTTTTTAACAAGAAATTGAAAATAATCTTTCGACAAGGTTCTGTGACTAACATAGGAGTGCTAATCAGGTATTTTTCATAAAATCGACCAACTCCTTATTGGCTTAACGACAATTTCCTAACTCGATGAAAATTTCTTGCGTTTGAGAACATGTCTTCATTGGTTGGAAGGTTTAGGACTTTATTTAGAGGAGGAATGTTGTCGACAAATAATAATAATAATAATAATAAACGAGAGGTTTTATTTTGTTATTCATTTTCTTGTAACAAAGTGAATTTGTGCATTTTTTTTTCCTTTTCCCATTCTACATCATAAAAGTTATGTTATATCACTCATTTTAACAAAATATTCAAGGTGATTAACGATATTTCTAATAGGGGGTAACGAGACAACTAACCCTGCTTAGCTGAGCAATGCTTTAGAATTTAAAAATTTAAATTAAAACTTATAAGACTTAATTTTAAAATTGTCGAACTTATTGAATTTCTGTTATTAATTTTAATCATCTTTAATGTAAAGCAAGTTGATATGACTTTTTAAATAATAAAATTTGTTTTTGAAAGTTTTATCATATAGCTGGAGCCGAACGCCCATCGCCCATTTATCCTCTTCGAATGAGCATTATCTTTTTCAATTAAAATATTTTTTCTTATGCTTATATATATATATAGACGAAGGAACAAAACTGAACAAACAATAACAGGTTGAGATTTATATTTAATCCAAGAATGGATTTAGGTCAAATATGTGTACAAGGTTAAGGAACAAAACTATTTTTTGCCTATAATTGTCTCCAAAATATTCCTGGTCAATTGGCAATTCTAGATGGCCGTTGGATATCTAAGGCTTTTTCATGTTGGGTTACTCGATTTTACCGAGTTTCGGAGTTATCACTCATTAAAAGGAATACTAGTCTACATGAAAATAGTAATAGAGGGACTTGTGCTCTTGGATTAAAGCTTGCATCCTCAAGTATCTTTGGTTATTATTGATCAATACCGGGTCTTTGTGGATCGCTGGGGCATGTATATATTTGCTGAAATAGAGATCTTTATGGTCTATATCAGTTCCATCATCTTCTTCTTGGTGTTGGGGAAAATCTTAAATCTTCAAACAACTATGTTACAATATACTACTTGCAAGGTTGGGAATGGTGAATCCATCTTCTTCTGGTATGATCCCTGGTCATCAACTAGCCCTTTGATATCCCATTTTCTTGATGGTTGCAACGCTTTTCCATCTATCGAGCAACAAGCTAAGCTCTCAAGTATATATTAGGCCTCCACTTGGTTTTGGCCTAGGAGCAGTAACAAGTAGATTTCCTCCTCTATTCAATCACTGGAGCAGTTGGTATCCTTTTGCCTCCAATGACACCTTTCTATGGTGCCTAAAGCCCGTATTCACCATTGACGTTGCTTGGAGCAAGCTTTGCCACAAGGGTCCTCATGTTCTATGGCATAGATTGGTATGGTTTCCAGGCAATATTCCTCGTATATCGTTCATTTCCTGGCTTACTTGTCTCAACAGACTCAGCACGAAAGTTAAAATGTCCAGATGGGCTGCCTCAATTTTTGTCTACTATGAGTTTTGTTCCATGGTCGAGGAATCTCGTAATCATCTTTGCTTCTCTTACCAAATCACTGGCGCCATTTAGGGCTGGATTTTGAATGCCTTGCTGATCAACAGGCCTTCGAGGGACTGGTATTTTGAAATTGATTAGGCATTAGAACACCGGCATGGGAAGCACACCTCGGCCATCATTTACAAGCTTGTTGTCATGAGTTACATATATGATATGTGGAAAAAAAAAAAAAGGAACTGGAGAATTTTTGAAGGTCTTAGGACTCCTTGTGATAGTCTTGTTAGATTAGTTATTTGTATATTAAGGTTAAGCTTTTTCTCCATTCCCTCTCTCAAGCTTAGTATAGAGAACTCAACACTTATAGGATTGCTACTTAGACATGGAACATAGGACGATCATGTGTACGTTTTGAGTACTTCTTGTACATTTTGTGTATATGGTTCCATGTTTAATGAATCAATTATACTTATCAAAAAATAAAACAAAATAGTAATAGACTAATGAAAGAAAATATTCAAATAGTAAAATATCATATTGACAAAATTAAGAATATTCATATATATTATATGATTCAACATAGTTTATTAGTGTCTCCAAGCAAGTAAATTATATGTCCCATTTGCACATGCATTGTTTTCATTCCTACTTTTCAATTCGGTCCAATGATTTTGTCCAAACTGTTTCATTTATAGTGACAACCGTATAGATTAAAATGATTTTGGAAAAGTTGTTAAAATCAGAAAATGTTACAAGAACCCATAGCGAGACAGGGGATCAAATGCCCCCATAACCTTCACCACAATCGCTCTTTCATTGCTTTGCATAGTGCACCGTTCGGGACACCTCCATCAAACTCATCAAGTGTACCATGGGAGTTCTAACAACTTGAATCGAGGTCTCAAGAGCATGCATCGAAATCATTTCAATGTCACTCAAGCTTAGATGTTGATCAAGTAGTTATGCGTATTTAGTAACTTAGTATAGCAAAAAGAGCCATAGGCCATTTGATGTCGGTTTTATTGAGAGAAGTTTTTCTCCTATTACTTACAGCTAAACCCGTCCACTTGATTGATCCAGTTTTGACTAGTTGTCGGGGTATAATTGTAATTTCGTTAAGTTGATTAGAGGCAGAGAGAAATAGCGGGAAATACAGTTAAGGTTCCGAGAAATCTTCGTCAAGGGTTCCAAAGATGTCTTTAACTAACTTTTGCTCAGAATAGGATATCCGGAAAACTCTCCTGTCCAAACCTCTCTCCCCCAACCTATTGGGACCAACAGTACAAAGCGGACAATGACCAAAAATAAGAATATCACAAACAAGCAAATCCAATTATACAAAAGGACATCCTCTTATGTTGTGTCCTGATCTCTCTGCCTTAGTTGTGATCTAAGGCAGGGAGACGAACTGCAGCAGTGCCCAAAAACGATCAGTTCGACCAACCTTAGAAGATGGCATTTCAGGATTTCGACTACCTGTCCGAGCGCCGGAAGGCCGAGCGGAGCCGTAAGTTGAAGAGGCGCATCACCATTGCTGCGATAACGAGCCTGGCCCTGGCAGCCGTTGTGGCTGCTGGAGTCATAGCAGTCGTTCGCAGCGACGGAGGCAACAAGGCGAATGGTGAGTCAGCTCCTGCAGGCCCCACAAAGCAAATCTCTCATTCCGAGAAGGCGATCAAGATGGTGTGCTCATCCACGGATTATCAGGAGACTTGCAAGAACACATTTGAGAAGGCAACGAAGGGCAACCAGTCCCAGGCACAGCCGAAGGAACTCATCAAGATAGCGATCAAGGCTGCCGGCGATGAAATCACAGCCGCTTTTGACAAGACAAAAAAGTTCAAGTTTGAATCCCCGGACGAGAAGGGTGCCTTCGAGGATTGCAAGAAGCTTTTCGAGGATGCTATCGAGGAGCTAGACCTGTCGGCATCTAGCATCAATGGTGATCTAAAGAAACTCTCCTTGAAAACTGGCGACCTCAATAGCTGGCTCAGTGCGGTCATATCTTACCAACAGACATGCATCGACGGGTTCCCTGAGGGGAAACTTAAGTCTGATATGAAGAAAGCTTTACAAATGGCGGACGAGCTCACAAGCAACTCCCTTGCGATTATCTCTCAACTGTCCACGTTCATATCGAATTTTGGGGTCAGTCGCCACCTTCTAGCAGAGAAACCAAGCCAGCGTTTTAATCCGGAAAAGGATGGATTCGCAAGTTGGATGAGCACAGAGGAGAGGAGAATGCTAAAGGGAAACCCGGGAAACAAACCAACACCAAATGTGACTGTTGCAAACGATGGAAGCGGACAATTTAAAACTATAAACGAGGCACTGGTAGCAATTCCAGAAAAATACACCGGGAGGTACAGCCATAAAAAAAAAAGCCCATCTATTCATTATACATCAAAACATGTTGCGCAATATATCGCCTCTGATCTTCGAATAGACATCAATTCATCAGATAACTTATTGCTAAATCTTGGAAAGTGCAGGTATGTCATTTATGTGAAGGCAGGAATTTATGATGAGACAGTTATCCTCACGAAGAAGATGGTCAACATTACCTTGTTTGGTGATGGCTCACAAAAGTCAATTATTACTGGAAACAAAAATTTTGTGGATGGAGTCAGGACATTCCAGACTGCAAGTTTTGGTATGTTATTTTACAAAGAGCATCAATCAAGATTACTTGGAAAAATCGAATCCTAGACTGTCTAGCCAATATGATCGATAATCAGTGTCTCAATTTTTTTCCCATAGCACAGATTCTAGTTTCATCTCATCTGTTTCACTTGGTAGTCTCTTATTCATATGCTTTCGATTAATGTTCATTTATAACCCATAAATCTTTTAAGTTCGGTAAACAAAGGCGTTGTCAAAATGCACTTGGCATCAAATATTCGATTCTATGTCGTGCAGCTGCTGAAGGGGATGGGTTCATAGCCCAAGCAATAGGCTTCAGAAACACTGCAGGTCCAGAGAAACACCAAGCAGTTGCAGCAAGGGTAAAGGGTGACCGTGCCATCTTTCTGAATTGCCGATTCGAGGGGTACCAAGACACACTCTATGTGCAGACGCACCGTCAATTCTATCGTAGCTGCGTGATTGCGGGCACAGTCGACTTCATCTTTGGGGATGCAACTGCAGTGTTCCAGAACTGCCTGATTGTGGTCCGGAAGCCCCTTGACAACCAGCAGAACATCGTAACTGCACAAGGCAGGTATGAAAGGCACGAAGAGACAGGAATTGTCCTACAGAGCTGCCGCATCCAGGCAGAAGACAAGCTTGTGCCTGTCAAGTCAACGATCAGAAGCTACCTGGGTCGACCATGGAAGGAGTTTTCGAGGACTGTAATCATGGAATCCGAGATTGACGACCTAATCCATCCTGATGGGTGGTTACCCTGGGACAAGGACTTTGCACTAAAGACCCTGTACTATGCTGAGTATAATAACACAGGGCCTGGAGCGAAGATCAATGCTCGAGTTAATTGGCTTGGTTACAAGAAGAACTTCAACAAGGCAGATGCTGAGAAGTTCACCGTGGGGACTTTCTTGGAGAGCGATTGGATCAAGGCCGCTAATGTTCCTGTTCATGTTGGGCTCAATTAATTAGTCGGGGCATACACAATTTCCTGGACTTCTTTCAAGTTAAACAGAAGGGGTTGGAGATTCGTTTGGATTTGCATTTTGTGCATAGGAAGAGAAGGGAGATTCTTTAAATCATTTTTACCAAAAAAAAAAACTTAATATCAATGGATACATCCGATGAGTAAATAAAAAAAAATTACCCTAGATTGCTCAATAGGCTATTTAAATTTTTATGCTTGGACCTAAAAGGGACGCTTTTAGACATAAGGTCACTCCTTTCCATATGAAATTAATATATCAGTTCCAGCATTGCTCCTTCTCCTCAACATGGGCCTTCAGAGCACCCATGGATGAAAAAAGAACTGAGTGGATGTCAGGCACGTGGGCGGTTGCTACCTTATACGGCATAGCACTTTTTAGCTACCGAGCAAGGACTAGAAATACGTGATGCACTTGCCATCAGTATGCAAATGGAAGCTCTCACAAGCCAAATTTTTTGTTGTATAATTAATAGTGTTTATTAATAATAATTAAAATTTTTGAAGTAGTGCAAATGGCCAGATTTGATGGAACTCAACTAACTTCTGGCTAGGATCTAAGCACGAGTCTATCACCAACGGAGTCATCCACTCCCTTAAAGTCCTAGAGTAGCTTTTTTAGGAAGGAGAAGGAGAGCAAGTTATCTTACTATGCTCAACAGAAGCATGCTTGGGGATAAGTGGTGAAGCTTCCGCTAGAAGCTCTTTTTGAAAGGCATCAATGTTCATAGGAGAAGCCTCTGACTAGCAGTTGCGGTCAACAAAATGTGGGTAAAAATAAAGAGTCCCCGAAGCCAAAAAGAGAAACTTGTTTGTATTTTAGCTTGCAAACTCAAAACTGCTGCAATGGGTGATTGAAACGAACCTTGATACATATGGAGGAGGTTATGAGTAGTTTAATGAGGATCACTTGACTCATCTGGTGGCACCATTAACTGAAAGGACGTCCCTCTATGGATTGTCTTCAGGAATATAACTATGCATATTTGCAGACCCACTTGTCTTAGCCGTATTGCAGTTCCATGTGAAAAGCCCTTTTAATGGGTAAGGGTACAATCAATCAAATGCACCTTGGTTTTAGAAAGGAAATGCGCATCTTGTCATGCCTTTGGGCAAGATTACTCAAAGAAGGAAACAAAAATGCATAAGAAGGAGACGGTTAACCAAAAAGAAAGAGCAAGAAAGTAAGGAACATGGGGAGCTAAGTAAGATGGACCGTGGCATTTCACTTTGCCAAGAGGCTACTAATGGAAGAAACTCTAGAACTATTTCATCTCTGGAATTTGTAGGTCAGGAAAATGGAAGCGCAACAAAAATATCTTAAGTTCAGAAGTAAGGAGACTGACTACTAATGATCCGTCAATACCTAACTCTCTGCTAAGCTGATAAAAATCAGTAAATTATAACCTCAGTATACTCTTGTTGAACTATACCAATCAGAAGAGGCTAAGGATGATGATGATGCAACAGAAGATACAATGAAAGGAAGGAGGAGCAAGAAAAGAGCTAAAGAGCTAAAGAGCAATGTACCCATTCCTCATAACAATGATACACTCAAGCTAGATCATACGGGATTACGATGACCCTGTAAAACATGTTTACGTTCAATGCCATTTTACTACTTATAAGGTGGAAATCCTATGCTTATTGGAGGCGAGGGTTAGACATGGCAAAAAAAGTACTCTACTAAGGAGATGGAAGTTATGGAAAGATGTTAGAGGATTGCAGCACGCAGTTCAGAACCCTTGCTGTTTTTTAGAAGATTTAGAGGTTATCATCAATCCGTCGAAGGTTTTTTAGTCCAGGTAAAAAAGTGGCAAAGGACTAAATTAAACAATTGGAAAGAATTGTTATGAATGATATGATCTACTGATCGATTACGTTTGTGAGAGCAAACTTCGCTGAGCTTGGAATATCAAACAACTCTCACTCTATCGTGCACTAGCATATAAGGCTCGAGGATTAAGCCATTTTGACATTTCAATCATTCAAAAGAAACATCAGAGAAAGGCTGGTTCCAAAATTCAGTTGGTCTAACAATGTTCACATTATGTAGTAGGTTAAAAACACCAAAGCAGGAGTTCAGAAAATTTAGCCAAAAGGAAAGCGATGATATTCAAAAGATTGAGAAGCTGAAACGCAAATTGCATGAGCTACGAATATCTATACTAACAGGTTCTATCGATCCGACTATATACCTGATAAGACTAAGACAGTTGATCTGTCGGTTTGCTTATGTAGTGGAACCGGGACGCAGTGAAAATTGTAATTTCTGTAGAACAAATATAATAAAAATAACAATCTTGATGGCCACCGTACAGAATGAATATTATAAGTAAAAATGATTTTTCAATTTTTTATGTAGGCACGAAAGCGTACTAGAAAAACCTTACCAGAAAATGAAGAAGAATGAAATAAACAATACAGAAATTGAATAATAGAACAACGGAAAAATTTTACTGATCGTCGAGACTTGTGGCGGTCACAGTTTCTGGTTGTGCGGAGGAAACGTGAACTTCAGTCTCCTAACATACAATGACTGGCTGAGCTCGAGGCTGCACAAAATCCGAAACTGGAGGCAAACCTGACCCGAAGCTAGAACCACTGGAAAATTATGCAAAATGCACAGAGGGAGAAGAGAGAGCTCAAGAGCTGTGCTGGTTATCCTAAGGATGAATGTCCTATTTATAGTTTAGGAGGGGGCTAGTGATTTAATGGTAGAGTACTGGACAATTGAATGCCGAATCGACTGCAAATACATTGAACTAGCCATTAAAAGGCTAAACTTGACATTAAGAGCCCTTAACTGCACCGAATTGGCCATTAAAATGGTTAAACTGGGCACTAAGAGTCCTTATTAAAGTCGTCTCTTAATGTCGTATCTTAATACACCCTTAATTCGGCCGATTAATGTTAACCGTGCGGAATTCAATGACAGAGAATCCTGGGCTGGTTTATCGAAGGAGAAAAAATTACCAAAAACGGCAAAACGTAGCGATTTGCTACTACAGCGCAAGCGTGGCAGCCGCATGGAAGTCGTCTATTATAACTGAAGTGGTTACTCACTATAAAACGACTATTAGCTTATAAACCCTTTTAAGTTACTATCCCTTATTAATGTGGGATTGACCACAATTACACAATTACACAATGGGCTCTTGTGGGCCTCTCTAAACCTACCCCACACAATTAAGTCCATGGAATTAAGCCCAAAGTAAATTCAATTCATGAAAATAATTTCTCATTCAATTAGACTTAAGTCCAAATATAGTTTTATTTAATTCATGAGAATAATTTCTCATTCAATTCAATACCATTTATTCAATAATTTCAAATTTTGATTGCAAAAACCATAATCCTTTTGATGTAATTCAGAATTTATATAGGAAGGAAGTTACCTAAACAAACTCTAAATTAGTTTTTATGTTAAAATCCTCTAATTTAGTGATGTCTGACAATGCCTTTACGAACCTAAATCATCCTCCACGAATCTCCAAAATCAAATCCTCCGATTAGACACATCCCTTAATAAAGGCCCTGATCTTGAAACTTTGACCATGAACTTTTTTGTGGTCGATCCTCCTATGGACACATGTGTATGTCCTCCATGGTATCCACATCGGATCTTCTGGTAACAATCCAGAAAAATATTTTCTCGAAATCACACCAATAACACTTCTTGGATTTTTTTTTTTCACTCAGAGTTATTTTCTTCTAATTTGTTCTATGGCTCCTATTCGCAACTAATGTCAGAAGTAAATATATAAATCACAAGATGCCACACATAGTATGTATAGAAAATTTCTTCTATTGATTGATTGACCATCAATTAATTGCTATATTTTAAGATCTCATTCCAAAAACAAAATATCGACATGCATGTAAATATATCATTATATATTCGACTGAATCTAATCCAACAATCTTTTTTTTCGTGGTGTACATTTGAAAATATTATAATCGAATTTTCACAAATTCAATTTGAATTTTATACCCAAGAATATATCTGTTGTATTTCCATAAATCAAACTAGGATTTCAAAAATCATTAAATTTATTTTTAAATACCTTTATCCAATAAGGCGTGTGAGTATAATGGGCTTATTTCATATTAGCGAAAATTTAATAGCCCAATCCAAAATTTAAACTATTTAAATTTTGTTAAGAAAAATTACATGTATTATGTGTGACCCATTGGCATCCACACTGGGTCGGCAGTGAGCCCAATAATTTATAATAAATTAATAAGATCCACTCTAATTAAATAATCTCATTAAAATCAAATTATCCAATTCATTGTTAGTCGAATGGACTCACAAGTCATGATTGGTGTCTAGCAATGTATTATGACAACTTGAATAGTATCAAAGGAGCTAATACCCTTCAGTAATTAGTTGCCGTATAACTGAATTTTTCTATTATATGTATATCAATTCTCAAGTCCTAGACTCAATTATGAAATATAGAAAAATCTTTCCAATTTTTCATCCTACTTGGGTAGGAGATTGCTTGAGTGAACACCTAGTAGAACTGATGGGACATTTTCTCCTCTTATTTGAAATAACCAATCTCTTATTAATTACTCATCCACATCTACAAAATCTCATTGAGTCCAAAATACCTTACACATATCTAAAAAATTATTAAATACGCAGTATATGATGACTAATAATTGTCTCAATCATTTATTCATGAATTAAAGATTGTTCAAAATTATACTAATCACATCGACATACGATTGACTTATAGGACACTTTCCTAATAATCAGTCCCGGGGCGGGCAAAAAGCCACAGTGCAATATGGCTAAAGAGTGGTGATCAAAACATCACTTATTTCCACGGATTAGTCAGGTGTAGATAGTCGAGAACCACATTTTGATCATTGAAAATGGATAATGGCACTCAAGTGAGTACAAACCCATAGGAGCGGAGGATCAGAAGGTAGGTTTTCCACCCTCTCGGTGGCAAACTTCGTATAACAGGCACTGTCAAATGCTACAAAAAAAAGGGTTCGACTCTACCAAGGCTGACATCTAGGGATTTATGGCAGCCCTAGGCTGTACAATACATTGTCCAGTGGATTAGTTGGTTGTTACGATACCGGATGCCATCGATATTAAAAAAAAAAGTCATTCCAGACTCTAATAATAAAGAGGAAAATAAGAGCATATTTTGAGTGATTTAGAAATCGAATTAAATCACCAAGATTGTACATGCTCAGATTGTTAAGAGATTGTGTATAAACATAAGTGGAACCATACTTGAATCCATCGTTGTAGTCAATGAAATAGATTTCAGGTTTCTTTATAATTAATAGTAGCTAATGTGATATCAGAGTTGTCAGGTTTATAGGTATAACTCAAGGACCATAACCTCTCAATTGCATATTAGTGCTCAAGGTTTTGTTAATATATAATTTCGCCCATCATAGAATCTTAAATCACCATTTGGTATCTACACATTAGCCATACATTTTATAAGTTATAGTTAGCTGTTGTGGCACATTATTAAAGTTAATTAGATCATTTAATTGGGCAAACTATTATGATAGCACAAATTACATGATCAATGATTTATTGTTGGGAAAAAGACACTTTGGTTCTCAACCTTTTGCGCTTTTACTATTTTCAACCTACTGTTACTTTTTCATCAAAAAAGCATATTCTATAAAAAAATGATTTAACAAAAGTATTTTTTTAAAACAGAAAGAAAATAAGAAAAATAAATGAAAATGAAAAATATCGATAGAGAGTATCAGTGGTCACATCAGTGGTCACATTCCCTTCAAAATTGGGACTCGTTCCTGATTGACAATTGATTGGTAGCTATTATCAGTATAAAATCATGACTCATTATAAGTAAGATGAGTTCTTTATTTAGAGAGAGCACTTACAAGTAACAAACACTTTCTTAATCAAGACTGACCTCATTTATTTTTTCTTTTTGAATTTTTCAAATATTTATATTAAAACATTATACATTTGAATGAAAAATGCTTTTTTAGATGAAAAAGTAATGGTTGGACTGAAGTGGCAAAAACCTAAAAGGTTGACGAAATAAATGTCAAAAAATAAAGGTTTAGGATGAATAAAGCAAATGAGCGAGAAGTTAAGGGCTGAAAAAGTATCATTTACCCTATATTGCTGGACCATGTTAGTCTAGTAAAAAAATCCAATAATCTCCCACATGAGCCAACAAATATATTATGAACGACCTTATATCGTTGAGTTAATAACTGCTATCTTCATAAGCAATCTCAATAATTTCATCCATTGAAATCATCAACAACAGGACCAAACCGTTTTTCATTGCATATATCATGATTAGAACTATCAATCTATCATGTTCATTAATCCATCCAACGTTACAGATCAAGTGCAGGCGCAAAGCATGAAAATTACATGTTGTTTGATTTGAACATGCCTATTTACAACCAGTCATCTTCAAACCTTACGGAGATCAAATCTTAAATCTTATACTTAAAATTCAAAGTGTATGTAGGCTGAAACTTTATTTCTGCAGTAAATGTTACTAAAAAATATTATTGTAACCAAACAACATCAGTATACAACTCCCACTAAACCATATTATCATCACATGGCATAACACCTTCAACTACTAAAGGGAAGATGACACCATCCTTGATCTTCTACATACAAACAACTACCATTGTCGGACCTGGAATGTTATCCGACCTGGGTAGCCCTAAGTGCTATTGGCAGGCACGAAGTGTAATTTGGGACTTCAACCGTGTGTGAATTTGGAGTCACCACTAACCGTTTAAGGACTAGTCTTAAGGTCAATCAGAAACTTATTATTTGCTTAAGGAAGCATGACGCTAATCACTTAGGTCATTATTTATCGGTCTTGAACTAGAGTTTGGATTCAGTAGTCCTGTTACATTTGAAAGGCTCACAAGCCAATCAACATGTCTGAAATCGGTAACAATCCCTAAATCTAAGTCATTTGTTTGCTTGAACATTTTATCTTATCCGATTGTTTCCCTAATCAAGGTTTGAATCATAGGTCCAAAATGCAAATCCACGGTCGAGATCACATGCCTTAGCATGTCACCACCCATCCTAATCTAAGTGCAGAAAATCAAAATTCACTATATTTTGGTAATTACAGGTAATCATTATCTCTCTCACACATTATCCACTCCATTACAATTAGTGCTCAAATAAATTAATTTGTCCCGACCCCATTTACATGTACAAATAATCAAATCGCCTAAGGGAATAATCTGCAAATTCCAAAGTGAGGAACTAATGTGCAAAATACACAAAATGAGGGACTAAAATGCAAGATGTCCTAAGACAAGGGACTAAAGTGCAAAATGACTAAGATGGTGGACTAATTAGTGAAATGTCTAAAATGAGTGCTAATGTGAAAAATTCATAAAGTGAAGGGCTAATGCATAGAACACCCAAAGTGAGGGGCTAATGTGCAAAATGCATAAGGTAATGGGCTAATGTGCAAAATGTCCTAAGTGAAGGGCTAATATGCAAAATGTCCTATGTGAAGGACCAAAATTGTAAAATTTTGTAAGTGAAGGACTACAATTGTAAAACACCTAGAATGATGGATTAAAATGTAAAATGCCTAAAATGAGGGGCTAATGTACAAAATACCCTAGCTAGAGCAATAATATGCAAATTGCCGAGCATGAGGCAATCTAGGGGCTAATTTACACGACCAGAAAAATGAACTTGAAAATAAGTTGCACACAAATTGAAAATCTGAAATCGAGTTCTAGAGACCTAATCATCATCACAAACTTGCACATCTGATTCCTTGGCGTTATCAACTTATTGATCATGATGCTTAGAGGTAAAAGAGAACGATGCCCCGGAACATGTAGTCCACTCATTATTTACTCTAGAACTCAAGACGGGATGAGAATGATCTAATAGTAACCAAAGCCAACTTGACTGAGATATGAACGAGGAGCGATTCAACATGACTCAATCATAATCAAGTCAAATTCATTTTACGAATAAAACTGAAAGTAACCTTTGTGATGTGAACCTCACCAACACATGATGATCCGACAATAATATATGGATTAGAACCCAAAGATCTGCAAAGAACAAGTTTTGACCCGTTACCTAGCGAGATAATAGTCAAAGCTACGAATTGAAGAGGACATCACACTCGAGGATCGAAGTGATAAGTCCGATTGTAGAGCACCGCAAGAAACCTTGATAAGTTCTATGAGCCTTCTCAAGAACTAAGAAGAGCAAATTCCAAACTAAAAGGAATGAAAAATATGTATTGAATCAATCAAAGAACTCTGAAATTTGTCCAACCCCTCACTCAAGCCTTTAAATAGTCCAATGGTACAAGATATGCAAATATTGTGTTGCCAAATTGACTCTATGTAATAGGCAACTATATAAAAAACAAAATCTTATGATTACTCTCAAAGAAATAATGAAATATAACACTAATATTCACATTTAACTAACTAAAGATATATAATATAACAACTTAGAAAAATAATATTGTAATTGGTGCTGATAGTGATCCCAAATCATGCAAATTACTTTCCTAAATTTTTTTATTCACTCGTTATTGTAGGATTCCAAAGTCTTCTCGAACTTTAATCAAATTGATACATGTCAATGGTTTTTGTGGACTTGCTTCAACATACTTCAATGAATATGCTTAATTCCAAATTTCTGGAACAAGTCCATTGGGATCTTCTTTAAACTTCTTGGCCCGTGCCATTGTAATCGGACCCTTCAGAACTCGAACCAGATCTTCTGCAACATGCTCTTAATTTGCATCATTTTGCCCATCTTTTGAAGGATTTATCCTCAAATCAACAACTACATCAAATAGAGATAAATTAGAAACATTGAAACTTGCAAAACACCATACTCCCTAGTAAGTCCAAATTATAGGTGTTATTATTTATTTGCTCTTGCACTTGAAAAGGTTCGTCACCTCTTAGAAGGAGTTTTGAACATTATCGTTCAGGAAACCATTCCTTCCTCATGTGCACCACACCCAATGTCCAGGATCAAACACCACTTGTTTTCTTCCTTTATTGGCTTACTTAGCATATTGCTTGATTTTCCTTTCTATGTTTAACCTTGCCATCTCATGGATTTGTCACACAAATTTAGCCTTCCTCTTTTCATCTAAGTTAGCACGTTCACTCAAAGGTAAAGGAAATAAATCCAAAGGTGTCAATGGATTAAAACCATAAATAATCTGGTGAAAACTTGGTTGTAGAATGAATACTCCTATTGTAAGCAAATTCTATATGTGGCAAACAATCTTCCCATGATTTCGAGTTCTTTTGAATAACAACACAAAACAAAGTAGATAAAGTCCTATTCACTACTTCGGTTTGACCATCAGTTTGTGGGTGACAAGTTTAGAATATAATAACTTTATGCCTAACATTCCCCACAATGTCTTCCAAAAGTAGGTCAAGAACTTCGCATCTCTATCAGAAACAATACTACTAGGCATGCCATGCAATCTAACAATATATTTGAAAAACAAATCAGTTATATGAGATACATCATTCGTTTTATGACATGCAATGAAATATGCCATTTTAGAGATTCTATCAACAACCATAGAAATTTAGTCTCTCCCCCTCTTAGACCTAGGTAATCCTAAAATAAAGTCCATAGAAATGTCAACCCAAGACTCATTAGGAATAAGAAGCATTGTATATAATCCATGTGGTTGTAACTTAGATTTATCTTGTCTACATGTAATGCATTTTTTATAAATCCTCTCAACATCCTATTTCATATGAGGCTAAAAGAAATGATCATGTAGCATAGTTAATGTCTTACCTACCCCAAAATGACACATCAAACCATCACCATGTACTTCTCTAACTAAAACTCACGCAAAAAAGAATGGGGAATACAAAACTTATTTTCTCTAAACAAAAACTAACCATTCAATTAGTTCTTCTCATAGGACTCTTTTGTCCATTCTTTAAACACATCATCAAGATTAGAATCAAATGTATACAATTTCTTAATATACTCAAATCCAAGCAACTTAGTATCAGGAGTGGAAGTAGAACATATCTTCAAGAAGGCACATTCGCAACTACATTTTCCTTACCTTGCTTGTATTTGATCACATATGGAAATGTCTCGATGAACTCGACCCACTCAGCATGGCATTTATTCAGCTTGTGTTGCCCCTTCAAATGCTTTAACGATTCATAATTCGCGTCGATCATAAATTCCTTTGGCCAAAGATAATATTTCCATTTCCTTAACATCTAAACTACTGCATACATCTCCTTATTATAAGTGGAATAGTTTGATCCACTCCACTTAGCTTTTTGCTAAAGTATGCAATCGAATTTCCTTCCTACATCAAAACTCTTCCAATACCTATACCTGAAGTATCACACTCAATTTCAAAGGTTTAAGTGAAGTTAGGTAAAGTAAGTAAATATGCATCTGTCAACTTCTCCTTAATCAATTTGAATGCCCTTTCTTGTTCCTCTTCCCACTTAAATGGAACATTTTTCTTGGTTACTTCAATTAAAGGTGTAGCAAGGCTACTAGAGTTTTGAACAAAGTATCAATAAAAACTAGTCAAGGCATGGAAACTTCTTACCTGCCCTACAGTAGTATGAGTAGATGAATCTTGGATTGCTTCCTTTCATGGTCAACTTGAATACCTTGCGTACTCACAACAAATCCAAGAAATACAAGTTTATCTGTGCAAAAGCTACATTTATGGAAACTAGTAGAGAACTATTCTTTTCTTAAAACATCTAAAATAAGTTTTATATGTTCAACATAAACATCCAAGTTTTTTCTATAAATTAGAATGTTATCAATGTAGACAACAACAAATTGTCTAATATAAGCACTCAAAACATGGTTCATAAGTCCCATGAAAGTGTTAGATCCATTAGTTAATCTAAAAGGCATAACTAACCATTCATACAAACCATATTTTGTTTTAAATGCAGTTTTCCACTCATATTCATCTTTTATTCTAATTTGATGATATCCACTCTTAACATCAATCTCAGTAAAAATGCAAGAATGTTGCAATTCATCAAGCATATAATCTAATCTTGGAATGGGATGACAATACTTTAACGTGATATTGTTGATGGTACGATAATCAACACACATCCTCCATGTCCCATCCTTCTTATGTGCTAGCAATATTGGAACTACACAAGGGCTCATGCTTTCTCATACATATCCCTTTTCCTACAACTCACTACTTGTCTTTGAAGTTCCTTTGCTCCCTCGGGATTACACTGGTAGGCTAGTCAGTTTGGGATTGACGCACCGGGTATGAAGTCAATTTGATACTTAATTACTTGAATCTGAGGTACACCTGAAGGCAACTCCTTAGGAAAGACATCATCAAACTCTTGCAAAAGTGAAATAACATTGCTCGGTAAAGAACCGACAAGATCATTAATATTTAAAAGGACCTCATTGTACATAAGTGTTGTTGACACCTCATTTTGGCCTGGAAAGTATCTAGATCAGGGTCTTACAAAAACTGAAGTTAATCGCAAATCACATTGAATTACCTTCGATTTGACATGTCATAGACCCCCCAAATTTGATCCACAGAGGAAAATATGATTTTTAGGTGGAATTGGCTAAATCAGTCTTATTCATTTATTTTGGCTAATTTTATTTGAAAAATTGTATCTAATTATTAAGAGGCCTAAATTAAACAGTATTAGTGTCATTTGGATCTTAACTCATGAAAGATTAAAGAAAAATAGAACATAGTGTCAAGGAGTTAAGAACAAGTTATGGAAAGAATGATTTTTATGCCCCAAGGAGTTGTAAAGGCTGGTAAAAATCAAAAGGGGTTCAAAATATTATGTGAGACATATTTGATGGACTTTTCCTAAATTTCTTCTTCAAATAAATCTTAACTAAGTAAATTCTAAACAGAAAATTGAAAATAAGAAAATAAAATAAATATCATATCATATATAAGCAATTTTAGGGTTTCACTTGAGAGGGGAGAGGGGGCAGTTAGAACATTTTGGGAAAAAGAAAAAGGCTGCAATCTTTGAAAAGGGGGCTGAAAAGCGAACAAAGAACAGTGAGCAGGGGGGAGGAGAACAACAATACTTCTCCCGTCTCCGACACTGCTCAATCCCCACTGCCGCCTCCTCCATCCCGGGATTCCTCCCATCTAAGCCAGTGACCAGAGCTGTCCATCGCTTCTCTCGCTGTTGAGCCATCCACCACCATGAGCAGCCATGCCATCTGAACCAACCATCGGAGCCATCCAAAAGCCATCGACCTCCTCCAGCATCTCATGCCTTCGTTGTTCATGTCTCTTCTCACCTGGAGCTCGGCAACCCAACCTCTGATGGTCGTTGACCTCTTCATCCTTCGCTGCTCCACTGTGCTCATTCCTTCTCTACCCACTTGACCACTCGTCACCACCGTTTCCTGCTTCTCTTCTGCCATCAGCATCGACACCATTGGAGACATCTTATCCTGCGAGGTCTCCTGATCCGAACCACCACTAATGTCAAATCCTCAACCGTCCCGAATTCGGTCACAGCCTCTCCATTCTTTGGTCATTGACCCGAAATGCTTCCAAGTTCCTTGCTTCATTTCTCCTCAAACCGATAGTTCTCGCCATCCCCTCTATCCCAACCAAATTCTTTTGCTCGCTGAACTTAATGAGTAAGCCACAAAGCATAGCCTTTGTTGTTTGCCGGCCGATCATTGAGCCGGCTCACTCACAACGCACCTCCTCTTCCCAGAGCAGCCCCTTTAAGCTGTCCTCCTCACTCCACCGGATAGTCATGAACCCGAGCTTCCCTTGCTCAGATCACTTATTTTCCTCCACTGCTTCAGACATCCCTGGGAAGGTAAGCTAGGTATGAATTCTCAACTCGCTCTTCTATTTTGCAGATATTAGATCCCAGCTTTTGTGACGTAGATGGAAATTCATGTCGAGTGGTTGTTGTGTGGAGCCTGGGATGCTAGATACTGCTTGTTGTTGCTGGCTATCACTCTTTATGATTGGTTTAGTATTTTGCTATTTTGCTACTGTTTTACTGTAGTAACTATTGTGGCGCACTGTTTTACAGTAGGTCAAATAAAGTAGTCTATAGTCTACGACTGTATTGCTTCATTAATTGCTATTATTTATAGTATTCTATTGTTTTGCTGCTGTTATTCATTGCTGTAGCAACAGCTAGTATTTGCTCAATGTTTTTTCTTGATTTTGGTGATACTCTAGTGGAAAATAGAGCTGCTACTTGTCCATCGTTGCAGCTGATCTTTGATTGGTGTCCTATGTTGATTTCGGTGACAGTTTTGATAGGAATAGAACCATTTACAGTCCATTATTGCAGCTGCTTTTTGTCCTGTCTTTTCTCCGTTTAACGTCGGTTGTTGATAGGAAACGTGACTGTTTAGAGCCTACAACTGCTGCTAATCTTTGCTTGATAATATCTTGTGGGTTCGATTCTGTATTCTTATGAGAATAGAACCATTTACAGCCCTTAGCTGCAGCTGATGTTTGCTTGGGATTTCTCTTTATTTCAACAACATTTTCATTGAGAAAGAGGCTATGCACATCCCGATAGTGCAGCAGCTCCTACCTCATCATTTTCCATTTGTTTAAGTGTCATTATCGCCGAGAATGGGGCTGTTTACGGTCCGATGATGCAGTAGCTTCCTAACCGATATTTCCTCTTGATTTGTTTGTTGTTTTCATTGAAAAGTGGTTGTAGTGGCATCTGCTCTTTACTCAAGGTTTCCATTTTGCCTTCGATTGATTTAGAAAGGCAGTAGAGCCCCATGATTATTAGATTTCACAGCAGCTCTTTTCTAGTTGTTTTTCTTACATCTTCATGGTATTTTCAATAAAAAATTTTATTGATTAGTTCCCATAGTGGTTGTTGTTGTTTTGCCCAATGATTTCTATTTTTCCAATGCAACTGTGAGGGGAATAGGGCTGTTGATTTATCAACCATTTAGAGCACTTTGTTCTCAGTTTTTTTTTGTCTTTTAGATGAGTCTTTTGGGTGTAGAATTGGGCTGAATGGTTCCCTTAATTGCTGTTGGTTCCTTGTTCAGTGATTTCCCTTGTGTTCAATGCATTTTTGAGAGAAATAGAGTTATCCAACATTTGTTATTCCAGCAACCCCTTCCTCATTATTTTCTCATGTCTTCAAGGTCATTTTAATTGAGTAAGAGGCTGTGCACATCCCGGTAGTGCAGCAGCACCAATCTCAACATTTTCAACTTTGTTTAAGTGCCATTTTCATCGAGAAGGGGGTTGTGCATACTATATTGTTGCAGCTACATCTTGCTCACTATTTCTTCTTGTTTTAATGACTATTTTGATAACAAAAATGGCTATTAGGTGTCTATGTTGCTGGTGGTGGTGTTCGACGATATTTCACTATTTCAAAGGCATTCCTTCTATTTTAGAATTGCCTTTTGTTTGTGGTTTTAGCTGTTATTCACTTGATGTTCATTCTTATCTGTGCTTCAGTTCTTGACCTTGAGTCTTAGGTGTTGATTTGATATTTAAGGTTAAATACACATACTGCTCCCCCATTTCATAAATTTTATACCTGGTTCATCATTTTAGCCATCTTGCACATAGGTACTTCACTTAGGGCATTTCGATATCAGTTATTCATTCTATGAGGTCTGCATGTTAGCTATTCATTTAGGCCATTTTGCATGTTAGTCTTGCATTTAGATATTTTGCACGTTAGCCCTTCCTTTAGGGTTTTGGCATATTAGTTCCTCCATTTTAGGCCCCCATGCATATTAATCCCTTATTTTAGGAACTCCTACACATCAGTCCTGCATTTCAGAAATCTCACATCCTAGTCCATCACCTAGGATATTTTGTGTATTTGCCCTTCCCTTTGGAGTTTTGCAGATTAATCTTTAGTCGACTTGATTTACATGCTTTAGGATTAGGCAGGGTTTGGGAACTTTCGTACACTTGAGCGAATGATTGTAATGGGGCTGGTAGAGCGAGAAAGAGAGAAGATAACTTCATGTAACCTCAAAGTATAGTGAACCCTTTACTTTCCTGCACTTAGATTAGCGCAGATAGCATCATGTTTGGGGCACGTACTTTGATTATTGATCTGATATTTGGGTCATCGTTCTGAACTTCGATTAGGGTAACAATTGGGTTAATTAAAATGTACAAATAAACAAACCACCAGATTTAGGGATGGGTACCGATATCGAGCGTGTCAATTGGCTTGCGAGCCTTTTGAACGTAACAAGACCCCCAAATCCAAACTTTGGTTCAATACCTACAAATAAGAACCTAGGTGGTAGTATCATACTCCCTCAGGTAAATAATAGGTTTATGATCGACCTTAGGATTATTCCTTAATTGATTAGTGGGGACTCCAAAAACTGGAACACGATCAAAGTCTCAAGCTAGGCCTCATGCACGCCTAGCCCCTGGGGCTAACCTCAAGTTGGAACAATTTCTAGGTCCGATAGCTTGGCGACTTCGCTGAGGATCGAAGAGGGACTGGGCCCAAAATCCCCAGTTTGTTTATTTATTTATTTACTAGCTTGCACATTTTACTTTAGCTCTACATACCCTAAATCATGATCAAACCCGAATTGTAGGATTTCCCTAGGAGGGGGCTAGTAGGAGTACGCCTGTCGTGGGAACTCCCATTAGAAATGGCTCTGAAACACCTTTGCTCGGTTCGGAAGCCTGAAGTGCCTTGAAAGGGGGACAGAGGACACTATGGACCGGGGACCTTTAGCACCTATCGTTAGATCCAAACCTCATGCATAGCATTAAACCTCCAAAGCATCCTTATCGATTGTAATTTTCCAAGGTCCATAGGTTAGCTCATTCTAGGGTAAGTGGGCCTTTCTGTTGTATTGAGATTTTAATGTATTTTGCAATCAATAATGCCCAAAGCATAGGTTACATATAGGTAGAAGGGCCTTCCTCTTGTATTTTGTTATGGGCTACTAGGTTTACTAGTTTTTAGGATAGATAAGCCCATTTATTTTATATTGGGATTTTGATTTGATGTACATGTAACTATGATCATGCTAGTGGATTGATTTCATTTTGTCGCACTTGCATAATGTTTTCAAGATAAAACCTAGTGGGTATGCCATTTGCCTGAAGTTGATTACTCTTCTATCTAAATGGGGATGGAGCCCAAATTTGCTTGTCCCCACATCAAGAGTCACGCATCGAATTGATGTTCTTCATACACGTAGCATGTTGTCCCAACAATGCATATCTACCTCTAATAGATTGAAGGCATCATGCATTGGACTAGTTACCGAACGGATTGAAGCTTACTCAAGGTCTCAATCGACATCTACGATAAGAGGTAGACCATCTAATGGATTAGATCAAGCCAATCCATCTGGGGAACATCAAATCTTTCATGATGAGAATGATTGGAGTGAAAGATGTAGTTAATCTGCATCCAATCACAAGCAATACTGTCTCTTTTTCACAATTCTCTGAAGATTGAAAATTGGAGATAGATTATAGGCTAGCACTTAAATGGAAAAATGTTTCTAAGAGAATTGACGGATTTGAAAATAAAAAAAAATCTTTGGGAATGGTTATTGATGAATCAACAAAGTACATGATGTCTTGCTTTCAATATTTGAAACATCCATGTTTCTTACATCTCTAACTCTAGCAAATGTGGCCTCAGGCCACATCAAGCTTCAAATAACAACAAGAGATTAGATCTTTGTCCTTACCTTTTGGCAGAAGGATCAGTGGTATCAAGATTCAAAAGAAGGTGGATGAGAAACAATAAGCGAGTATCTAGCGTAATGCCAATTCAGCTCCTAGGTCATGCTTCAGTCCTAGTCGATTTTATTCCATGAATTTGTGATCGGTTAAAAGAGACCTCAATTGCAAGGACTTTAGGGGACTCTACCACAAGGAGCCCACGATTGTTGAGTGAAATGAATTTTCATTGATTTGAAAACTCGAGGTTTTCATAGGATAACCCGTAGAGCACCATGACACACTGCACTCTCAAGATGTTCGAATTATAGGCACTCATAACTGAAGTAATGTCAAACATTTAATTGCCTTTTGAAGGTCTTGAGAAGGTCAGACAACTGCTAAGGAATATGGACAAACTAGAAAGTCCTTCGCTCATAATAGCTCATGTATCTTGGCGATATTCCTTACCAGCGATATTCTTCACCACAAGTCAAATGGCCAATGATTAACCCCATGAGCTAGGGGTGACTTGCGTGAAGCACCTTCTGGAGGTACCTATTGATTCCACGGATAAAGATGAGTACGGGATTTCTCGAGAGTATTTTTATCAATTTAAGGGCGATTTGATAAATATTTGGCACCAATTTTTCGACGCTACAAAAGTGCCTATCGATATCCACATTAGTGCATCAAAGCGAAGTATGATCGGGCACGGGGCCGGCCACGAAGAAGAGAATGACCGAGCTTGCAAGGGACTCGATCAAGTTAGTAGAGAGTTTGCGAAGCATGACAATGCAAAGGGCTCAATTGAGCGCTTCCTTGGAGGATTTCAAAATAGAAAAGAATTGAAAACCAACCATTTTTTTTCCATTTCTTTTCCAAATGTTTTGCCATTAGCCTTTTACAAAATTAAAGAACAAGCCTTGGAAGCGTTCAATGAGCTTGGGGCATGAGTTAAGTGGCTTAAGAACATATGAAAAGATCTTGATCATCTATCTTGACATGTGAGCGTGTCTCATGATAAGTAATCAAGAAATTTAACAATGAGATGAATGGCAACTCACTAGAGGATTTCTCATGCATCATCATTATGAATCATCATAGTGCTCATTTTGTTCTTTTCCTTTTCCTTTGCAGCTACCATTGTCAAGTCTTTATTTCTGAGAGTATTTACCTGCACATGATTTTAGAAAAAGATTGAAAAGCCTAAAGTGACAGGAATGAACCGAGATGAAGGATTGCTCATTTCGAGCATGTTATGTAAAGCTTGATGGCTATCCGAAGCATAGACTACGAATGCTGCCGACTTGGCATCCTCACCAACTTAGATCGAGGAGTTCACTTTAGTCCAATTCTTTCAAAGCATAGGTGTCAATCCCATCCACACCTCAGTTATTGCAAGGACAAGACCTTGCAAGCGATTTCTAGGGATCCCTTGCCAATAACTACACCCTAGTTGACTCTAAATTTGGCAAGACAAGGTCTTAATTTCTTCAAGCAGGTGAGACCGCACGGTTAAAGCAATAATGGCGATCCCTCCACGTAAGCATCACATGTATGAAGCTAGTATTCTAGGATTACGGGGCGAGGATTGGCTTCAAGATCCAAAGATTGAAAGTATATGGTGCTCTATGCTCATCATGATTCAAACTAGGGGCAGAAGAAAATGAGATCGTGGATCAACACCCTATCATGAGCATCTCAGAGGTCTCTAGGTGATCACACCCTCCTCACAAGGAGAGCAGATCTATGAATGCATTTATAACAGTTGCCATAGTAACATTACTGGATGTTAAACTGGCACGCCAGGTTTATGAATAGCATAATTCCATGGAAAAATTCAGTTGAATCCGTCAAGGAAGAGACCGGTAGAAATCTGACCTGCCGGAACATGGTATAGAGTTGGGAAGGCATAGCGAGGCATGCAAGTATCAAGTGTCATCTCCAAGCAAGCGAATGTCCAAAACATATGAACTAAACGAGAGAGTTTGTCAATGTCTAGAGTGCCACAAAGGGGGTTCAGTGCATGAATTTGTCTGATGTCATGCTCTTGAGATGCATGAACAATAGAGAGGCGAAGCTCAAGCTGAGGAAAATGTATGAGTGGACCTATGGACCTCACATGATGGGGCATATACTCACCAAGAGGACCTCACAATTCCAATATGTCGGACCAATCACATAGAGGAATGGTACAAGGCATGTAAGTCGTTGCCAACCTTGGGATTATGCAAGTCGTATTGACTCAATATCAGCATTGTGGCATTTTGAACAGTGAAGCACTACGGTGATCGGCCTAGTCTCCCTTGAGTAGTGCATAGGCAAAATAAGTTGCCTTTATAGCATGCTCGAGTGATCTTCACTAGTGAGGAAGAGTAGTCCAACTAACAAATTTGTCAATGATTGATGAAGGTGGCTTGAGATTGTACATGGTGATTTATCTCCATAGTAATAGCGGTATGAGGCATCGAAAAAATGAAAAAGAAGAAGAGAAAAAAAATAGAAGAAAAGAAAGGAAAAGGTGAAGAATAAAGAAGTAAAGACATGGAAAAAGTAAAAAAAAAAAAAACAACAACAACAAGAAGAAGGGAATCAAGAGCGAAGTCAAAAGAAGAAAGAAAAAGAAAAAGAAAAAAATCTGAAGAAGCCGACAAAAATGATTGTCACTAGTGAAGAGTGGCGTAGGATACTTCCATTGACGCTCCCAGTATACTATGCATCTTGATTCATATATCAAATGGGGCAACATCTTGATCATGTGCATGCGACGGTTGGCATATGCTCCCAATCAGGTAAGAAGGCTTCTTCCCAAGTGTTGTGCCCTCAACAAGAACAATTCAATCATGCAAGTTCCCGTGTAAAGATATAGCCATGCAAAGGGCAATGCACATCGACCTCCACTGTGGAGAATGGACCTCCCAACTCGGTGGACAATAATTCCATCAACAAATGACATCCTTGGATGGGACACAAGTTTTCCCTCGATGCAAAAAGGGAAAAAAATCAATCTTTCACTTTGTCAGGTACGTCTTAGCAAGTGGTGCCACATCGGCTTCAAACATTTGGGTAAAGTCCACTCCAAAATGTGAATGCTTTGATACCATTAAAGAAGCCTGGCAGCGAATTCATGATTCATCCTAAATAAAGGAGAATGAGTTCTTAACTCAATGAATAATGATTCAGTGGAGGTTTACTTTCTACAAATAAGAATAATTGTCACCAACGAAGATTGGCGTAAGATGCTTCCATTGGCATTCCAAGTGTATTGCATTTCAATATCGCCTGGGGCAACGTGTGTGGCAATTGATATTTGCTTTCTATTGGGGAGAAAGCTCCCATCAATTGATGATATTACTATGAGTGTGCAGCTCATGCCTTCGACAAGCAGACTCTACCATACAAGTTCTTGAACAGAGACATAACCATGCAAAGGGATGTACGCATCTATCTTCATCATGGGAGAATGGGTTTTCCGTTAAAGAAATGACGTCCAGGATTGAGAAACAAGTTTTTCCTCTTGGCACAAAGAAAAGAAAGAAAAATTCATCTTTCATTTGCCTCATACATATTTCTCATTTATCTTCTGATTGATGATCTAGTTGAAGTGTTGAGGTTGACAATTTGAATTCTTGCAGGTGCGTCCCAATAACAGTTGTCCCATCAAACATTAGAGCAAAGTTCAACCCCAAAGTGTGAATGCTCGAATATCATTAAAGAAGCCTAGCAACGAATTCATGATTCGTCCTAAATAAATGAGAATGGGTTTTTGACTCAATGAATAACGATTCAGTGGAGATGTACTCTCTACCAAATAGGAAACGAAGCCCCTCGTGGGCCAGGATCCATACCTCACTTATTTCTTTTACATCGTCTTTTCCATTGGTTGCTAGTTTTAAATTACATAAGCAGTAGTTGCTAATGTGAGCTTTTACACTTATTTTAGATATGTCACAATAAGAGGAGTCCAAGTGTAAAATACTTGCTTAGAGGACCCAAGGTCAACGCCATGAAGACCGATGAAGGGACAAGGTGCCAAAAAAAAAGGGAAAAGAAAAGAATTGAAAAAAGAAAGGATAAAAGATAATCTTCCAGTGAATAAAAAGAAAACTTATTTGCTGAGGCAATGATGCACTCCTGCATGATCCTCAAGGAAAAGGTTGGAAGACAAGCTGCCTTTACACTTTAAGGAAAAGGGAAAATTGATTCACCACTTGGATGCAGGCTTAGAAGAAGCTCTAAAGAGTGATTTGACACAAGAATTTTGCACGATAACAAGTTCGCTGTAAGAGGCAAATGGAAGCTAAGTGATCAAAAGTTCCCCAATCAGATGGTGTGACCATCCTTCGTGGGGCAAGAGTGAAAACTGAAAGGCTAATTACAAATAAAAAAAGAATAAGAAAAAGCAAGTAACAAAAAAATTAAAGAAAGAAAGAAAAAAGTGAGCATCGCCAAGGCGTTGAGTACCAATGTCCGTATTTGGATATGTACTTGTAGCGTTACCACTAGTTGATTCGAGATAGACCCAAGGGGTGCTTCATCACCTAGTGCCTTCGATCAACTGGGACGAAAGCCATTGGTCGATTCTTGCTACGTGGAGCGCAACGAGAACGGAACGCTTAGCGTTGTGCGATCGTATAAAAAAAAAAGAGAGAAAAAAGAAAAGAGTGAAATATAAAATAAGTGATTGGCCCATTGATGAACACAATTCTCTCATGAAGATTGGTCACCCTTCTCTGGAAGTTCTTATGTGATGGCCTGAAGTCTATCGAATACAGATGATAAGGTGTTGGGTGAAATTCTTGTTTCAAATAGTTCAGAAGGACTTATGAAGAGTTGTCATTCAAGGGATGAACCTTTTGAGTATTTTAATCAAATTAATGGCACTGTCAAGTGCTCAAACCAATGGGTGGTTGTACAGGATGCAAAGTTGTCTTGCAAGTGTGGACACCAAAGAGTGCTTAAGCCAACCCCTTTCTGAGGCAATTTGACTCAGTCCATTCCCTTTGATCCTTGCCCTTTGAAGGTTTATCAGGTAGCGATTCAAGGTATTCTGGCTTCCAATTGTAGAACTCCTCATTTTAAGATATTAGGTTTTGAAGGCAGGGGCATGGTCTTCCTCCTATTTGTGATACTTTAAATTGAAACCTTGATCTAGTTTCTCATGGAAAGAAAAATTATCCAAAATGGGTCAAGTAGTGCAAGGAATTCAAGCCAAGAGAGGGTTAAAGAAATTCCAAGGGCACAATCCTCCATTATATCATTCTTGATAAGTTGATTTTGAGTTAATTGGTTGAATCACATAACCTTCAAAATGAAGGATTCGAAAGTTCTTTCTTCCCTTTTATTTTTTTGACTAGTGATGATGGATTTGTTACTCTTCTCCTAGAACAAATTATGGTCACTTCTTGGGTTGGTTACAAGGAAAAAGCCCTGCATATTTGTGATTAATTTACAGTACTTATTGTAATCATAATTACTCGAGTGAAACTAACAACAAGACAACTTGTTGTTTACCTTACAGGAAGGAAAAAAAGTGCTGAACAAAGCCTTATGCCATGCATTTCAAAACTCAGTGAAAAAAAAAAGAAAAAGGAAAAAAAGCAAAGGAAAGAAAATAGAAGGAAAGAAAATAAAAAATTATGACAAGGAAGAATGAGTGGAGGAAAGGTGAGAAAATGGGGCAAGAATAGGAAAATTCTACCATGACCTAACCGCAGAGCTAGAAATTCCAATGTTCAGGTTCAATGGCAGGAGTTTACTATACACTTAGGCGCATCTCTTACTCCACGACAAAAGAATAATGCGGCTTTGCTCATTCCCATGCCACCCTCAAAGTGTGGTCTGCCTTTATGCCCAGAGCACATCTTATCTTTTACGCCCAAAGCGTACCTTTGCACCTAGAGCACGTTTCTTTTCCTTTGCCCCCGGAGTGCGTCTTATCTTTTACACCTAGAGCGTACCTTCATGCCCAGAGTGCATTTTTATCCTTTCACCCCTAGAGCATGCCTTTGCACCGATAGCACGTCTTATCCTTTGCGCCTAGAGCGTACCTTTGCGCCCGAGTGCATTTTTATACTTTCACGCCCAGTGCGTGCCTTTGCGCCTAGAGCACATCTTACCTTTTATGCCCAGATCGTACCTTTGTGCCCATAGCGCATTTTTATCCTTTCACGCCCAGAGCATGCCTTAGCACGTCTTATCTTTTATGCCCAAAGCATATCTTCTCCCTCCACACGCCTCGTGCGTGTATTTGTCTCTGCGCCTAGTAGCGTATGTTCTCCCTCCACACGCCTCAAGCGTGTATTTGCCTCTGTGCCAAGTAGCGTATCTTCTCCCTCCATAGGCCCCATGCGTGTCATCATCTCTACGTCCAGTAGCGCATCTATTCCCTCCACACACCTCGAGCTTGTATTCCTCTCTGCGCCCAGTAGTGTATCGTCTCCCTCCACACAACCCGTGCGTGTATTCATCTCTACGCCCAATAGCATATCTTCTCCCTCACCATGCTCGAGCATGTATTCATCTCGGCGCCCAACAGTGTATCCTCTCCCTCTACGCGCCTCGTGCGTGTATTCGCCTCTATGCCCCGTAGCATATCTTCTCACTCTGCACGTCTCGGCAAGCATTCGTCCCTGTGCCCAATAGTGTATCTTCCCCCTCCACATGCCCCAAGAGTGTAATTGTCTCTGCGCCCAGTAGTGTATCTTCTCCCTTCACACGCCCAGGGAGTGTATTTGTCTCTGCGCCCAGTAGCGTATCTTCTCCCTCCACATGCCTCGTGCGGGTATTCGTCTCTGTGCTAAGTAGCATATCATCTCCCTCCACATGCCACCAAGGTGTATTCATCTCTGCACCTAGTAGCGTATCTTCTCCCTCCACACTCCCCAAGCAGGTATTCATCTCTGTACCCAGTAGCATATCTTCTCCCTCCACATGCCCCGTGCGTGTATTCATCTCTGCGTCCAGTAGCATATCTTCTCCCTCCACATGCCCCGAGCGTGTATTCATCTCTAAGCCTAGTAGCATGTCCTGTCCCTCCACACACTCCATGCATGTATTTGTCTCTACGCCCAGTAGCATATCTTCTCCCTCCACATGCCCCGTGCGTGTATTTGTCTGTATCCCCAGTAGCATATTTTCTCCCTCTCCACTCCCTGTGCATGTATGCGTCTCTATGCCCAATAGCATATCTTCTCCCTCCGCATGCCCCGAGCGTGTATTCATCTCCTTCTCCCTCCGCACGCACCGTGCGTGTATTCCTCTCTACACCTAGTAGCTTATCTTTTCCCTCCGCATGCCCTATCCGTATGTTTGTCTCTACGCCTAGTAGCATACCTTCTCCCTCCACAAGCCCCGTGCTTGTATTCGTCTCCGCGCCCAATAGCGTATCTTCTCCCTCCACACGCCCCGAGCGTGTATTTGTCTCTGTGCGCAATAGCATATCTTCTCCCTCCACACGCCCCAAGCGTCTATTCGTCTCTGTGTGCAATAGCGTATCTTCTCCCTCAGCACGCCCCGTGCGTGTATTCGTCTCTGCAACCAGTAGCATATCTTCTCCTTCTACAAGCCCCGTGCGTGTATTTGTCTCCGCGTCTAGTAGCGTATCTTCTCTCCCCGCATGCGCCGTGCGTGCATTCATCTCTGCGTCCAGCAGCGTATTTTCTCTCTCCGCATGCCCCATTCGTGTATTCATCTTTGTGCCCAATAGTGTATCGTCTCCCTTCATACGCTCCATTCGTATATTCGTCTGTGCACCCAGTAGCGTATCTCTCCCTCCACAGGCCCTGCGCCCAGTAGCGTGTGTATTCGTCTCTGCGCCCAGTAGTATATCTCTCCCTCTGCACGCCCCGAGTGTGCATTCGTCTCTACGCCCAATAGCGTATCTCTCCCTCCACATGCCCTGAGCTTGTATTCGTCTCTGCGCCCAGAAGTGTATCTTCTCCTTCCCCAAGCCCCATGCGTGTATTCCTCTCTGCGCCCAATAGAGTATTTTCTCCCTCCACACGCCCCGTGTGTGTATTCATCTCTGCGCCTAGTAGCTTATCTTCTCCCTCCACACGCCCCGTGCGTGTATTCGTCTCGCAACCAGTAGCATATCTTCTCCCTCTACAAGCCCCGTGCGTGTATTTGTCTCTGCGTCCAGTAGCATATCTTCTCCCTCCGCACGCCCCGTGCGTGTATTCGTCTTTGCGCCTAGTAGCGTATCTTCTCCCTTCATATGCTTCATGTGTATATTTGTCTCTATGCCAAAAGCGCATCTCTACCCTTTCTTTCCCCTCTTTAAAAGAAAAAGTGAAAATTTCGGGAAAAAAAGGTGAAAAAAATTCTTTAAAAAAGAAGTGAAAATTAATAATATAAAAATGAAAATTTTAAAAATGATAACAACACTGGAGAAAGCAAAAAAATGAAAAAAAAAACACACGAAAACACCAGCACAAATTTAAAAATAAAAAAAATATAGTAATAATAATATTATTAACAAAAATGAAAGAAAAGTGAAAAGGAAAAAGCAAAAAAAAACCCAAAAGAAAAAGGAAAAGGAATAGCTAAGAAAAAAAGGATAGAAAAGAGAAAACATAAAAGAATAAATGGTGAAAAAAATGAAAAATCCAAAAAATATATATATCGAGATAAAGGAAGGATAAAGATGGAAAAATGGAAAAGAAAATGAATAAGAAGAGAATTTAGGGAAGGATGCCCTTGAGAGATCAGGTTTCCCGACCCTTTCCTAACCAAAATTAGGCCTATTTACTCGTCTTTGACATGACCCTCTCATCGAATACCTTGACTTCTCATCGGAGTCGCTTCAAAGAGGGGCAGTCGTTGACACCTCATTTTGGCCTGGGAAATATCTGGATCAAGGTCTTAGAAAAATTGAAGTCATCACGAATTACATTGAATTACCTTCGATTTGACATATCATAGACCCCCAAATTTGATCCGCAGAGGAAGATATGATTTTTAGGTGAAATTGGCTAAATCTGTCTTATTCATTTATTTTGGCCAATTTTATTTGAAAAATTGTATCTAAATATTGAGAGGCCTAAATTAAACAGTATTAGTGTCATTTGGATCTTAACTCAAGAAAGATTAAGGAAAAATAGAACATAGTGTCAAGGAGTTAAGAACAAGTTACGGAAAGAATGATTTTTATGCCCTAGGCAGTTATAAAGGCTGGTAAAAATCAAAAGGGGTTCGAAATATTATGTGAGACATATTGAAGGGACTTGTCCTAAATTTCTTCTTCAAATAAATCTTAACTAAGTAAATTTTAAACATAAAATAGAAAATAAGAAAATAAAATAAATATCATGTCATATATCAGCAATTTTAGGGTTTCACTTGACAGGGGAGAGGGGGCAGTCAGAACATTTTGGGAAAAAGGAAAAGGCAACAATCTTTGAAAAGGGGGCTAAAAAGCGAACAGAGAACAATGAGCAGAGGGGAGGAGAACAACAACACTTCTCCAGTCTCCGACACCCTTCCATCCCGAGATTCCTCCCATTTGAGATCGTGACCAGAGCTGTCCATCGCCTCTCTCGCTGCTGAGCCATCCACTATCTTGAGCAACCATGCCATCTGAACTCGCCACCGAAGCCATCCAAGAGCCATCGACCTCCTCCAGCATCTCATGCCTTCGTCGTTCATGTCTCTTCCTGCCTAGAGCTCGGCAACCCCACCTCTGATGGTCGTTAGCCTCTTCGTCCTCCACCGCTCCACTGTGTTCATTCCTTCTCTGCCCACTCGACCACCCGTTACCACCGTTTCCTGCTCCTCTTCTACCATCAACGTCGACACCATTGGAGACATCTTAGCCAGCGAGGTCTTTCAATTCGAACCACCACTAATGTCGAATCCTGAGCCGTCCCGAATTTGGTCACGACCCCTCCATTCTTTGGTCGCTGACCCGAAATGCTTCCAAGTTCCTTGCCTCTCAACTTGATCCTTGCTTCATTTCTGCTCAAACCGATAGTTCTTGCCATCCCCTCCATCCCAACTAGATTCTCTTGCTCACTGAACTTAATGAGCAAGCCACAGAGCACGACCTTTGTTGCTTGCCTGCCGGTCACTGAGCCGGCTCACTCATAACGCACCTCTTCTTCCCAAGGCAGCCCCTTTAAGCCGTCCTCCTCACTCCATCGAACAGTCATGAACCTGAGCTTCCCTGGCTCGGATCACCTCTCTTCCTTCACTACTTCGAACATTCACGGCTAGGTAAGCTAGGCATGAATTCTCAACTTGCTCTTCTATTTTACAGACATTAGATCCCAGCTTATGTGACGTAGATGGAAATTCATGTCGAGTGGCTATTGTGTGGCGCCCGAGATGTTAGATACTGCTTGCTGTTGCTGGCTATCACTCTCTATCATTGGTTTAGTATTTTGCTGTCGTTTTACTGTAATAACTATTGTGGCGCACTAGTTTATAGCCGGTCAAATGGAGTAGTCTATAGTCTACAACTGTATTGCTTTGTTAATTGTTGTTATTTACAGTATTCAGTTGTTTTGCTGCTTTATTCATTGCTGTAGCAGCAGCTGGTATTTGCTCAATGTTTTTTTTTTTGGGATACTCCAGTGGAAAATAGGGCTGCTACTTGTCCATCGTTGCAGCTGATCTTTCATTGGTGTCCTATGCTGATTTCGGTGACAATTTTTCCGTTTAATTTCTGTTGTTGATAGCAAATGTGGCTATTTAGATCCTACAGTTGTTACTAATCTTTGCTTGATAATATCTTGTGGGTTCGATTCCGTATTCTTAGAGAGTAGAACCTTTTACAGCCCTTAGCTGCAACTGATGTTTGCTTGGGATTTCTCTTTATTTCAATGACATTTTCATTGAGAAAGAGGCTATGCACATCCCGATAATGCAGCAGCTCCTACCTCGACATTTTCCATTTGTTTAAGCGTCATTATCACCAAGAATGGGGCTGTTTACGGTCCGATGATGCAGCAGCTTCCTGATCGATATTTCCTCTTGATTTGAGTGTTCTTTTCATTGAAATGTGGCCGTAGTGGCATCTGCTCTTTACTCAAGGTTTCCATTTTGCCTTCAATTGATTTAGAAAGGGAATAGAGCCCCTGATTATTAGACTTCACAGTAGCTCTTTTCTGGTTGTTTTTCTTACATCTTCATGGTATTTTCAATAAAATTTTTATTGATTAGTTCCCATAGTGGCTGTTGCTGTTTTGCCCAATGATTTCCTATATTTCCAATGCAATTCTGAGGGAATAGGGCTGTTGTTTTATCGGCCATTGTAAAGCACTTTGTTCTCAGTTTTTTTTTTTTCGTCTTTTAGATGAGTCTTTTAGGTGTACAATCAGACTGAATGGTTCCTTTTATTGTTGTTGGTTCCTTGTTTAGTGATTTCCCTTGTCTTCAATGCCTTTTTGAGAGAAATAGAGCTATCCACCATTTGCTCTGCAGCCACCCCTTCCTCATTATTTTCTCATGTCTTCAAGGTCATTTTTATTGAGCAAGAGGCTGTGCACATCCCGATAGTGCAACAGCACCTATCTCCACAGTTTCAACTTTGTTTAAGTGTCATTTTCATCGAGAAGGGGTTTGTGCATACTCTATTGTTGCAGCTACATCTTGCTCACTGTTTCTCCTTGTTTTAATGACCATTTTGATAACAAAAATGGCTATTAGGTGTCTATGTTGCTACTAGTGGTGTTCGAGATACTTCACTATTTCAAAGGCATTCCTTCTAAGTTAGAATTGTCTTTTGTTTGTGGTTGTAGCTGTTATTCACTCGATGTTTGTTCTTATTTGTGCTTCAGCTCTTGACCTCGAGTCTAAGGTGTTGATTTGATATTTAAGGTTAAATACACATCCTGCTCCCCCATTTCATATTTTTTATACCAGGTTCATCGTTTTAGTCATCTTGCACATAGGTACTTCACTTAGGGCGTTTTGATGTCAATTATTCATTCTATGAGGTCTGCATGTTAGCTATTCATTTAGGCCATTTTGCATATTAGTCCTACATTTAGATATTTTGCACGTTAGCCATTCCTTTAGGGTTTTGGCATATTAATTCCTCCATTTTAGGCCCCCATGCATATTAATCCCTTATTTTAGGAACTCTTACACATCAGTCCTGCATTTCAGAAATCTCACATCCTAATCCATCACTTAGGATATTTTGTGTATTTGCCCTTCCCTTTGGAGTTCTACAGATTAATCTTCAGTCAACTTGATTTACATGCTTTAGCATTAGGCAGGGATTGGGAACTTTCATACACTTGAGCGAACGATTGTAATGGGGCTTGTAGAGTGAGAGAGAGAGAAGATAACTTCATGTAACCTCAAAGTATAGTGGAATCCTTTTCTTTGATAACTTCATGTAACCTCAAAGTATAGTGGAATCCTTTTCTTTCTTGCACTTAGATCTGGGCGGATAGTATCATGTTTAGGGCACATACTTCGATTATTCATATGATATTTAGGCCATTGATCTGAACTTCGATTACGGTAACAATTGGGTTAATTAAAATGTGCAAATAAATAAACCACCAAATTTAGGGATGGGTACCAATATCGGGCATGTCGATTGGCTTGTGAGCCTGTTGAACGCAACAAGACCCCCGAATCCAAACTTTGATTCACTACCTACAAATAAGAACCCAGGTGGTAGTATCATACTCCCTTAGGTAAATAATAGGTTTCTAATCGACCTTAGGATTATTCCTTAAACGATTAGTGGCGACTCCAAAAACCCAAACATGATCAAAATCCCAAGCTAGGCCTCGTGCTCGCCTATAACCTCAGGGGCTAACCTCAAGTCGGAGTGATTTTCAGGTGCGACAAGTACTATAAGGGATTCATTAGAAAATAATACTCTATTGACCTCACTTTTCCCTCCAATGAAAATTAATTTTTCCTCTCTTACTCTCCCTATGGCTGAAACTTTCTTTTCTTTTCTCACTCTTTTCCTTGTTCTTTTCACTTTATTTTTCTTCTCTCATACTTTCTTTTCTCTTAGCTTCTTTTCTCTCAATTCTAGCCTTTGCCTTCGCTTTCTTTTCTCTTACTCTTTTCAACTTCATTTGATCATCAATAACTTATTTTTGAATTAATGGTATGAGAGATATAGGCTACTTCTTCATCATAGAGAAGTACGTATTGTTGAAACCATCAGTGTAACCTTTTGATCATATTGCCATGGTTTCCCAATAGTATATGACATGTATGCATGTGAACTACATCACACAACACTTCATCCACATATTTGCCAATAGAAAAAACAATAAGAACTTGCTTTGTTACCTTCATGTCACCACTATCATTCAACCATTGAAGTCGATAAGATCGTGGATGTTTCAAGGTAGGTAATGCCAATTTTTCCACCAATTTGGTGCTATCCACATTGGTGCAACTTCTTCCATCAATTATGATGTTGCATTCTTTGTTGTTCACAAAGTATCGAGTACGGAACAAATTCTCCTGTTGATTATTTTCTTCTTCCTTAACTCGCACAATGATGGCTCATTTTGCCACCAATAATTCTCCTTTTTTAGCATATTGCCCATCATAGGCATCTCCTAAAGGTGGCATGTCATGATTGCCTTCTTCATCTTCTAACTCTGACTCTCCCTGGGCGTTTATCACCATCACCCTCGTTCGGATATTGGCTAGCTATGTGACTCCTGCCTTGGCATTTAAAGCACTTAATATCATGATTCCGAGTGGTAGAGATATCAGTTTTACCTTGAGAATCGTGGCTAATATTTTCCAACTTAGGCTTAGTTCTAGCCTTGCAAGTGGAGGGTACTTGTGGCTTTTCTTCCTTCTTTGAGGAGCTCAGCTTCCAAACAACAAACCCCAAGTTGGATTCCACTTTGATGGCCATGCGCACCATGTCTTCCAACTCTACATGATGATGTATTTTCACCGTATCATGAATCTCTCGGTTTGAGCCAAATAAAAATTTGACCATAGTGGCTTCTTGATCTTCTTCCACATTGGCTCGCATCATTGTAATCTGCATCGTCTTGTAATAGTCCTCAACACTTCGACTCCCTTGTCTAAGAGCTTGCAACTTTCTATGTAACTCTCGATAATAGTAGCTCGGAACAAAATGGTTCCTCATCACCGTTATATCTCCTCCCATGTCTCAATCAGTCGTTATCTGTTCTATCTCCTACTTAAAATCAGTTGGTCCCACTATGTAATAGCATAATCAGAAAATTCAATCACAACAAATTTTACCTTTTTTGCTTCGAAATAGTTGTGGTAATCGAATATGAACTCCATCTTCTTCTTCTACTAAAGACATGCTCCTGGATAAGACTTGCCTTGAAAAGATGGAATCTTCATATTGATAGTTCACAAATTGTTATCTTCTCGATTCCTAACTTCTCCATTTTGATGTCGAACTTGCCCCATCTCATGTACAGTTCTTCTAACTCCTTATCATCCTCAGTATCTCCCCATGGAACACAATGCCCATGCTGCAAATTATCGTTATTTTCTCCTGGCTCACTCAATGTTCGGTCTTCTACCTGATCCAACCTCTCTTAAATTGGCTCCAATTCAAATCACAACAGCAGCTTCATCTCCTCTAATAATGCTTCCGTTTGAAGATTCAGGATGGCATGCTATTTGTAGTGCCATAGAAGTTCTACTTTAAACACACCTGTGGACCTTAAATTTGAGATTAGAACATGCATTCCACTTGGTTTTTGTTGAATTAGGCCAAAAGTTAGAAACGCTTAGAAGGAAGGTTAATATCCATCCTCTAAGTTTCTCTAGGTGTTTTCAGGATTTCCTTAATAGAAAACATACCAAATAAAATATCAACGGAAAACTCATCAAGTCAAGAATCCAATGCATCGAATTGTGCATGATTCAAAGCTAAAACGATGAAGTTATAACGATACAAAGTGAACTACACAGAAATAGAGCATATCGCGGTGGTGCAAGTCTGCACCTTGGTAGCATGGATTCCTAGTAGCCCAATAGCCCAGTCCGAAGCCGGGGATCTCAGCACAACGTGGTAGGGAATCCAAGCCACTGCTATGACCCGACTTTCAAATTTGGACTTGGGCTTTTGTGGGCTTGGTCGAGGGTCCTATGTGAAGAAGATTATGGTTGAAAAATGTCAAAAAAAGCCGCTAAGCCACCCAAAAATTGGCCAACTTGAGCAAGTGGCACAAGTGGACAAGGGGGGCTCTTTGCCTATAAAAAGACCTCTCCCTCTTTACAACCAAGCATCCCAGACTACCATAACATTTAGCAAAGAGTAGAGAGGCTGCCAGACTTAGGCCAAAGAATGGAGGAAATGTCAGAGTGAAGTTACAAAGTCCCGAACGTTGGAGGAAGGATCGTGGGAGGAGGAGCCAAGGCATCAAGCTCATCATCTGAGTTTGAGATTCCATCTTCCTTTGTTTCTTTTTTTTTCAATTTTGTATCTTTCAATCCGATGAACATGTATTGTAACATGATTATGTCCGGCTAGTTTCATTTTCTAGGTTAGTAAGTGGATCTTAGTGTTTATTTCATCCATGAGTTGACTTGTTCTTTCCCGGATTGATGTTAGTGTTCAATTTCCTATATGTTTACTATGCCTCATGCATTTATTGATGTTTAACCAACTCGGTAAATCAATCTAAGAGACGGTGAGGAGCCACGAGAGTGAGAATCCCGTAGCCTAAGTAAACATAGCCTATGAATAATCATACCGAGAGGTAGTTTATCATTCTAAGAGTTAGAAGAGACGTGTGGAGAGGCCCGAGAGGTGGCATCACCCTAGAAATCCAAATACGGTTATGAACCCGACATTTGGTCCCTTAATCGTAACTACCTAATGGGTCAAATCATCCTAGGGATACATCCTAGTCATGGTGAGAGTTGCATTAGGTGACTTTAGAACTCATGGATAGGAAAGAAAGGTCACTTGACTTGATCTGGTGAGTTAAGTTCAAGAGGATTGAAATAGACCTAAGTGAAACCGAACCCCTAAAATCGTTTCTTGTTGACTTTGCATAAAGCATTTACAATTTCCGTAAAGTTGCCATCTTTACTTCTTTTCTTGTTCCTTGTTGCATCCTCTCAACTATTGTGTGGTTTGGCTTAGTACATTGTGTTCCAAGTTTGTGCTCAATAGGCTTTACACCTCGTGGGAGTGATACCTGCTCACCGAGTTTATTACTTGCGATCCATCCTCTCTCGGGCTAGAAAGTGAACACTATTGAACCTCTTCAGATATATCTCTTTCTCTATGTTGAGCCATGTATAGATTCTACAATAAGATCAATACGAAAATATAAAAAAGATCTCACCTCACCTCCTTTTTTTTCCACTCTAATTGCCTTCTTTAGTTCTTAATCAGACTCAATAAACCAACCAAAAAACTTGCAACAATTCAAGAAGGAGTCCAATCAAACGAATCATAAAGATGATGATCCCAGGGTGAAGAGTCAAGAAAACAGATGAGCAAGAACCCTAAACACAAGAATGATGGAAAATGAACAATTTCGAGCAAGAAAAATAGAGAAAGAAACCGGATGGATATATGATTAAAGATGCTAAGGCAATATGATATATTTTGCAGACACCTCATTTTAGCTTAAGAAGAAATACTCGGAGATAGTCAAACTCATTCAAGGCACAGAGATTTCTCATGGAATGAAAAGTGAAGAATCTGAGTAAGAACTATCAGTGATAGCAACTAAGTGGGATTGAAAGGCTTGACAACTGAATTTAATGGAGTTGGAACTAAGCAAATTTGGATTCATCATGAAGATCATCGAGTTGGCTTCGACTTGGTGGGTCTTTGACCCCAAAATTCATCTTGGAGAGGGAGATACAATTTTTTGAATGAAGATTGCACAATCTGTAAACAGTAACTAGGATGTGGCAGGTTTTGTAGAAAAAATCATATTGTTCATTGGAAAGTTCAATTTGAGCAAATTAATGGTTTTGGGCCCACATTCATGAAATATAACGGAAAAAATAGAGCAAAATATTGAAAGGTCCTAAATCAGCCGGAGAAAATTAATCTTTAAGGCTCAGTGTGCAAGGGCCGATCGATACTGGCCAGTTGGATTTAGAAATTCGTTTCTCACTAACCTTGAGGTCTTTTGTGGGATTCTTAATTTCAAGGGTCACTAACATGATGACTATTTATCAGAAATTTTTAATAAGAAAAGGTAAAATTCGTGCTCAGCTGAGGAGAAGGAAAAATGGCAGGTCAAAATTGATATGGATGATACTATCCAACTATAAGGATTGAGTAAAAGTAAAAAGGAAATATTGTTGCAGCTCCATTGATTTAGAAATTAGATAATACATGGCTGATTTTAAACCTCAATATCTTACTTCTTTCCAGATTTATTTCCTGGATTAAATGTATAAAAGGCGGAGGAGTTCAAGGCTGTGGGGAGGGATAAAAAAAATACACCAAGGCACTTCACAGAATTCAGAGCAGGCACCCATAGGCAACGACAACGACAACGACCACCACTCTTCACGTGAGAGCTGCTACAATTGTGATTTCTCCCTCAATTAGCTTCTGTTCATGAGCAACCACTGAACTAGCCAAATCCCTCCTCTACATCATCAAGCCCTTCACTGAAGTCTCAACGACCTCAAGTTCCCTCCGATCTGATCCAGGTTATTCATAGATTAGTAAGACCCTCTCGATTCCTTGCTGAACTTTCTTTACCTACCAACTGGTTAATGGTCATGATCAGTATTAGGTTCATATCTTTTCTTTGATCCAAGTTAGATGTGGTTCAATCAAGTTTTGAATCATGTCCCCTATTTCTCATGATGCTAACTGGTCTTATTTTCACTTTACAGTATTACTATCATTCCATTGGTTTATGAATGTGGCCATTCATGTTCTGTTAAATCGAATTACTGTCCTTTCATGTTTGGTGTTAATGTGTCATGATCAAACTAGTTGCTCCGAGGATGAGTGCTGCCAAAGGTTTATCAATGTTTAAGGTCGTTGAACTAATTCAAGTTCGCTGCTAGTCGCATGCTCGATTTTAAGATGAAATCATAGGTTGCCTTGTTCTCTTATTCACGATTTTCTTATTATTCGCATGTCATGCATGAATGCATTTTTCCTTACTTGTTGTACGTCATTTGTTTTAAAAGATTTTTTTTTTCTTTTTTGGTAGGTGTTTAAAAAAATTGAACAAACACTTACTCATACTCGATCCAATTTAACATTTAACAGTAAAATTGAGGATCTAGTTAGATTTATCATAGTGCAAATTTGGAGCCATCTCAAAGAACATTGAATTATCTTCAATTTGATACATCATCGGCCTTGATAATCTATCTGGGGAAATAGCTATGATCTTTTAAGTGAAATTAACCGAATCTATCAAAATCACTTATCTTGGCCAGTTTTATTTAAAAAATTGTAACTAATTATTGCAAAGTCTAAATTGAGCAAAATTAGTGTCATTTGGATCTCAACTCATTAAACATTAGAGAAAAATAGAACACCATGCCATGAGTTTGAGAATAATCTAAGAAAAGAATGATTTTTGTGTTCTTGGGAATTGTAAGAGTTGATAGAAATTAAACGAGTTTGAAAAAATATATATGACTTAGAGGTGAAAATTTTTTTAGCACCACTCCAAGAGGTGTTTTTATATCTAACACCAATTTATATCAATTTCAAAAAATAGCACTACTATTTAAAGTCTCTAGTGAATTTTTTTAATAATCTCAATCCTACCCCTTTCATTTGCAACCCTAACTCTCCAATCGCTTCTTCTTCCCCAATCTTCCAGAGCTTCACAAGTCTGCGCCTCCACCCAAAGCCTCCACCCCAATCTCGCAGAGCTTCACCGGTCTGCCGAAGCCTCCACTTGAAGCCGGAAGCTCCTCGCTCGACCTCGCTCGAAGCCAAAGCTCCTTGGCCGGCCTTGGCCGACCTGGCCCGAAGCATCCACCACCTCGTCCCGGTGACGCCCAACATCGGCTGACCTCACCCGAAGCCTCCACCACCTCGCCCCGGTTACGCTGACCCTGCCCAAAGCCGAAGCTCCTCCCTTGAAGCCTCCACCACCTCGACCGACCTCGCTCGAAGCCTCCACCACCTCGACCGACCTCGCTCGAAGCCTCCACCACCTCGCCCCAGTGACGCTCTACCTCGCCCGAAACCGAAGCTCCTCGCTCGACCTCTCTCGAAGCCGAAGGTATGGCCTTTTTTTGTTTTCCTGTTCCTTTGTTTCATCGTTTTGTTCTCTGGCTTGTTTTCCTATTCCACTCCTGACCTGGTACTTATTTTCTCTGCAAGTTGATTTCATATTCTGCATTTTGGTGTCCGTGTAGAGCAGCAAATCAAGATTTGGTTCCTCTTAGATTTTCCTTTTCTGGAATTACCACCCAAAGTCCATTGATTTTGTCTCCAGAACGGCAGTCTCATTCAACACAAGTAAGTCACTCCACTTCCGGATCTGAATTAAGTGTCAAGATTCTAATTTGTAGCCTCTTCACTTCATCCAAATGGGTAGGCTTGTAGATTACTCAGTTAATGTTGTTGTGAAGCTCAGTAGATCTACACTGCCCTTTAAAAATTGAGATTTTCAATCACCATTGGATCTTTGAAGTGATTTCCTCTCAATTGGAGAAGTGGGTGATACTGACTTAATGAATCTTGGAAGCACAAGTGCTACGATGCATTTGCTTGTTACTATCTTGAATTAGGATAACTGCAATACTATTTCTACGGAAAATACCCTTTGTGGGTAGTTCAATCGATATACCCGAATGGGGCATTAGTTCTGTCTCTCGTTCTTGAATCGATTGGAATGGAATGACAAATCTATTTCTTCGCCTTTTTGCCAATAAATCAGAATTCTCGTGGAGGATAGCAGGATATATGAGATTACAATGACCGGTACATATGATTCGATTAATTTCTGAATAATCAGGACTCCTATCTTCTTTATTTTTACCAGAAAAATAAGAACTACATAATTTGTATCTGATTTGATCATTATTCACTGAGAGACTAGAAAGATATCTTTGTTTGACAGAAAGAGGCCGAAGATTCATTTGATCTTGATCCTTGTGGAGTGAAAACGGGACTCCATTGGATCCGCACAAACCTCCTGATAATATCCATAAATGACTTGTTTTTGGTAAAAGATGGACATTGCTATATGTAAATTCAGGCGCATGGTACACATCGGTACTCCAGTGCATTTCTCCCTCTGAGTCAGAATAAATATGTTTTCGAACCCTTTCTTTAAAATTGAAAGTGTATGTTCCCGCGCGAATCTCAGCAATCACTTGTTCTGATTCTACATATTGATTATTTTGAACCAAAAGAAAACTTTTTGGTGGATCCATGCGTGCTCAAAGACGTAAAATTGTTACCTGGGAACTAGTTCAAGCAAATGCACATTCCCCTCTCTCTATTATATTGCTCAATCTGTTCACAGATAATATTACCAATTTTGTCGGCTCTAATGGTTACCATGCATATTTCTTAATTTTATTGGAATGAAATTCGGAATGGGTACACTTGACGATATGAATCATTTGAAAAATAAACGTATTCGTTCTGTAGCGGATCTCTTACAAGATCAATTCGGATTGGCTCTGGTTCGTTTAGAAAATGTGATTAGGGGAACTATATGTGGAGCAATTAGGCATAAATTGATACCGACTCCTCAGAATTTGGTAACTTCAACTCCATTAACAACCACTTATGAATCTTTTTTCGGATTACACCCATTATCTCAAGTTTTAGATCGAACGAATCCATTGACACAAATAGTTCATGGGAGAAAATTGAGTTATTTGGGCCCTGGAGGATTAACAGGGCGAACTGCTAGTTTTCGGATACGAGATATCCACCCTAGTCACTATGGACGCATTTGCCCAATTGACACGTCTGAAGGAATCAATGTTGGACTTATTGGATCCTTAGCAATTCATGCGAGAATTGGTCAGGCTGGTCCCTAGAAAGTCCATTTTATGAAATCTCTGAGAGATTTAAAAAAAAAAAAAAAAAAGGCCCGATGCCTTATTTATCACCAAGTAGGGATGAATACTATATGGTAGCGGCAGGAAATTCTTTGGCCTCGAATCAGGCTATTCAAGAAGAACAGGTTGTTCCAGCTCGATACCATCAAGAATTCTTGACTATTGCATGGGAGTGGGTTCATCTTCGAAGTATTTTTCCTTTCCAATATTTTTCTCTTGGAGCTTCTCTATGTTAAACGGAGCAAGCTTCTCATAATTTGTACTTTTCTAGGTTACACAAAAAATTTTGTGGTAAAAGTGAAAATTCCGATAAATACATGCTAAATTAGGTTATTCGTTCTATTGAACTATTTATTATATATTAATTTTCATTACAATGTTCATTTTTCTTATTTTTACATACTTTGTATTACTATACAGATACTGTTAAATCATATTTAATATTCAGCTATAAGTTTCTTTCGTAGATAATACTAGAAGCTAACTCACGCTATGCGCAATAGTATTCTTAGTGAAATAATTGAAAATGCCAACTAATATATAATTAAGAAAGTAATTATAAGTAGTTTCCCAGGTAAGTTGATTTATTTACACTTATAATATAGTTATGAAAGTGAATTATATAGAAGTACCTAATTTGAGTTCATGGATGGTTCAAGAATGAGAAAGTAATAAAATATCATATTTAAAAATAAATATAAGAAGAAGAAATGCACGGAGAGATGGAGAGTGGAGCAAATAATGGAAGAGAAAAAGGTGGAGAGTAGGTGATTGTACAGGGTGAAAAGTGGCTGTGTGAAATGACAATATTAGGATTCATATACAATCAATTATAACTAAGTCTCAATATAAAATTATTTTTTAAACAATTCTGATTGAGGACAGTTTTATAAGAGAAAAAAGATACTAAATAATCCAATAAAATCTCTATGTTATTTTATTTTTTTGTTTTTTAAAATTTTGAAAATCGACAACACACAAATATCTTTGTATATTAGATTTTAGAGTGAAGTTAGATTACACAAAAAAAATTATTGTTTTAGATGGGAAGCATGTTATAATATAAAATTATTATGTTTGTTAAGTACTTTAAATTAAAGAGAAAATGATTGACTATATAATATTATAATATTTAATGTAATAAGTAATAAATATAATTTTACAAAATTATTCTTTTTCTTTTCTCGATGATTGGACATGGGAAGTGCAATAGGAGTTTTTCCCTGTGTAAAGTCTTTTTACAGCTTGGGATTCACTTGATGGGGAATATGAAGTGGGCCAGGGAAAAAGGCTTTATGCCATAGTTTCCATCCAAACATGAGAAAGTTGGATATAAAGTAAGCTTACTACTTTACATCTAACCAAACACACACATAATCTTTTGTTAGCACGCCAATCCTTGCCACTCCACTAACTTCAGTTCAAGGCAGCATTACAATTAATTTGAATTACCTCTCCCTTAGCTTAAATCTAGGAGTGGTAATTTTGGACTCGATACGATAAGACTGTATTTAGGTCAAGGGTTATCAGGTCACTCTCTTACCAAAATGAATTTGAGTTAGCCCAGCCCGTCAACATGAAAGAAAACAAATTAATAATAAAAAATAATGTGTAAAATTTTTCTTAAAACAAAATATAAAAATATAAAATAAATTATCATACTAATTGACCGGATTGACCTGATCTGATAAGAGAACATGCTGTCTCATCGAGCTATGCAGGGACGGCACAATAAGACCAGGCCGCCCCGGTGCAAATTACCTACCTTAATTAGCCCACTTGTCCAATCCTAGCTAATTTTCCAGTTCTGAAATCGTCTGATAATATTATTTTCCTTTTAAGCCTTTGGGCGAACATCAGAAGGAAAATCCATTGACCAACCATGCAGGAACCGCGGGACTACCTAAAAATACCTTGAGCTGCCAGAGGATGTTATTTAACAAACAAATGGCACGATAAAATCCAATTCTGCAAAACAACCACTTGACTAAGTGAATGAGCTAGATAACTCAGACCAACTTAATTCCTTCGATCAACAATACAGGTGACACAGAACTAGTGGCACGAAAAAGAATAGATAGAATTGATAAAAGATTGAAAATTAGTTTCATCCAATCTTCCACGGATCAAATAGACAAAGAGATCCATTAGAGATAATAGAAAGTTCACAAAATGGGTTCAATCACAGTTCATGGCCCTCACACAAGCAAGGCACGTCCAGCATCTCATTTACAGAAGTGAAGAGATTTCACAGCTCAATTGAGTTGGTTCAAACACAGCACAAAAATCATAAAACTCCAGCACAGTGAATCAGTCCTTGAAATCAGTGACCCCTTCTGCAGATATCTGGAACCGAGCTTCAGCTTCAGGCAGACAAGGTGAGCTGATAACTTTACAAATCCGCTCCTCCGCCCTCCCCTTTCGGAGAGCAAGCCTGCCACAGAGCTAGAGTTATGTGATCTTGAATAATTTTGAAAGCAAAGTTTCCAGCCCTATGAATCCCAATAGCTGATGTGGAAATTAAACAAAAGCCATTTCGTGTTGGTTCACTTGTTGGAGTTCAGAAAGCCTGATTCACTTATGTTCATATTTTTTATATATTAAATATAATCTTACAAGACCCAGTTAGATCCAAAGAAAACATGGTTGAACCGCTGCTTTCATACTCTGTGCTCAGTTCTAAAAATATGGGACTACTAGTGAGAAAATTTTACAGCTTTCAATGGAGAATGAAAACATGGCAGCCAGTGGAAAGGAAAAACCTCGTCGTTGAAGCATGTGCCATAATATTGCCACCTATTGGCTTGATTTGAGGCCCTGCGAAGAGGGCTGAACCGTCTACCTGCGCAACTACCTGGTTTGTTATCACCACAGCCACCCCAAACTGCAAACACAGGACACAGCAGTTTATGGTGGTTGTTACATAAGAAAACCATCACAAAGAATAAAACTTGTAGCTGAAAACAATTAATCAAAACGTTGACTTCAAATGCCTTAGGTGTACCTCATCAGCCAACTTCTGCAGGCTTCGAAGAAACTTTGCAAGATGCATCTGCCTTGCTGAAAGTTCCCCCCTTCCACTAAAATCAGTTCGATAAAGGGCTGTAGCACTGTCCACTATCATGAGGGCAAACCTGTGATTGACACCATTATCAGCTCAAGCTCGAAATTTCTCCTTTCCTTCGTTTTCTTTACCCAATTACTTGATTGTTGCCGTCAATTGTGAAGATAAATTGTGACTTACTTAAAGGAAGTTACTCAATGTCGAATTCAGGCATTCTTCTTATGTAAACCCCAGATTCACTTCCCTAGTCAACAAAATGCTGACAGGAACCATTTTTCATGTCAAACAATCGATTGATTTATGATCAGAAGAGCTAACATCAAAACAAAAAACAACAAGAAAGTAAGTTTCATTTGATTTATGATCCTGAAGCAAAGTTGACCTGAGGAAAGTGGATAACGGATATGGATTCAGCCCCTAACAAAGAGCAAACATATCTATATCTGCCCAATTCTAATTTTAGCTTGATGGCATTGCCAGAAAATAAAGATCTAAATCATTTCTGCCTGTTCAAAAAGAAAAAAAAAACTGTGCATCATAGAGTCAACTTATTTATGGCCAAAAAACTCCATTGAATGAATTCTTGCAGTAAAAGTTAACATAACAAGCGAAAAAAATGAGGATTGGTAGTAGACAATATTACCTTGTCTCCACCATCATTGAGGCTGCTTCAAGCAAAAGCCGTGACTGATGGTCAGTATTATAAGCTCTTGCATAAGCAACATTATCCAATACATCAGCTCCAGTAAGACCATATCTACAGAATAACATTGAATGAGGATAAAGATCTTACCAACAAAATTTAGATTTTAAGTTTTAAAAGTAAACCTTTCCATGTGGTTCATAGTACCTTTCTGCTATTTGGAGAAGCCTTTGTGGTCTAAATGAGCCCTCAGCATCAATGTACATTGCTTTTCCCTCACCACCACCTTGGTCTAACGGAAGCTGAAAGTTTCTAGTGCATTAGAGCTGTAATCTCAATGTATCAACACATTGTATTTCCCATATAGACTTTTAGTCAAGATAGTAAGCATCTCCTTCTAGGTGTTATAAATTGGAGAGCAGCTCGAATGAGCTTATACAAGGCTGGCAATTTGCAACACAACATGGATACAGCACAGCGTTGGGAAGATTAGATCGAGCCTTAATGTGATTTGTAATAGGAGTCTTAAAACTGGTCTAACTTTGTAACCCATTCAGACATGATTAAACCCATTTTATTAGGCGTGTATGTTGAAGTTCGTATTTCCTTTGGGAAAATTTCTCTTCTCAAATACATTATTGGAATGCTAAAAATGTGGACTACATCTTATTTATTGCTGTTTTCAGTTTTTTGAGTATAGTCTACTGCTAAGTTGTTTTGAGTTTATATTTGTAGTGTAAATCATGTTATTTGTATGTTGCTCTAGATAAACAAATTGGGTAAGAGTACACATACTAAACTTTTTTTTTTTGTATAATGAGGAGTTTATTCTCCTCGGACCCATAAACGCCCCACAAGCCCATTAATCCAGGTCAGTCCATGTGCAAAGCACGTGTGTTGATGGCCTCACTAAGGGCGACACGTTCATAGGGTATTCGAACCTCCGATCTCGTAGAAAGCACATACCAAACACTTAAATATGCTTCATTATAAAAGTTAAACACGTGGTGTCTAAGTCCACCCAACAGTAAGAAGGTAAAACTTAGATTCAATAATTCTAACTCATATAATAAACTGGTTGTATAATGGTTTATATTTGCTAACATGAACTCAAACATTTTATATAAGAGAAAGACATTGATGTCTCTAAGCTTGTATAAATATACTCAGAAATACCTAAGGTCAAACAAGAACTATTTTTGCTATTTTTCGACAGGACTTTGAACAATCTGTCTAATGGCAAAGCAAAGCAATGGACTCCTGTACATGAGAAAAGCATGGAGTACCTACTTGGCAAGTGACACAGAGCGTATGGCAAAGTTGAGTCTTCCCAGAACGAAACTCACCATAAATCTCTGTTATAGAGCCTGTCTCAATACCTCCTGCCCCAATGACAGCACTAAAAATTGGTATAACTAGGAGAGTGATACTTTTATGCTACCACTTTAAAAACTTCTAATAAAAAGAATTTTGAAAAAGGTTTCTCAAGGAGAGGACCTTCCAAGATTTTGTCAAGCTCCCTAGATCCAGAAGTGATTTGAATGATCTCAAGCCTCTGTGCATGCAGCTGACTAGCACTAGTAAAACCCAGAGGCACCAATTTGGAAGCTGAAACAACCATAACACCATAGAACCTTAGGCAAAACATTCACGAGAAAAGAACACAGGGTTACTAAAAGGAAGAAGGGTTGCCTGCTTCTATGATTTTGTCAACTTTAGCTTCACTTATTCCTTTGATTTGTAAGAGCTCCTTCCTTGGACTGTAAACAATCGATTCTACTGTGCATAGACCCGAATCTTTCAGCTTTTTGATGTCAACAGAAGCAATCCCTGACGCCTGGAACAGATTCAATACAGCCAAAAATCAGACATAGAAGTTGCTCCATGATCCTGAGGAAACGCCACATGCTCACTAAATTGGTAGTTTAAGTAAAAATTGGAGTCCTATAGCTTCATTTCTATGTCATATTGAATGTAGCTATGACAAACTAGAGGGAAACGCAGGAACAAAGTTAAAGCGAGAACACCCTTTACTAACTTCAGTAACTGCACGCAAAATAGCACCAAGAAGGGCACTATATGCTCTCTCGTAGTGAACAGGTGCAAATGGAGTCCAAATATGGAGCTGAAAAGGGCAATCCCTCTTTCAGTTTTGAAGAAAGATTAGAGGAATTGGACTAAGAGGAATCCAATGACCCAGGTAGCTATACCGAGTTCCTTAAAAGGCTCGTGATATGGAGATCCCGTGAACCGGGAAAGATCCCATCTTTAGGGGAATAGCTCCATGGTCATAAATCATTTCACAGTTACGGGATACTCGTATCTGGAAGTGGGTTTTATTATACCTGAAGCTGCTCTACGAGTAGAGGACCATGCTGAATTTCTTCAATCTGTTCGACGTCATTCTGGGCTATCCTGCGGCTTCTCTGCTGCTCCATTGCTGGGACGGATACTGCCTCGTCGGAAGGAAGAGGAGAGATCGAAACACAGAGCGCAGAGAGAGAGAGAGAGAGAGAGAGAGAAAATGTTAGGGTTTTCAAGAATCAAATAGGATTTTTGAGCGGGAAGATTGATTGAAAGTGGAGGGGGAGAGAGCAGTCCAGTGTCGTGGAAGCTTTTCCAGGTCATGTATGTGCTTTCAACTTGGAGTTATTGGGCTGTTACAATTAGCCCTGGCCACGGTTCTTGAACCGGACTGTTCCGGTTCAGAACCGTCGGTTCCGATTCCATGATTACTTGGAACCGGCCCTGAACTTTCTCTTGGACGGTTCAGGGACGGTTTTGAAACGGAACGGTTTCGGTTCGAAATTACGGTTTCGAACCGACTGGTTATATTTCTATTAAAATTAAATAAAATTTAATTTAATAACGAGTTCGTTATATAAATCACAGTCAAATTCTTGATACGTGTAAAATTTTTACAATTATTAATAGTCAACTCTATGAATGTTAAGATTTGAATAGTGATTTACAGAACGAACTTATTTGTATTTTATATCATATAATAATTATTTACTCTAAATTATTAAAAAAAAAGAAAAGAAAAGAAAACCTACAATTAGTAGGGAGGAGGCGGCAACTGCAGGAGCGGGGGGAGGCTGGGGGTGGAATTTGAATTGAAAATTAAAAAAAATATTTCCTGCCGGTACAAGGACGGTTCCGGGCCGGGTTCCGATTTTGACCAGGCCTAAACCGGCCCGTGGCCAGGACTAGTTACAATGGCCTAGTAGGCCCAAGCATACATAGAGTACAAACAATAATTTTAAAATCAGACTGAACTAGAAACGAGCTAAGACATGATTTCATGGGTTTATGGTTTGAACTACGGGCTCAATGGGTTGAACACATTTTAAAAACTAATAATATAAAATTAATTATAAGAAGTTACAATAAAATATATTAGACATTAATCTATATACCTAATCTTCAATAGACTATCGGAATATCTAATTTCAAAACAAAAATAAAAATTTCAGTTTATAAAAAATATAAATATACCATCCAAATTCAAAAAATAAGAAAAATTACACATAAGATGCTATTGAAGCTCTTGAACGCCACTGAGAAGTAGATACGCATGCATGTATGCGTGCAGCCGCACACCTAATCTCATAGGAAAATAAAGAGTTCCGAAAATTGGGCAAATGAATGGAAAGAATTAATGGAATTTTTGATAAATTAATTTTCAAAAAGGGAGGAAAATTTAAATAGCACTTTTGGGGGATAGATTTTCAAAACTAGCACCAATTTGCAAATAGTTATAAAAGTAACATCACTATAAATTATATTTTAAATAATTTTTCCAAAAACCCCCAACAATACCCTCCATGTTCCTAACCCTAATTTCTCCTTTCCTCCTTCCTCCTCCATTCTGTCATCTCTTTCATCTGCTCTCTTCCTTCCTTCCTTCTTTCTTCCAAGTAGCTAGACCCCGAGCACCGGAGCCCGAGCCTGAGCCCGTCCTCAAGCTGCTGACCTAAGCCCTTGAGCTCGAGCCCCCGAGCCGAGCTGCTCCCCCGAGCTGTCGATCTGGTGCCCCAAGCCTTGAGCCAAGTGAGCTACTGCCTTGAGTCGAGGGTGTTGTTGCCCCGAGCCCCCAAGCTGAGCTATTACCATGATCCCCTAAGTTGCTCCCCTTTAGCCATTGTTTCGGCCTTGATCCCACTGTGCCCCTATCCGTCGTTACTCCCAGAGTCGCTCCCCGCCTCGATACTGTTGCTCCCCGTTGAAGGTTGATATGCTTGCATTGTTTTGGTTGAATTATTACATGGTTGATTCATACTTAAGTTGGATTACATTATTCTGTGAGCATAATGCATGATTTAGAGTTTACTGAGACCTATTTATAGTTTACCGAAACCTATTTATATTATGTGGGAACCTATTTATGCTATGCACTGGAACCTACTTATCTATGTCGGGACTTATTTAACTATGCGAGACCTATTTATACTATGCATCGAGACCGATTAGTTGTTAGATTCACACTTTACTTTTGGTTTACTGGGACCTATTTATACTATTTTGGTACTATTTGTACTGTATCGTGACCTAATGAATTTTGAAGATGGAACAAAATTTTAGAATTTCTCCTACATAATGGTTCTATCCCAAATTGAATCAACACAATCATGTCGATGTACTTGAGTCCATCTGCTAGTAACCCCTAATCATCACAGCCAGCGGTATATTATTAAAATGATATATAAGTAATAAATTTCATGAGTTATACAGTATTGTTGTAATGTGGATGTTTACATATTGCAGAGTGTGGGAAAGTAGAAGCGCACTAAGAACTCCCACTTGTCTTAGTCCATTTACTGACGCGGATCTTCATACCTAATGTAGTTATGTATTTATTGGGATACTAATGATTTTGTTGGGATTAAATTTATGTATTTATTGAAAAATTTATCATACTTACGTATTTTGTTAGGAGATTTCATGACAGACTATATTTTCCTTCCCAGTTAATAGGTCCCAACAAGGAAAATAGGTCCCAGTAAGAGAAAAATAGATCACGATAAGAGAAAAATAGGTTTCGATAAGAGAAAAATAGGTCTAGAGGACCAATGCTTTAGTCAAATTGTGTTAGAATTTCTATTTTCCTTCTCAATTAAATAGGTCTCGATAAGGAAAAGAAGGTTCTGATAAGAGAAAAATAGGTCCCAAAGACCAATTCCTTAGATTTCGTTAGAAATTTTATTTTTCTTCTTAGTTAAATAGGTCTCGGTAAAGAAAAATAGGTCTCGGTGAGGAAAAAAATAGGTATCGGTGACCAATGTCTTAGTCAAATTTCATTAGAAACATTGAAATACATTGACTTTAGGATGAAAATACATGTAAGATCCGAATGTTACATAAGAACATGGTCACGTGCCTGCTTCTTCTCTATCAGGGAGTCGTATTCTTATGGACATCTTTGCTTGTAGTAACATGTTTGATGGTAGTTACCACATCGGCAATGGATGAGCGACTGTAGTTGTTAGACGAACTCAGTTGATTTGTGTCCACAACTTTATTTGGACAATCAGATATGGATGAGTATACGACCCATATTGTTTGCACTTCCTCCTACTTCGTGTCTTGACGAAGAAGGAATACGACTCCTATGAGGCCTTCCTACTTGAGGTAGCATCTCTGGTGAAAGAATGATTGTGGCATGTAGACGATCCGGGATTACCCATTGTATTAGTCCACCAAAAGGCATGATTGGCTCGAAGTATGTACCAACCATGGAAAATGATAAACAGAAATTGGAACACAAATTAGTCCCATCTATGTTCCACCCCCTATTCACAAATGAAGTAATTAAAACTAATATCAATAATATTAGGAAAAAATGTTAGAAATAAGAAAAGGAAACCTTGCTGCAGCAAGAGCATGGCCATATGATAATTGTTCTCGTTGAAAAAATTCATAGGAGCATGGCCACATGAACCTATTTTTCTCTTATCAAGACCTATTTTTTCCTTATCAGGACCTATTTAACTAAGAAGGAAAATAGTTTTTCTAATGAAATCTAAGGCATTGGTTTTCGGGACCTAATTTTCTCTTACCGGAACATATTTAACTGAGAATGAAAATAGACTTTCTAATAAAATTTGACTAAGGGGAGCTATCATCAAAGGTGGTCGGACTACTAGGCGTTACCGAGACGGCAAAGTGGACGGATGGGAGCAGCTGAAGTAGCTCGGCTCGACACCGGGGAGGAAGGAGCAGGGCTCGACACCGGGGAGGAATGAGTAGGGCTCGGCACCGGGGGGAAGGAGGAGCAACAGCTCGGTCGGTAACTCAACAGCCCGGGTCGACAACAGCTCGAGCAGGCCGGGAAGAAGAGAGACTCTGTGCTGGAGAGAGAAGGAAGGAGAAAGCGAGGGAAAGATTTTGGATGAAAAATAGAAGAGGGAAAAGAGATTTCATTTAAGATGGACAAGAGGAAAAAGACAAATAGACAGTAAACATGGCAATTAGCAACTTGGTGCTATTTCTCCAATTTGTTGTAACTTAGTGCTATTTTGTAACTTGGATGGAGAGTTATGCCACTTTTGACCGTTAACACTTGTCAAAAAATTTAGAAAAAAAAGTGATTTGCCGTAAATTGGAGAATTGAATGCAATACATTAAAGTTTCCTTCTTTTCCCGTTCGTTTCTACTTTTCTCTTTCCAATTTTCAAATTTTTCGTTGACTAGCTCTTTGACCGGTTTTTTGGTTTCAATGGAAATCAAGTGGGACCAGTCTAGTGGTTTGATCTCACGGGGTTTCGACTGCAAACGGAATAATAAGTAAAACCAAACCGGGCTAATGGTTGGTTCCCGGTTAGATCGATTCGACTTGCCAGTCTAATTCAGTTTTTAAAATTATAGTACAAATTATGAACAAATGAGAGAAGGTTGGGGTGTCCACAATAAAGTGTAGAAATGACACTGGAAAGTACATACATAACAATGAAGGCTTTATATAGATTTTGATAAAATTCGGACACTTCCAGACAAGAAATTAAGGAACATTTCTAACATGTTATAATTCCAATTTCAGCTCATGTAGTAACTGAAATTGATACCAAAAATGATTACATAGGAAATTGGCCCACGCAATCAATTTCAATAATTTATAATATCCTTACTTAGACTCTAATTTTTAATTCGTTTAGGCTAATATATTTCTAACTCGAAAAATTTTTATTTGACCTAGTATTTGTGGAAAAAATGACATAAATAAAATCTATGAATAAGAAATTGATTATCATAAAATTGATTGAAATTATATCGGCTAAAATAAATTCATATGAAATATGGTTAAGATTTATATGAAAGAATTTAGTTAAGAGAATTTAATGACCATAAAAGCCCATACAAGCTTCCATAAGAAAATTGAAAAGCTCAATCCCACGTTGGAAATATGAAGGGATTTTGAGTAGTTTATATGAAAAAGATATCCTTATAAGAGTTACTTCTATTTAGACATATTGAACATTATATGTTCGCCTCTTGCGTCCGCATAGTAGATACCACTTGGGGGCCGTTGAACATATAATCTACATACGCGAATGCCACTTCGTAAAAGGGGCTCGTACTTGATAGCGTTCGATTTCAAAACTTGATTTATTTTATGTAGGATAGGATTATGATATGATTAAAAAATATGTATAGGGTTCTTGGACCCAATTAATTTATGAGAAGGATTTGTTATGGAATATTGTCATTCATGTAAAAAAAAAAAAAGAGGAACTGAAAATAAATAACTATCAAATAGGAGTATGAAAATATTTTGAATTTTTTAAAAATGCAGATTTAATGGATAAACTTAAACTTTTGACACCTAACATCTAAGAAAAGGTCATTTATTAACTCCTTAATTACATGCTGAAAGTCGCAATTGCAACTTTCAAATCTTTTACGAAACAAGTTTTAAAAATATTTTAGCAAGAGCTAAGCTGTGCTTCTAAAGTTAAAAGAGAGTTCCAATAAGGCTCTATCAATCAGCCTTTCGCATATCTCTTTTCTCTACCTTTTTTCTTTTCTTTTTTTTTTTTTCTTTTTTGCTAACGGGTAATTCATTGACATGATACAAATAAGCACAAAATGAGGCTAGCCCTAGAACATCTCATATTTCCTCACAAAAATTTGAGTTATAAGTTTTGAGATATTAAGTGCTATCGAGCTTTCCATCATATTGGCTCAATGGGCCAAATTCCGAGATATCAAATTGTTCTTTCTAGGTATATACAAAGCATTTCAAGAATCATAACGCACAAGTAGTGCTTGGGTGTCTACAATTGTCGACTCCACGTGGTGGGGGATGTTGGATTGACTGCATAGATGTCCTCCATGGTACCCCTAACATCACAAAGAGGGATAGCTATTGCAATTCGATGACGAGAGCACATTGAATTGCTTTCAGTTTGCTAATGCTTCCTCGTGTGGTGGAGAGAGGACAAGGAAATTAAAGGACAGGGCATATCAAGCACTTAACATCTGCACATATGATACATGAACAACAAGTGTATCCCTAAGACAGTATGTCAAAATAGAAGGATAAATCAGAGCTACTGAGAGTTATTGGGATAGAGTAGAGTAAAGACTAGTGTCCTTGAGCAGTCCGTGTGCCAAAATATTTTTGGATTTTGACATTGATGGTGTGTGAGGCATGTATAAGATCAGGAAGGCTAAAGGTGTGGAGTGTCCAAATTCTAACTTCCCAAATAACATCCACACAGACAGTGGCCTAAGACGGAAGACCAACATGCAAAATTCACAAAATAGAGGACTAAAGTGCAAAGTGCCTAAGATGAAGGACTATTGTGCAAAGTTCTTATAATGTGTATCTGGTATGCAAAATCCCTAAATGAAGAACTAATGTGTAAAAAATGTTTAAAGATAGGGACTAAAATTCAAAACACCTAAAATGGTGGACTAAGATGTAAAATTTATGAGATGAGGGACCAAGTTGTGCATTCAATCGTAAATGCTAAATTAACGCCTGAAACTTGAAACTAAAAGAGAAAAATCAACTAGAAACAAGTGTAAAACAACAAACAAAATATGACAGCAATTAGCAAGCTTGAAACCCAAGAATAATTTCTCAATAATGGAAAGAAACATCCCTAAATCGATTATCAAAACACAACTACCCTTTATGGCCCTAAGACTCAAAACCATCACGATTCTCCATGATTCGTTCTCATCGTAATCCATCAACTTAGCAAACATTCATCAAAAGGATGATAGTTAAGACCTCGCAAGGGGAAATCCTAATATATCAAGTAAATCATAGTATGCAAGGTTCATTCACAATAAAGCTGAGTCCAAACATAACATGGTTAAGACGTGGCTCAAAAATAATCAAACAAAATAAAACTATAACATACAAGGCACAACTGAGGCCTGTAGTATATGAATAGGGTAAAATAAAATTGACCACGGCTACCATCAGTTGGACTCATCTCCACTCCACTATTTTCCTTAAGCTCATCTCTATTATTATTTAGACTCCACTTCATTTATAGTTAATCCTAAACGTGCTTAACCCCCAAGCTCACTTAGCACTAAGTCCCTTAATTTGTCTCTAGCTCAACCTAAGGTCAACTATCTCACAATTTCTTTACACTTCATCTCGACCTAACACATCCCTACGCTTGTTTGACTCTTCTTATTTCCATCTCAGTCCTACACCCGCTTAAACTCATCCTAAGTTCGACCTGGGGCTTAACTAACTCAACCCAGGCCTCCATTGGGTACTCTATGCTAAAAACGGATTTGCCTAAACTCCCTAAATTCACTTCAATTTACCTAAGTTATAAGACTCTTAAGTCTTGATGGGTATGGGCCATAAGCCCACGCCCCTGCCAAAGGCCGGCTTGCTGAGACCTAAAAGAGAAGCCCACTACGCTGCAACGCCCATACCCGACAGCTCGCCCATGCCAGGGCAGTTGACCCGTGCCTCTGACGCGACCCGTGCCTCTGACGGAGCCCATACCCGGAGCCCATACCCTAGAGATTACATATCCCTGATTTATGCTGATTTGTGATTAATTTTATACAATCTCTTGCCTGTA
>CM075310.1:765230-780230 GCA_037672795.1 Lagerstroemia speciosa
GATTGAATTGAGGATGAAACAAAAAGAAAAAGCTTTCAGCTTCCATATGTGGATAAAGAATCGAGAAGACCAGGCAAGACAATGATCTTCGTGACACAAAAGTGAAGTTTCCAACTTTCCAAGGCAAAAAGACCCCAAAGCTTATCTTTTGTGGGAGGAAGGAATGGAGATGGTCTTCAAACATCATATCTACTCCGAAAGAAAAGGTACAACTTGCTTCATTTCAATTCTCCGACTATGCTATTATTTGGTGGGATCGGATTATTACAAGTAGGAGACAGAATGGAGAGCAACCCATTGGACATGGAGCAAGATGAAGTCAATAATGCGGCAACGATTCCTTCCAAGTTCGTATCGCTGGGAATTGCACAACCCATTGCAACATCTCACTCAAGGATCCAAGAGCGTTATTGATTATTACAAGAGATGGAGGTGCACTGACCGAGCAACATAGAGGAGGACATAGAAGCCACCCATGGACAGGTTCGTACGTGGATTTAAATCCTGAGATTTGGATTAAGTGGCGGTGCATTGTTATGATTACTTCAAAGATATGTTGCCCTATGCCATGAAAGTTGAACGACAGTTAAAGCAAAGAAACATGGATGAATGGTCTTCAGGCATGGCTGCTACAAGCTCATGGAGGTCAGCCTATAAAGAACCAAAGTGCCCTCGTCTAGTTCTGAGCTCTCCAAGGATGACAAAGACTGTGAGTATTACACAAATTCATGAGATCAAAAGAGTGATCAAGAAAAGAGAGTGATAAAAAAGGAGAGAGTGTGCAAAAGAAAGAGCGTAATAAAGAGCGAGAGTATGAAAAAAACAATGTGAGAGTTGAGAATGAAGAAAAAGAGCTGGAACATGAGGGGAAAAGAAATGAGAGAAAAGAAATTACCAAGAGAGTGTTTCATTGGTGAGTGCAAGAGAGGAAAAAGACCGTGAGGTTGAGAGTTCTTTAATTTTACATCAGCCCCTTATGATTAAGGAGCCCATTTTATTTACTAACAATCTTGTCGGATTCTTGCCGAGCAATATTATTTCTTATTTGCAGGAGTCACGGGAGTGCATCAAGGATCAAGTCCAAACCAACTAGCCATTAGAAGTAATCATAAGGAGATGAAGGAGATTCAACTACAACCCAATGAGCAAGTGGTAAACAATCTAGCTAGTGAGTATATGAGTCCCTTTATTGTCTTAATATTACTAGAGCATGGGGATCAAACATGGATAGGGTTTTCTGATTTCAAGCCATCAAAAACACCATGGTCTTGTGTCCTAATTTGTTCCTCATTTAGATCGCATATTCGATGGATTTCATGATGCATGTTTGATTTCAAAGCCTATGTGGAAGTGAATTCATCATGTTTGGTGAAAGAGGGATATGAGTTCATCAACACATTCCAAATAAAAACTTGATTTGTTTGACTGGTTGTTGGTGATTCTTTTGATTGATTAATAGGCCTAACGCTTCATGAGACTTATGAGCCATAATTTACATGCATTTATTTATGTTGACGGCATTCATTATGATAAGAGTCTAGATAATCATGATAAATACTCAAGACTTGTTTCAGAGGCCTTAAGCAAAGAATCGTTATTTGCTAAAGTTGAAACTCGAATGGATGAGATCGTGTTTCCTGATTTGATTTTGAGTGCTATAGTTAATGAGAATCTCGTTGAGAGGAAAGGCAATCCAAGATTGGCCAAAATCTACTTGGTAAGTCAGGTAAGTGGTTTCCATTGCCTCTCTAGTTTATATCGGTACTATATTCCATGTCATATAATGGATGATATCACACATGATGATTTGTTCTTTAAGAAGATAGAGAGAATACATGTTATACATATTTTACACAAAATTGCTAACTTCTTGAACTATTCATGGGAAAATACGAGAGAACATGGAAACAAATTATTGTTTTTGAATTGCTATGCAAAACTTGATTTTAAATCATGGGAATATTGTTTTCCCAATGTTGAGGTTGCTCATTCTAGTGTCATTCCTTCTACCACTAAGTTTTCTCATTCAAAGCAAGTATATGGCTTCACTTTATTATTCTTATGAATTTAACATCTTTACCTTTAAGTGCTTGTGCTTACTTAGTTGGAACGATAAAAGGTGAATTGTCAAGTCAAATCATGTGAAAGCCATGCACCCTAACAATGGCAGCAAGAATTTTGTGTTTGATCCAAGTGGTTGTAATTCATTGCACATGAGGAAGAAGAGGGTTCACATTCAAATGCATTCAAAGCGGACATCCTCATGGAGAAGGACTATTCGAGTTCTCGAGCGGATTGCTAATTATACTTACAAATATGAACAGCAAGGTGAGTGTAAAGATAATGATAATTTCCAAGTTTGTAATTTATCTTCATTTAATGCAGGGCAAGATTTGAGGGCAAATCATTTTCAAGAGGAGGGGAATGATGCGATCCATGATACGAGCTCGATGCCTGCAATAAAGTCTCTCAAGATCCGATGATGAGAAGCTCGTGCACGATGAAGAAGTGGATATGGATATGCATACAAGTGATGAGCAAGCTAAATGACTCAATATTACCCATAATAATTCAAAAATGGACAAATGATGAAGGCCACAAGCATCAAGAGTGCAAGTGATTCAAGAAATATATTTCAGTTGAATGTCAAGAGGCAAATATTTTCAAGAAATATATCTTCACAAGATGAAAGGGAAAGAATATTTTCAAGAAAGGCAGCTGAGAGAACTAAAGAGGCAAGAGAAGCACAAGTTAATGCTGATATACTGAAGCTATCTACAAGAATATATCACTTTCCTCTTTTAACAAGTAGAATATACTTTCTTTCCCCTTTATTTAGCTCTGAAAATATTGTTAATATATTGTAATTTCTCTGGGATAGCACTTAGATTTGCTTTCTAATTAGTTTCCTATCCTATGAGAACCACTTAGGAAGGTTATTTTTGATGTAATATTGCCATTTGGCCTATTTAAAGGCTGGTGCTTGCCCTTGGACGAATTTGGATCAGTTTTATTCATTAATGAAGTGTGAGATTTTATTCTCTTTGGTTCTTTGAAGAACTATTCGAACTTATTGGAGTATTCCGTGGCGTTAACCCTGACTTATCAATCAACCCTTCCATAGTTGATTGTGGCGTCTTCACTATACCAAGGTTCTTAGCTCTTTATAGGTAATGGGTCAAGGTTCCACCTTTCGAGCTTGACAAGGACACGTTTCCTGGAGACCTTAGTCGTATGGGGTTTCGTCACGAGTTGGTGAGGTTCATATCATACTTGATATTGGGTTCATCACGGTGTTGGCGAGGTTCGCATCACACGTCCACGTGCTAATCATCGGTTTAGGGCCGGAGCTAGAAGAGACCATTTGTCACTTCCGGAAGGTCCCATTATGGGACTTCGGGCAAGCGGATCAAGGAAGCACTAAAAGGATTAATAAAAAAGCATTGGGCTAATTATGGGAATGGAGAGACCGAGATAAGCCCACGTGCAGAGCGAGGCCTAATCCATGTGATCGGACTAAAACATCCATGACTTAGCATTTGTGAGGGCCTATGCACATTACAGGATTTCAATGCTTTTACAGAACATTTGAAGTTATCGAGTTTATCTCATCGCGTTCAACAATTCGAAACTTGCAATGCCCGTGGTGAGGAGTTTCTTCACATCGAACTCTTGGTTCGTTCCAGATCTTGGCTACGTGTGAATCCTCAAATCCTAGTCTTATGAATTCTAGTGTTCTATCCATCGTTGTTCCCGGATTCATAGCTTTTGTCAGTGTGGTTCGTTCTACTGTCAGCGCACAAAGTGTCGAACGCATCTTGCATTTCGGACGACCTGATGTCGACCATGATCTTCGTGACAGCAAGGAAGTTATTTCTGGCAAAAGTTACGACGTATTGTCTCCAGATGAGAAAGGGCAAGTTCGTCTGATGCACTTTCACGTGCTAATCATCGGTTTAGGGCCGGAGCTAGAAGAGACCATTTGTCACTTCCGGAAGGTCCCATTATAGGACTTCGGGCAAGCGGATCAAGGAAGCACTAAAAGGATTAATAAAAGAGCATTGAGCTGATTATGGGAATGGAGAGACCGAGATTAGCCCACGTGAAGAGCGAGGCCTAATCCATGTGATCGGACTAAAACATCCATGACTCAACATTTGTGAGGGCCTTTGCCCATTACAGGATTTCAATGCTTTTACAGAACATTTGAAGTTATCAAGTTTATCTCATCGCATTCAACAATTCGAAGCTTGCCATGCTCGTGGTGAGGAGTTTCTTCACTTCGAAGTCTTGGTTCGATCCAGATCTTGGCTACGTGTGAATCCTCAAATCCTGGTCTTATGAATTCTAGTGTTCTATCCATCGTTGTTCCCGGTTTCATAACTTTTGTTGGTGTGGTTCGTCCTACTGTCAACGCACAAAGTTTCGAACGCAACTTGCATTTCGGACGACTTGATGTCGACCATGATCTTCATGACAGCAAGGAAGTTATTTCTGGCGAAAGTTACGACGTATTGTCTCCAGATGAGAGCAAGGGCAAGTTCGTCTGATGCACGTCCATGTGCTAATCATCGGTTTAGGGCTGGAGCTAGAAGAGACCATTTGTCACTTCCGAAAGGTCCCATTATAGGACTTCGGGCAAGCGGAACAAGGAAGCACTAAAAGGATTAATAAAAGAGCATTGGGCTGATTATGGGAATGGAGAGACCGAGATAAGCCCACGTGAAGAGCGAGGCCTAATCCATGTGATCGGACTAAAACATCCATGACTCAGCATTTGCGAGGGCCTTTGCCCATTGCAGGATTTCAATGCTTTTACAGAACATTTGAAGGTATCGAGTTTATCTCATCGCGTTCAACAATTCGAAACTTGCCATGCCCGTGGTGAGGAGTTCTTCACTTCGAAGTCTTGGTTCGTTCTAGATCTTGGCTACGTGTGAATCCTCAAATCCTGGTCTTCTGAATTCTAGTGTTCTATCCATCGTTGTTCCCGGTTTCATAGCTTTTGTCGGTGTGGTTCGTCCTACTGTCAACGCACAAGTTTCGAACGCAACTTGCATTTCGGACAACTTGATGTCGACCATGATCTTCGTGACAGCAAGGAAGTTATTTCTTGCAAAAGTTACGACGTATTGTCTCCAGATGAGAGCAAGGGCAAGTTCGTCTGATGCACGTCCACGTGATAATCATCGGTTTAGGGCCGGAGCTCGAAGAGACCATTTGTCACTTCTGGAAGGTCCCTTTATAGGACTTCGGGGCAAGCGGATCAAGGATGCACTAAAAGGATCAATAAAAGAGCATTGAGCTGATTATGGGAATGGAGAGACCCGAGATAAGCCCACGTGAAGAGCGAGGCCTAATCCATGTGATCGGACTAAAACATCCATGACTCAGCATTTGTGAGGGCCTTTGCCCATTACAGGATTTCAATGCTTTTACAGAGCATTTGAAGTTATCGAATTTATCTCATCGCGTTCAACAATTCGAAACTTGCCATGCCCGTGGTGAGGAGTTTCTTCGCTTCAAAGGCCTCGTTCGTTCCAGACCTTGGCTACGTGTGAATCCTCAAATGATATGAATCAAGATGAGGATATCAAGAATAGAAGTCAATATCAGTTTCAAGGAAAGAGGAGCTTCAAACCGACAAGAAGATTTCGAAGATATGAAGTTATATTTGTTTTATGAGCCGATTGCATATTTTGTATTATGATTTGAATATATTAAGAGAGTATATTTTCGTTATATTGGGAAATATTGTGGTTCCTAGGAATATTCTGAAGATATCTTTTTGATATATTTAGATTATATCGATCATATCTTTAGGATAGATATTAGGATATATTTGTATCTTTTATATTCTTATTAGTAGTCTATAAATACACAAGTAGGTCACGTTGTATTTTCATTCATTCAGACAATGGATCAATAAAATATGAGATTTTATTCTCATTGGTTCTTTTAGAACCTTCGAACTTATCGTAGTCATCCGTGGCGTTCATCCAGATGATCTTATCGGAGTAATCCGTGGCCTTCACCCCGGCTTATCAATCAACCCTTCCATAGTTGGTTGTGGCGTCTTCACTATACCAAGGTTCTTACCTCTTTATAGGTAATGGGTCAAGGTTCCACCATCTGAGCTTGACAAGAATACGTTCCCTGGAGACCTTAGTCGTATACGGGTTCGTCACGAGTTGGTGAAGTTCATATCACACTTGATATTGGATCTCATCACGGTGTTGGCGACGTTCGCATCATCAAATCGCGGTCTTCTGAATTCTAGTGTTCTATCTATCGTTGTTCCCAGTTTCATAGCTTTTGTCGGTGTGGTTCGTCCTACTGTCAACGCACAAAGTTTCGAACGCATCTTGCATTTCGGATGATTTGATGTCGACCATGATCTTCGGACAGCAAAGGAAGTTATTTCTGGCAAAAGTTACGACGTATTGTCTCCAGATGAGAGCAAGGGCAAGTTCGTCTGATGCACGTCCACATGCTAATCATCGGTTTAGGGCCGGAGCTAGAAGAGGCCATTTGTCACTTCCGGAAGGTCCCATTATAGGACTTCGGGCAAGCGGAACAAGGAAGCACTAAAAGGATTAATAAAAGAGCATTGGGCTGATTATGGGAATGGAGAGACCGAGATAAGCCCACGTGAAGAGCGAGGCCTAATCCATGTGATCGGACTAAAACATCCATGACTCAGCATTTGCGAGGGCCTTTGCCCATTACAGGATTTCAATGCTTTTACAGAACATTTGAAGTTATCGACTTTATCTCATCGCGTTCAACAATTCGAAACTTGCCATGCCCGTGGTGAGGAGTTTCTTCACTTCGAAGTCTTGGTTCGTTCCAGATCTTGGCTACGTGTGAATCCTCAAGTCCTGGTCTTATGAATTCTAGTGTTCTATCCATCGTTGTTCCCGGTTTCATAGCTTTTGTCGGTGTGGTTCGTCCTACTGTCAACGCACAAAGTTTCGAACGCAATTTGCATTTCGGACGACTTGATGTCGACCATGATCTTTGCGACAGCAAGGAAGTTATTTCTGGCAAAAGTTACGACGTATTGTCTCCAGATGAGAGCAGGGGCAAGTTCGTTTGATGCACGTCCACGTGCTAATCATCGGTTTAGGGCCGGAGCTAGAAGAGACCATTTGTCACTTCCGAAAGGTCCCATTATGGGACTTCGGGCAAGCGGATCAAGGAAGCACTAAAAGGATTAATAAAAGAGCATTGGGCTGATTATGGGAATGGAGAGACCGAGATAATCCCACGTGAAGAGCGAGGCCTAATCCATGTGATCGGACTAAAACTGATGCGAACCTCGCCAACACCGTGATGGACCCAGTACCAAGTTAGATAAGAACCCACCAACTCGTGACGAAAAACCGTATTCAACCAAGGTCTCCAGGAAACATGTCCTCGTCAAGCTCAAAAGGTGGAACCTTGACCCATTACCTATGAAGAGGTAAGAACCGTGGTATAGTGAAGACGCCACAATCAATTATGGAGGGGTTGATTGATAAGTCGGGGTGAACGCCACGGATTACCCCGATAAGTTCGTCTGGATGAACGCCACGGATGACTCCGATAAGTTCGAAGGTTCTAAAAGAACCAATGAGAATAAAGTCTCACATTTTATTGATCCATTATCTGAATGAATGAAAAATACAATGTGACCACTTGGGTATTTATAGACTCCTAATAAAAATAAAAAATTTGTAAATATATCCTATCTGCTATCCTAAAGATATGGTAAATATAATCTAAATATATCTAAAGGATATCTTAAGAATATTCCCAGGAAACCACAATATTTCCTAAAGATAACAAAAATATACCCTCCTAATTCTGATATACTAGATATATTTAGCAAATACAAGCAAATATTGTTGGCTATCTTGTTGCTTGTTTGCTCTTCATTCCATTGTAGCTGATATTGACTTCCCTTCATAAAATGCTTGTCTTGATTCACATCAAAAACATCCATGACTCAACATTAGTGAGGGCCTTTGCCCATTACAGGATTTCAATGCTTTTACAGAACATTTGAAGTTATCGACTTTATCTCATCGCGTTCAACAATTCGAAACTAGCCATGCCCGTGGTGAGGAGTTTCGTCGCTTCGAAGGCCTCGTTCATTCCAGATCTTGGCTACGTGTGAATCCTCAAATCCTGGTCTCCTGAATTCTAGTGTTCTATCCATCGTTGTTCCCGGTTTCATAGCTTTTGTCGGTGTGGTTCGTCCTAATGTCAACGCACAAAGTTTCGAACGCAACTTGCATTTCGGACAACTTGATGTCGACCATGATCTTCGTGACAGCAAGGAAGTTATTTCTTGCAAAAGTTACGACGTATTGTCTCCAGATCAGAGCAAGGGCAAGTTCGTCTAATGCACGTCCACGTGCTAATCATCGGTTTAGGGCCGGGCCTAGAAGAGACCATTTGACACTTTCGGAAGGTCCCATTAAAGCACTTCGGGCAAGCGGATCAAGGAAGCACTAAAAGGATTAATAAAAGAGCATTGGGCTGATTATGGGAATGGAGAGACCGAGATAAGCCCACGTGAAGAACGAGGCCTAATCCATGTGATCGGACTAAAACATCCATTACTCAGCATTTGTGAGGCCCTTTGCCCATTACAGGATTTCAATGCTTTTACAGAACATTTGAAGTTATCGAGTTTATCTCATCGCGTTCAACAATTCGAAACTTGCCATGCCCGTGGTGAGGAGTTTCTTCACTTCGAAGTCTTGGTTCGTTCCAGATCTTGGCTACGTGTGAATCCTCAAATCCTGGTCTTATGAATTCTAGTATTCTATCCATCGTTGTTCTCGGTTTCATAGCTTTTGTCGGTGTGGTTCGTCCTACTGTCAACGCACAAAGTTTCGAACGCAACTTGCATTTCGGACGACTTGATGTCGACCATGATCTTCGTGACAGCAAGGAAGTTATTTCTGGCAAAAGTTACGACGTATTGTCTCCAGATGAGAGCAAGGGCAAGTTCGTCTGATGCACGTCCACGTGATAATCATCGGTTTAGGGCCGGAGCTAGAAGAGACCATTTGTCACTTCCGGAAGGTCCCATTATAGGACTTCGGGCAAGCGGATCAAGGAAGCACTAAAAGGATTAATAAAAGAGCATTGGGCTGATTATGGGAATGGAGAGACCGAGATAAGCCCACGTGCAGAGCGAGGCCTAATCCATGTGATCGGACTAAAACATCCATGACTCAGCATTTGTGAGGGCCTTTGCCCATTACAGGATTTCAATGCTTTTACAGAACATTTGAAGTTATCGAGTTTATCTCATCGCGTTCAACAATTCGAAACTTGCGATGCCCGTGGTGAGGAGTTTCTTCACTTCGAAGTCTTGGTTCGTTCCAGATCTTGGCTACGTGTGAATCCTCAAATCCTGGTCTTAAGAATTCTAGTGTTCTATCCATCGTTGTTCCCAGCTTCATAGCTTTTGTCGGTGTGGTTCGTCCTATCGTCAACGCACAAAGTTTCGAACGCAACTTGCATTTCGGACGACTTGATGTCGACCATGATCTTCGTGGCAGCAAGGAAGTTATTTCTGGCAAAAGTTACGACGTATTGTCTCCAGATGAGAGCAAGGGCAAGTTCGTCTGATGCACGTCCACGTGCTAATCATCGGTTTAGGGCCGGAGCTAGAAGAGACCATTTGTCACTTCCGGAAGGTCCCATTATAGGACTTCGGGCAAGCGGATCAAGGAAGCACTAAAAGGATTAATAAAAGAGCATTGGGTTGATTATGGGAATGGAGAGACCAAGATAAGCCCACGTGAAGAGCGAGGCCTAATCCATGTGATCGGACTAAAACATCCATTACTCAGCATTTGGGAGGGCCTTTGCCCATTACAGGATTTCAATGCTTTTACAGAACATTTGAAGTTATCGAGTTTATCTCATCGCGTTCAACAATTCGAAACTTGCCATGCCCGTGGTGAGGAGTTTCTTCACTTCGAAGTCTTGGTTCGTTCCAGATCTTGGCTACGTGTGAATCCTCAAATCCTGGTCTTATGAATTCTAGTGTTCTATCCATCGTTGTTCCCGGTTTCATAGCTTTTGTCGGTGTGGTTCGTCCTACTGTCAACGCACAAAGTTTCGAACGCAACTTGCATTTCGGACGACTTGATGTCGACCATGATCTTCGTGACAGCAAGGAAGTTGTTTCTGGCAAAAGTTACGACGTATTGTCTCCAGATGAGAGCAAGGGCAAGTTCGTCTGATGCACGTCCACGTGCTAATCATCGGTTTAGGGCCGGAGCTAGAAGAGACCATTTGTCACTTCCGGAAGGTCCCATTATAGGACTTCGGGCAAGCGGATCAAGGAAGCACTAAAAGGATTAATAAAAGAGCATTGGGCTGATTATGGGAATGGAGAGACCGAGATAATCCCACGTGCAGAGCGAGGCCTAATCCATGTGATCGGACTAAAACATCCATGACTCAGCATTTGTGAGGGCCTTTGCCCATTACAGGATTTCAATGCTTTTACAGAACATTTGAAGTTATCGAGTTTATCTCATCGCGTTCAACAATTCGAAACTTGCCATGCCCGTGAGGAGTTTCTTCACTTCGAAGTCTTGGTTCGTTCCAGATCTTGGCTACGTGTGAATCCTCAAATCCTGGTCTTATGAATTCTAGTGTTCTATCCATCGTTGTTCCCGGTTTCATAGCTTTTGTCGGTGTGGTTCGTCCTACTGTCAACGCACAAAGTTTCGAACGCAACTTGCATTTCGGACGACTTGATGTCGACCATGATCTTCGCGACAGCAAGGAAGTTATTTCCGGCAAAATTTACGACGTATTGTCTCCAGATGAGAGCAAGGGCAAGTTCTTCTAATGCACGTCCACGTGCTAATCATCGGTTTAGGGCCGGAGCTAGAAGAGACCATTTGTCACTTCCGGAAGGTCCCATTATGGGACTTCGGGCAAGCGGATCAAGGAAGCACTAAAAGGATTAATAAAAGAGCATTGGGCTGATTATGGGAATGGAGAGACCGAGATAATCCCACGTGCAGAGCGAGGCCTAATCCATGTGATCGGACTAAAACATCCATGACTCAGCATTTGTGAGGGCCTTTGCCCATTGCAGGATTTCAATGTTTTTACAGAACATTTGAAGTTATCGAGTTTATCTCATCGCGTTCAACAATTCGAAACTTGCCATGCCCATGGTGAGGAGTTTCTTCACTTCGAAGTCTTGGTTCGTTCCAGATCTTGGCTATGTGTGAATCCTCAAATCCTGGTCTTATGAATTCTAGTGTTCTATCCATCGTTGTTCCCGGTTTCATAGCTTTTGTCGGTGTGGTTCGTCCTACTATCAACGCACAATGTGTCGAACGCAACTTGCATTTCGGACGACTTGATGTCGGCCATGATCTTCGTGACAGCAAGGAAGTTGTTTCTGGCAAAAATTACAACGTATTGTCTCCAGATGAGAGCAAGGGCAAGTTCGTCAGATGCACGTCCACGTGCTAATCATCGGTTTAGGGCCGGAGCTAGAAGAGACCATTTGCCACTTCCGAAAGGTCCCATTATAGGACTTCGGGATAGCGGAACGAGGAAGCACTAAAAGTATTAATAAAAGAGCATTGGGCTGATTATGGGAATGGAGAGACCGAGATAAGCCCACGTGAAGAGCGAGGCCTAATCCATGTGATCGGACTAAAACATCCATGACTCAGCATTTGCGAGGGCCTTTGCCCATTGCAGGATTTCAATGCTTTTACAGAACATTTGAAGTTATCAAGTTTATCTCATCGCGTTCAACAATTCGAAACTTGCCATGCCCGTGGTGAGGAGTTTCTTCACTTCGAAGTCTTGGTTCGTTCCAGATCTTGGCTACGTGTGAATCCTCAAATCCTGGTCTTATGAATTCTAGGTTCCATATCATCGTTGTTCCCGGTTTCATAGCTTTTGTCGGTGTGGTTCGTCCGACTGTCAACGCGCAAAGTTTCGAACGCAACTTGCATTTCGGACGACGTGATGTCGACCATGATCTTCGCTACAGCAAGGAAGTTGTTTCTGGCAAAAGTTACGACGTATTGTCTCCAGATGAGAGCAAGGGCAAGTTCGTCAGATGCACGTCCACGTGCTAATCATCGGTTTAGGGCCGGAGCTAGAAGAGACCATTTGTCACTTCCGGAAGGTCCGATTATGGGACTTCGGGCAAGCGGATCAAGGAAGCACTAAAAGGATTAATAAAAGAGCATTGGGCTGATTATGGGAATGGAGAGACCGAGATAAGCCCATGTGAAGAGCGAGGCCTAATCCATGTGATCGGACTAAAACATCCATGACTCAGCATTTGCGAGGGCCTTTGCCCATTGCAGGATTTCAATGCTTTTACAGAACATTTGAAGTTATCAAGTTTATCTCATCGCGTTCAACAATTCGAAACTTGCCATGCCCGTGGTGAGGAGTTTCTTCACTTCGAAGTCTTGGTTCGTTCCAGATCTTGGCTACGTGTGAATCCTCAAATCCTGGTCTTATGAATTCTAGTGTTCCATCCATCGTTGTTCCCGGTTTCATAGCTTTTGTCGGTGTGGTTCGTCCGACTGTCAACGCACAAAGTTTCGAACGCAACTTGCATTTCGGACGACGTGATGTCGACCATGATCTTCGCTACAGCAAGGAAGTTGTTTCTGGCAAAAGTTACGACGTATTATCTCCAGATGAGAGCAAGGGCAAGTTCGTCTGATGAACGTCCACGTGCTAATCATCGGTTTAGGGCTGGAGCTAGAAGAGACCATTTGTCACTTCCGGAAGGTCCTATTATGGGACTTCGGGCAAGCGCATCAAGGAAGCACTAAAAGGATTAATAAAAGAGCATTGGGCTGATTATGGGAATGGAAAGACCGAGATAATCCCACGTGCAGAGCGAGGCCTAATCCATGTTATCGGACTAAAACATCCATGACTCAGCATTTGTGAGGGCCTTTGCCCATTATAGGATTTCAATGCTTTTACAGAACATTTGAAGTTATCGAGTTTATCTCATCGCGTTCAACAATTCGAAACCTGCCATGCCCGTGGTGAGGAGTTTCTTCACTTCGAAGTCTTGGTTCGTTCCAGATCTTGGCTACGTGTGAATCCTCAAATCCTGGTCTTATGAATTCTAGTGTTCTATCCATCGTTGTTCCCGGTTTCATAGCTTTTGTCGGTGCGGTTCATCCTACTGTCAACGCACAATGTGTCGAACGCAACTTGCATTTCGGACGACTTGATGTCGACCATGATCTTCGTGACAGCAAGGAAGTTGTTTTTGGCAAAAATTACAACTTATTGTCTCCAGATGAGAGCAAGGGCAAGTTCGTCTGATGCACGTCCACGTGCTAATCATCGGTTTAGGGCTGGAGCTAGAAGAGACCATTTGTCACTTCCGAAAGGTCCCATTATAGGACTTCGGGATAGCGGGACAAGGAAGCACTAAAAGGATTAATAAAAGAGCATTGGGTTGATTATGGGAATGCAGAGACCGAGATAAGCCCACGTGAAGAGCGAGGCCTAATCCATGTGATCGGACTAAAACATCCATGACTCAGCATTTGCGAGGGCCTTTGCCCATTGCAGGATTTCAATTCTTTTACAGAACATTTGAAGTTATCGAGTTTATCTCATCGCGTTCAACAATTGGAAACTTGCCATGCCCGTGGTGAGGAGTTTCTTCACTTCGAAGTCTTGGTTCGTTCCAGATCTTGGCTACGTGTGAATCCTCAAATCCTGGTCTTATGAATTCTAGTGTTCCATCCGTCGTTGTTCCCGGTTTCATAGCTTTTGTCAGTGTGGTTCGTCCTACTGTCAACGCAAAAAGTTTCGAACGCAACTTGCATTTCGGACGACTTGATGTCGACGATGATCTTCGCGACAGCAAGGAAGTTATTTGTAGCAAAAGTTACGACGTATTGTTTCCAGATGAGAGCAAGGGCAAGTTCGTCTTATGCACGTTCACGTGCTAATCATCGGTTTAGGGCCGGAGCTAGAAGAGACCATTTGTCACTTCCGGAAGGTCCCATTATGGGACTTCGGGCAAGCGGATCAAGGAAGCACTAAAAGGATTAATAAAAGAGCATTGGGCTGATTATGGGAATGGAGAGACCGAGATAAGCCCACGTGAAGAGCGAGGCCTAATCCATGTGATCGGACTAAAACATCCATGACTTAGCATTTGTGAGGGCCTTTGCCCATTGCAGGATTTCAATGCTTTTACAGAACATTTGAATTGCTTGACCACAGTACCATGGCAGCAACCTTGCTCGAGCATGGTAGCATTGCAGCAGCTTCCTCGACCACGGTACCATGGTAGCACGGCGGCAGCCTTGCTCAACCACGGTACTGCAGTAGCGTACCGGCACGGTAGTGGTAGCGTTGTAGCAGCTTCCTCGACGACGGTACCATGGTAGCACGGCGGTAGCCTTGCTCGACGACGGTACCGTGGTAGCGTAGCAGCACGGTAGTAGCCTTGCTCAAGCAATGCCATGGGTTGCTCGACCAGAGTATTAGCATTGCTCGAGCAGCGCTCGATAACTGCCGTGGCTTTCTCGATCACTGTCGTGGGCTGCTCGCTCATGCTACACACTTACTCGAGCGGTACTCGAGCACCTTGCTTCGTTGCTCGAGCATGCTAGTCCCTTGCTCGTTCAGAGCTCCAGCAGAAATGGGTGGTGTAAAATTCGGGGGTCACAGTATCACCTTCTAGGAAGGAGAAAAACTTAAAATAAGCTCTTTAAGGGGGTAGAGATGCAGCCTGCCCCCTTACGCTCGCTATGCCTCCCGCCGCACATTCATCGCTACGTAGCGTAGCGATGTGCTCGGGTGCTGGTAGCGCTGCTACCGACCACTGCGGCAACTCCGGCATTGCCGGTAGCCGGGTCATGGTCGAAGCTAGCCGCGTGGGTCACGTGAACATTCTTATGCTTGTGGCAGGCGTTGCAACCCGGGGTACGATCATTTAGTAGCACAATTCGTGGTGCC
>CM075310.1:787730-795230 GCA_037672795.1 Lagerstroemia speciosa
ATGGTATCCTAGCAGCTGCAATGATCGCTGTCCTGCCATTGCTCGATCACTGCTCTATGCTAGTTGATGACTGCGGTGCTGTAGTCGATGACTGTCGTGCATACCTCGAGCTATATAGAATACATTGTTCGTTCATTGCCTTCACTCGATCAGTGCATTGTCTTGCTCGACCACGATAGCACACTTGCTGCGCGAGCACTACCATGGCCTGCTCAACCACAATGGCACGGTAGCAGAGCCCTTCTCCAGCACTGCTCGATCACTAATGTGGCTTGCTCGAGCACGGTGGCACCTTTGCTCGAGCACATTACCAACCTTTCTTGACCACTCCTCGATCACTGCCACGGCAGCACAATGGCTTGCTCGACCACGGTACCACGGTAGCACTGCAGTAGCCTTGGTCAAGCACTACTCGATCACTGCTGCGACTTGCTCGATCACAGTGGTAGCCTAGGTCAAGCACCGCTCAATCACTACCATGCCTTGCTGCAACTCAGTAGCAGTCTTGCTCGAGCATTGCTCAAGCAATGCCGTGGCCTGCTCGACCTTGCTCGAGCAGTGCTCGATCACTGCCGTGGGTTGCTCAACCATGGTACCACCGTAGCAGCCTTGGTCGAGCACCGCCATGGCTTGCCTGACCTCGGGAGCGAGGCTGCAGCCTTGCTCGACCACGGTACCACGGCAGTGGCCTTGCTCTACCACGGTAGCATAGCAGTAGCTTTGGTTGAGCACTGCTCGATCATGGTAGCAGCTTTGCTTGAGCACTCCTCGATCATTGATGTGGCTTGCTCGATCGTGGTAGCAGCCTTGGTCAAGCACTGTTCGGTCATTGCCAGGGCTTGCTCGATCACGGTAACACCCTTGGTCAAGCACTACTCGATCACTGCCGTGCCTTGCTGCAGCTCGGCAGCAGCCTTGCTCGAGAGCTTGCTCGACCACGCTATCATCCTTGCTCGAGCACGATAGCAGCCTTGCTCGAGCACGGTAGCAGCCTTGCTCGACCACGGTGGCATGGCAACAGCCCCGCTCGAGCACGGTGGCACGGCTGCTGCCTTGCTCGACCACGATACCATGGTAGCTTGCTCTACCGCGGTACCACGGTAGCACCGCAGCAACCACATACTTGAGCACGGTAGCACGGCTGCAGCCTTGCTAGACCAGGGTGCCATGGTAGCTTGCTTGACCACGGTAGCAGTCCTGGTCGAGCACTGCTCGATCACTGCCGTGGCTTGCTCGACCACGGTACCACGGTAGCAGGCTTGCTCGACAATGGTACCAAGGTAGCATGGCAGCAACCTTGCTCGACCACACGGTAGTGTGGCAGCAACCATCCTCGACCATGATAGCACGTAGCACGGTAGCAGCCTTGCTCGGCCACGGTACCTCGGCAGCAGCCTTGCTCGGCCACGGTACCACGACAGCAGCCTTGCTAGACCACGGTAGCATAGCATTTGCCTTGGTCGAGCATTGCTCAATCACGGTAGCAGCTTTGCTCGGGCACTGCTCGATCACTGCTGTGGCTTGCTCAATAACGGTAGCAGCCTTGGCCAAGCACTGCTCGATCACTGCTCTGGCTTACTCGATCACTGCTATAGCTTGCTCGATCATCGTAGCAGCCTTGGTCAAGCACTGCTCGATCACTGCTAGGGTTTGTTCGATGACGGTGACAGCCTTGGTCTAGCACTACTCAATCACTGTCGTGCCTTGCTGCCGATCCGTAGTAGCCTTGCTCGAGCAGTGCTCGAGCAATGTCGTGGCTTGCTCGACCATGGTATCAGCCTTGCTCGAGCACGATAGCACGGTAGCAGCCTTGCTCGACCCAGGTACCACGGTGCCATGGCATCAGCCCCGCTCGACCACGGTAGCACGACTGCCGCCTTGCTCAACCGCGGTCCCACGGTAGCATGCTCAAGCACGGTAGTAGCCTTGGTCGAGCACTGCCATTGGTTGCTCAACCGCGGTACCACGTCAGCACAGCAACAGCCATACTTGAGCGCGGTAGCACTGCTGCAGCCTTGCTCGACCAGGGTGCCGTGGTAGCTTGCTCGACCATGGCAGCACAGTAGCACGACAGCGCGGTAGCAGCCCTGGTTGAGCACTGCTCGATCACGGTAGCAGCCTGCTCGAGCCCTGCTCGATCACCGCCGCGGCTTGCTCGAGCACGGTAGCAGCCCTACTTAAGCACTGCTCGACCACGATACCACAGTAGCAACCTTGCTCGACCACGGTGGCATGGTGGCAGCCTTGCTCGATCACTGCCCTGGCTTGTTGCAGCTCGATAGCAGCCCTGTTCGAGCAGTGATAGAGCAATGTCGTGGCTTGCTCTAGGGGCGCTCGATCACTGCTGAGGCTTTGGTTAACCACGGTAGCACGCCATCAGCCTTGCTTGAGCACACGGTAGCACGACCGACCACAGTACCGCGGTAGGTTTTGCTCCGCCACGGCAGCACTGTAGCAAAACCTTGGTCGCACACTGCTCAATCACTGTTGTGCCTTGCTCAAGCACGGTAAGTACTCGATCACTGCCGTGGCTATTGCTCGACCACGGAACCACGGTAGCAGCCTTGCTCGAGCACTGCTCGATCACGGTAGCATCCTTGCTCGAGCAGTACTCGATCACTGATGTGGCTATTGCTCGACCTCGGTGCCACGGTAGCAGCCTTGCTCGAGCATGGTAGCGTTGCAGCAGCTTCCTCGACCACGGTACCATGGTAGCACGGTGGCAGCCTTGCTCGACCACGGTACCGCGGTAGCGTAGCAGCACGGTAGTAGCCTTGTTCGAGCAATGCCATGGCTTGCTCGACCACGGTATCAGCCTTGCTCGAGCAGGGCTCGATCACTGTCGTGGCTTGATCGATCACTGTTGTGGGCTACTCGCTCATGCTACACACTTACTCGAGCGGTACTCGAGCACCTTGCTGCGTTGCTCGAGCATGCTAGTCCCTTGCTCGATCAGAGGTCCAGTAGAAGCGGGTGGTGTAAAATTCGGGGGTCACAGTATCACCTTCTAGGAAGGAGAAAAACTTAAAATAAGCTCTTTAAGGGGGTAGAGGTCCAACCTACCCCCTTACGCCCACTATGCCTCCTGCCGCACATCCATCGCTACGTAGCATAGCGATGTGCTTGGGTGCTGGTAGCACTGCTACCGACCACCGCGGCAACTCCGGCATCGCCGGTAGCCGGGTCGTGGTCGAAGCTATCCGCGTGGGTCGCATGCGCATTCTTGCGCTTGTGGTGGGCGCTACAACCCGGGGTACGATCGTTTAGTAGCACAATTCGTGCTGCCAGTGATCTACCCCACAATCGGCACGTTTCGGTTATCGATCTCTATCGTGCTATGGTTATCGATCTCCGCCGCGCTGCTCGATCACCGACCGTCCCTTGCTCCATCATCCCTTACTCGATCATCTGTCACGCGTTGCTGGATCATGGTATTACATCGCTCGTGGCATGCTCTAGCGTTGGTTTGTTCTCGCGTCTAGCGCCAAGTCGCGGTCTATCGGGCTGCCCACTTTCCTGACCGAGGAACTCCTCAGAGCGGGACGGCGGGTATGTTCGTGTGGCTGTGCACCAGCGTGCGTGATGGCCTGTGAGTAGTGATATGGTTGTGCTTGCTGGCAGGCCCAGTGGTGGTATGGCCACTGGACTCTTCGCTCGCCGACTCCTCAATGCACGTTGCAGGCGCCTTGCCTCGTGACGTTACAGTCGGTTCCTGTGTTGTCTATTGTGTCGAGCGGTACTCAACGTCGTGTGTGTGCTCTCCAACGATTGCCTTCCGAGGCGATTGTTGGACAATGCAGTGGCCCCCCTGCACCACGCATGCAGCCACAGTGATGGGTGCTACGATGGCTTAGGGGTGCTAGCTCGGCCTCTCGGATTCAGAACATTTCATAGGCACGTGGCCCTCGCCCTACCTCTACCTAGATTGTTATGCTTCATTGGAATGACGCTCGTGCCTCATCCGTGTCACTCCCGGCCTAGCGCCGGTGAGGCACACGGGCGGGCGCGGATGGATGCTACCTGGTTGATCCTGCCAGTAGTCATATGCTTGTCTCAAAGATAAAGCCATGCATGTGCAAGTATGAACTAATTCAAACTGTGAAACGACGAATGGCTCATTAAATCAGTTATAGTTGTTTGATGGTATCTGCTACTCGGATAACCATAGTAATTCTAGAGCTAATACATGCAATGAACCCCGACTTCTGGAAGGGATGCATTTACTAGATAAAAGGTTGACGCGGGCTTTGCCCGATGCTCTGATGATTCATGATAACTTGACGGATCGCACGGCCATCGTGCCGGCGATGCATCATTCAAATTTCCACCCTATCAACTTTCTATGGTAGGATAGTGGCCTACTGTTAGACCCCTGAGGTGGTATCCCAAGACCCGCCTACCATGAGTGTGCCTCGGAGTCATGGTAGCAGGCAACGTGCTAGGAGGGTCGACTAAGTGTCGAGGTGTTGGATAGCGATGAGCATGATTGCTCAAGGAAGGCACTATGATGGTACTTGATCATGAGAAGGGTTCTCGATCATGACTGTGGTTTTAGGCACACGGGAAGCGGTGGAACCCAGAGGATATATCCCGAAATACGTGCTACGAATGCTATGGAGCGCTTGGCAGCGTTCCTTGGAGCAGATGCGGGCCACGGTGGAAGGATCAATCAGGTCCCTGGATCACAACCTGCCTTATGGGGAGCAGCGGGAATCATGGCATGGATCCAATCAATCCATAATTGGGGAAGGCAATCATGGATATGCCTAGAAGCCACTTATGGAAGTCAAGCATGCCAGATATGGAAGTTGACCAAGGATCGAGGGATCCAACAGGACAAGCAGATTCTTGGGAGGAGAATCAGCCCTATCTATGGAAGACAGGTGTGCCAGATCGAGAAGCTTGCGAGGATAAAGGATCCAACATGGCAAGAGGAATCTCAGGAGGAGAATATTCCCGGCACCCATGGAAAGTCTTGATAGAGATTTGTCAACTACCTTGTATAGACTTGTTGTTAGGGAAAGTCTAGATTACGTGGCATATTTGCTTAGTGGGCTTCGTATATAAATAGGCATGGACTCTCATTTGAGTCATTCATTCGAGGAGAGCCAGACATTCACTCACAAGAGGGAGAACAGACAACTGAGGGCACGTGGGACACACTGAGAGGAGAGTGTGAGTGCTAAGTCTGTATTGTGAGGGGTCGAGTGAGGAGTGCAAGCAGTGGGGGCTGTGAGGCATATACTCGACCAGAGTCTGTAGTTAGGATTTTTTATACTTGTTGTGAGATAATACAAGTTAATTTTTCCCAACCTCTTCTATGTTGCTTTGATCGATTCTAGGCTTGTGAGCCTCGGTTGTGTGGGAATTTTGTGGCTGGTCAGCAGAGCGAGCTGTTGAAGCCTAGCGGTACCAAGGTACTCGAGCGGTATTCGGGTAGTGCCCTTGGCCCCGTGACACCGACCATGGTGGTGACGGGTGACTGAGAATTAGGGTTCGATTTCGGAGAGGGAGCCTGAGAAATGGCTACCACATCCAAGGAAGGCAGCAGGCGCGCACATTACCCAATCTTGACACGGGGAGGTAGTAACAATAAATAACAATACCGGGCTCATTCAGTCTAGTAATTGGAATGAATACAATCTAAATCCCTTAACGAGGATCCATTGGAGGGTAAGTCTGGTGCTAGCAGCCGCGGTAATTCCAGCTCCAATACCGTATATTTAAGTTGTTGCAGCTAAAAAGCTCGTAGTTGGACCTTGGGTTGGGTCGACTGGTCCGCCTTCAGGTGTGCACCGATCGGCTCGTCCCTTCTGCCAGCGATGCGCTCCTGGCCTTAATTGGCCGAGTCGTTCCTCCGGTGCTGTTACTTTGAAGAAATTAAAGTGCTCAAAGCAAGCCTACGCTCCGAATACATTAGCATGGGATAACATCATAGGATTCCGATCCTATTGTGTTGGCCTTCGGGGTTGGAGTAATGATTAACAGGGACAGTTGGGGGCATTCGTATTTCATAGTCAGAGGTGAAATTCTTGGATTTATGAAAGACGAACAATTGCGAAAGCATTTGCCAAGGATGTTTTCATTAATCAACAACAAAAGTTGGGGGCTCGAAGACGATCAGATACCGTCCTAGTCTCAACCATAAATGATGTTGACCAGGGATCAGCGAATGTTGCTTCTAGAATTCCGCTGGCACCTTATGAGAAATCAAATTTTTTGGGTTCCGGGGGCAGTATGGTCGCAAGGCTGAAACGTAAAGGAATTGACGGAAGGGCACCACCAGGAGTGGAGCCTGCAGTTTAATTTGACTCAACACGGGGAAACTTACCAGGTCCAGACATAGTAAGGATTGACAGACTGAGAGCTCTTTCTTGATTCTATGGTTGGTGGTGCATGGCCGTTCTTAGTTGGTGGAGCGATTTGTCCGACTAACTCCGTTAACGAACGAGACCTCAGCCTACTAACTCGTTATGTGGAGGTACACCTCCACGGCCAGCTTCTTAGAGGGACTATGGCCGCTTAGGCAAAGGAAGTTTGATGCAATAACAGGTCTGTGATGCCCTTAGATGTTCTAGGCCGCACGTGCGCTACACTGACGTATTTAACGAGTCTATAGCCTTGGCCGACTGGCCCAGGTAATCTTTGAAATTTCATCGTGATGGGGATAGATCATTGCAATTGTTGGTCTTCAACGAGGAATTCCTAGTAAGCGCGAGTCATCAGCTTGCGTTGACTACGTCCCTACCCTTTGTACACACCGCTCGTTGCTCCTACCGATTGAATGGTCCAGTGAAGTGTTCGGATCGCGGCGATGTGTGCTCTTCATCATCGACGACGTCGCAAGAAGTCCACTGAACCTTATCATTTAGAGGAAGGAGAAGTCGTAACAAGGTTCAGGTAGGTGAACCTGCGGAAGGATCATTGTCGAATCCTGCAAAGCAGAACTACCCACGAACCTGTTAACAAAGCACGGACGGGGAGGGCGTACCCCCCCGTCCGCTTTTGGGGGTTCCACGCGGCGCCCCGCCACCCGTGAACCCTCGAGCCTACAACATACCCCAGCGCGGAACGCGCCAAGGAACATGAACAAGAGAAGCGTGGCCCCGACCTCATCCCCCACGGGCATCTGTCCGCGCGGCCCCGCTGTCTCCAAGTTATCAAAATGACTCCCAGCAGCGGATATCTGGGCTCTCGCATCAATGAAGAACGTAGCGAAATGTGATACTTGAACGCAAGTTGAGCTTGAAGCCATCCAACCGAGGGCATGTCTGCCTGGGTGTCACGCAACATGTCGCCCCCACAGCCATGCCCCATCCCACCTCGGGCTTGTGGCAGCGGCAGGGTGCGGACACTAGCCTCCCGCCAGGCACAGCTGCGGCTGGCCTAAAAACAAGCGATGGAGTGGTGGACTCTGCGACGCACCGTGGTGGTAGATTCACCCCTCCGGCAACAATCCGGACTGTCCCTCCCTCGGCGCTCTGCGGCCTTCCATCAAGC